>VZTR01009662.1:243333-351275 GCA_013400775.1 Chaetops frenatus
AACAAAAAAAAAAAAAAAAACAAACAAAAAAAAACCGCTGCTATGTGACCTGTCCACCCAAAAGTGCCAGGGATTTGGTAGGAAACTGTAGATGCTCTGCTTCTCTGCAAAATACAGCCTAACAAATTGAGGCAAGTCACAAAACTGCATTTTAGTGTCAACTGAGATAAATAACAATTTTCCCAGAGCCCAGAATGCTGAACACAGACCCAGAAACTTGGGGTGTGCACGAGTCACTTGTACAGCAGTTTGGGAGGGTGGGTGTTTGGCTTTTTTCCTGGCACAGCCCCAAAGGCAGAAGAGAGAGATGGAGAAAACCTCACTTAGTGGAGCTGCGTGGTGGAGAGAGCCACCAGATCCCCCGATAGCACGGCTCTTGTTCCAGCTCATTTAGCACCACAGCCCTCCATAAACCACAGGGAGAACAGCGAGCCTAATGGAGCGTGAGGAGTGAGGCAGGGAGAGCCCGGGGGGCAGATTTACAGCTACCTGATGGGCCTCAGCGAGCATCCTCCTCCTCCCCCTCTGCATCCTCCTCCCCCTCTGCACCCTCCTCCTCCTGCATCCTCCTCCTCCTCTGCATCTTCCTCCTCTGCATCCTCCTCCCCCTGCACCCTCCTCCTCCTCTGCACCCTCCTCCCCCTCTGCATCCTCCTCCTCCCCGTGCCAGCCAGCCCCGCCTGCTCTGCCTCTCTCTCACACACACACAAGCTCTTGAGGATGCACGTTGAGTCTTTTGTTTTCCCTCATTAAAAGTGCCAAGATGCATGTCAAATGCCTGGAGCAGTCTCCTGCTTTATGGTTTTATTGTAGTACTATTATGACTTATCTAATTTATTTTTTCCTCTTTGTGTGTGTGTGTGTCACTACTTCCACTGCCAATGTTTATGTCAAGCAGGGATAATCTCTTTGTATGTCTGTCTACATACATATCTTTATTTTTGGAGGCAATCTTAAAGAAGCCTGACCACTTGCCTCAGCCTTCTTTTTCGAGTAGGTAAAAGAATTCTAGAAAGGGCAGAACCAGCCCCCATTCTGAACACCATGCTGTTATCTTAATGATTGCAGTTCTGTAGGACCCCAGCAGCATCTCTGTTTGCTCTCAAATTTACACAGCTGTATACTGCAGGTATAAATTAGTTTCATAGACACTGAGGTGTGTATATTGTCTATGAAGTTGGCACCATTCTTTAGAAAGGAGTATTTCCTGACTTAAGGCTTTCTTGTAGTAGAGATGATCAATTTTTTAATCATGCTCATTAATTTTTTTCTTACATAATTGGACTAGAATTAAAAATCCTCTACACCACTGTGTCTATAGACTAGGTAGCAGTTGGTGGAGTATTGAATCATCATCAAGTGTTTTAGGAAACTGCTGTAAAACATCAGCAAGGATCCACTAGACATGAACTCAGCCAGTGGGAATCCCATGTCCACATCACCTCTGTGTCAGGCTTAGATGTCAAACATGGGCACCAAACAGGCTGATTTTGCTGCTCTGAGCCTTTCCCTTGAAGCCTCACCTGTGTGTCCCTGCTATGACAAGCAGAGCTGGCTTCCCTCTGTCCCCTTGCTCACACCCAATCGCTGTCAGGCTGAGCCAGCTCCTCTGCAGCATCCCCAGTCAGTGCCTGCACATGCAGAGATTCCTTGTGTCCCATGAGAGGAATCTCTTTTGCCTGGGAACTCTCCTCTCACCATGCTAACATTTTATACTTCTCTCAGAAAGACATCCTGGGCTACTGTTTGCAGGAAAATTGCTTGGCATAGTAAGTGATGCACTTTGCTGGATTTCCTCCTGTGCAGCAAAGGCAAATTGGTCCAGTCACTTGCATTTCCTTTCGAGCAGCCCCAGCTGCTCTGGCACTAATTGTCAGTGCCAGACTGAAAACTACAGAGCAAGGAAATCCAGACTGAGCATTGCTGTGGGGCCAGGACCTTGGTTTTGTGACTCATCCTTTTAGAGAAACACCCACCTAAAAAGATTAATTCTGAGATGGGCCCATGTAAATGACACGAGAGAGACTCTCAGCCAAAACACAAATCCTGTTTCCACTCGTTGTAGGAACAAGGGAAGTGGATCTGCCCCCAGCCACACTGTGCAACTGGGGCAGGACCTTGCAGTATCCTTTTTCCTCTACGTTTGCCTTTGCTCCTACGCTTGCCCTTCCTTTAGGACCCTTCTAACCTTTCAAATAGGAAAGGCAAGAGGCTTCCTGTCCCTCATGTTTATGGAGTGAAGTGGTGCAGGCTGGCTTTGAGGGAGGCTATAGATTTCCTGGCACTCGTTCAGCCCTCCTGGCCCAGCCTTCTGTGCAAACAATTCTCCCAGCCCCACCTCTCTGAGCTGCTGCTGCTGCTGGGTCTTACAGGAGGCACCTGGGGGAAGATTTTATAACCTGCCTAACCATGTCCCTTTACCATAGGATGAGTTCATTTATTCCTGGAAGCTCAGAGAACTGGCTTTCTCTCTTTAGAACAGGTAATATCTCAGATGCTGAAACACAAAGCAAGCTATACGTGGACCAGGGGGTATTTGCTGTCACAATGAATAAATTGGGACTCTCTGGCTATCTTGGCTGCTGGTAGTAAGTTTATGTCCTAATTTGCTTGCTCCAGATAAGTCTGAATACTTTGCAGTGGAAATGAAGGGACTGAGGCATGCCTTGCTAGCCCTGCTATTAACCTGACAATCTGTTAGTTGGTTATGGGGTTGAAATCCCGTGGGAATGGCTCTGTCTCACAGCAGCACTGACACACAATCCAATGCAGCTGATTTGCTGTGGACAGTCTTCAAATGCTGAAATCTCAGACTTTCTAAGTACAGGGCTGCTATGCATGGCCACACTTCCTGCTAATCTTGAGGCATAAACACTCAGTGGCTCCAGACGCTTGAAGAAATAAACACACTGACTCAGTATTAATATTTCATCACAACACACTAAAGTTAAACCTCACTGATCCAGAGTGACCTGCAACCACTCAAGAAAATGTTTCTTTCCTTTTTTCTTTTTCTTTTCTTTATTTATTTTTTTTTTTTAATAATTTAACTTTTTATGGGGAGAAAATAAAAGGAAACGGTGTCCTGCATGGCAGGCTTAACATGGATAAGCAGAGCTGTTTCAGCTGGAGAAAAGCTGCTCATGTGCAGAGATGTTGCTTTGGAAAGGTTTGTAAGTTCAAGGAGGGCAATTTAACAGCTTTGCTTGTTGTCTCTGCCATGGCAGGTGAACCAGACACATTGAGTGCTGTGCAGTATCACAGACACAATCACTGCATGCTTAAAACAGCAGCTCCTGGAAATAGGGCCTGTTAGTGGAAAACACACTTCATGTCGCTGCTGAAAGGAATGAGGGACTCATCTTTACAAACAACCTGAGTGTCTGCTGGTAGGTAAAACTAGCACTGAATGATGTAAGAAACAACAGGAAGAATTCCACTGATTGATGAATGGAATGGAAGGGGTTTGTCTTAATGAATAAACTATAAGTCTACTGATAAATGAAATTGTATATTGAGAGATGAAAGAAACAATGGGAAGAACCGTGAATTCCAGGAATTAAAAGAAAAAAAACTAAGAAGGGGTTATACATTAGAGGGGAATCTTAGATACTAGGCATTCCAGGAAGTCTGTGCCTCTCAAATGCCTCAGCCAGTGGGGAAAGAGAGAGGGAAAATGCAGCCAGGAAATTGGGATAAAAAGGAGGCTGCATCCTCCAAAAATTTGAGAGATCCCAGGGGAAATGCCCATGGCCTCTCCCTTTATTCGAATAAAGTAAAAGGACTCCTCTGTTTCCTTTTTGGACATGAACCTCTGGTGTTTGTGGATATATTTTCCTAGTGCTGTCGTCAGAAAGCCCCTCAGTCTGGTCTGGGCCAGGTGAGTTTATTGCTGCCATCTCCTGTGAGCTAAGGAGGGTTTTAACCCTAAGAAGGTTTTCTGCAACTGTTGCTCAAGCAGTTTCCAAGCAGCATGATTTGAACTGGATATTAACACCTGCCCTTAAACACACTGCAGGTGATGGGTGCTTTCCACTGAAGGCACAGGGTCATCAGGTCAGAACTTGCCACAAGGTCAGTAGGAAATCTCTCCAGAGCCTGTTCTGCAGAAGGGATGAGCTCACACCCTGTGATGGAAGTACAGTGAGCTGGGTGCTCAGGCAGCTGGGCAGGGTTAGGAGATGGGGAACTGATCCCAGACATTTACTTCAGAGTTTCTAGGCAGATTCTAACACACTTCCTGAAGCTCAGAGCTAAAAAGGTTAATCTTTTCCATGAATTAAGCTGGCTGTATGTGTCCTGAAATTACTCAAGGTGAGCCAGTGTGTTACCTTATGTGCCATCTAGCTATTGAGGCCTTCACACCCACCTTTTTTAATATCTCTGATAGGATAAAGAAATTGAATTAGTCTAATAGTGGATCTTATCCATGTTGTTGTTTTGAGTGGCTGAGTGTGTTAAATCAAGTTACAGAATCACTTAAATTGCCTTGCTTTGCAGTTTGTGTTCTCTCCTGTCATTTGATCTTAATGAGTGATAATCACTCTGTGATCTGCACATGAAGAATGTTACATGTGTCCATCTCTGAGCCACAGAAACAAGGAATGAGCAGGATAAATGGTTCCTTTAGAGAGGAGTTAGAGGCAGGCAGCCCCAAGGACCACACGAGGCAGTGGAGAGCATCAGGAAAAATTGTGCAGGGACACATTAGCAACACTCAGCTATAGCTGCTCCAGCATTTTATCCGATTTACAAGGGCCCCGTAAAACCTACCAGGGGAAAATGTAAAAACTGAAGTGCAATTTAAACAGTAGCGTCCTGATGCACTCAGGATCAGCTGGTTTTGATCACAGCACAGTTTGGTGCAGGAGCACCACTTGTGCCTTATGAGTGAGGATTGGAGGAAGCTTAAGGCAGCTGTGCTGCTATATTTGCTCACTCTCTGTATTCAAACCTTGGCTTGAGAGCTCAAAGGAAATGAGATGTGTTTTGCATAACCCAGTTGCAATCAGTGGAAGCACCTACTAATCTGCTGGTACTGCTCCTGACCTTTTCAGGGTCTGATTCCTTATCAGAAAATGAAAACATTTTTAAAAGAGGAATAGACTTGTTTACTGAAGGGGGGGGAGAGGGGTGGAGAAAGAAGGAGTGTGAAAATTCAAAAGACATTAGTGAAAAGACAGATGTGCACAAAAGGTTGCATGAGTTTTATTCTCCTGGCCAGAAGAACCTGAGGTTATATATAGAAGTGTCTTTTTTCAAAGTGACCTCTCAGATTATTTTGTACACTTTTTCACTTTCACTATTTTTGGGAATGCCCATAACAGCATATCCTGATGGCATTAAAAATAAAAGCCATTCCATTGAATCAGCAGTGTTAGATTTGTTAAAGTGTGGTCCTTCCTCTAAGAGTTGAAATGTAAAATGAGGCCAATTGTTCTGAATAACAGGATGGGGAAGACCTTGAAACGTGAGGCTTCAGTGTTGAGAACTTAGAATAATTATGGTCATTCACAGAAATCACTTCTAAATCCTAAACTACCCTGCCTCTTCTGATCCAAATTCTTATTTGGTAGGGCTGCAGAACAAAAAATAAATTCTGAATTATAATGATGTAGTCTGTGTGCCCCCACCTCCCTCCTAGTTTTAGCATCCATCTGGGAATCGGTTCTTCATTTTCTCTCTCATTTTCTGCCTTCTTATTGCAAGGTTTAAATAATCAGGCAGATCTGCAGAAACCAAAGAATTCAGTATATACAGATTAATAATTGGATGTGAAAAATGGATATCAAACATAGAGCAAAAAATCTGCAGGGGATTTGGAAGTCTGTTCTGCCTTAGTGAGGCAGGTGCTGAATGGTTCCTGAGTTACTCTGAAGAGTCTGCTCCTTCCCACCAGAGCTCAAAGGCCTCTCACCTTCCTTCGTCTCTCAGAGTGGGTAGTGCTGCTTTGTGCTCTTCAGTTGAATGCATACACAGGAGCAATTAAATCCTTCCAGTTAATTACCTATCAAGACTACAGTGCAGGTCTGGGTTCTAGCTGTAGTTTCCAGCAAAAAAAAAAAAAAAAAAAAAATGCTCTGATCAGTATTATCAAGAGTTTGTGAAGGGTTGTGAAGGTGCTGTGGTTTCAGCCTTTATGTGAAGGTGACTGCCTTCAGATCTGAGTGTGTGTGAGAGCCTTTCTCCTTATTCTGGACCATTCTCCTTCCATCAGGGCTAAATAGCAGGTTTGCTCCCATCTGCTCCCCTCCCCTTTGTAAACACAGAATCCCTTGAACAAATAATGGACAGATCTTTTTTTCACTCCTCTGTTTATTAGAAGGACTTCGCTAATCCCCTGTGTTTACGAGTCGTAGGGTGTGTCAACCTACAAGCTGAGGGAGTTAATGAAATTCATCTGTTCTCTATTTTCCAGCAGAATTAAGGGAGGGGGGAGGCCCAAGCAGGCTTCACCCTAACACAGAAATATGACTAACAGTGGTGTTTGCAGGCACAGACTCAAACGGAGCAGTGGGTGGGAGGAGGTGAAGCGGCCGAATGGCAGAAACGTAGGGAAATATTCCCCCTTCAATTAGAGTAATTAAAAAGTAGTAAAAATAAACCACCCAAAGGAGAGCCTGGCCAAAACAAAGTCCTAATGTACAGTTATGGTTTAAAGAGTCTGCCGGAGGCCACCACCGCGTGTTGCCGCAGCCCTCGTGTGTCTGCCTCGGGCTTCAGGCAAATGCCAGCCCAGCAGTGAGGCTGGGGGTGGCTGCTGGGGCTCACTCCAGCCCGCTGGGACAGTGGGCTCAGCCTCCTTGGGCACAGCATTCATCAGAGCTGCCCTGGCCAGCTCCCTTCCCTGGGCCTTTTGTGGTCCAGCCTCCCGTGTGCAGCTGAAGTTTGGCACGAGAAGTGTCGGGAGAAGCCGCTGCAGCGCTGAGTTGATCCACGGAGGGAATTAAACCTCACCAGAAAAGCTGGCAAAGCCTCGTGTGCTTCTCTGCCAAAGTTGCTGCCCCATCCTTTTCTTTTCCACAGGGTTTGGTTTTCCCTTCCCCTGGTTATCTGTGCACTTCTTGTCTGGATCCTTCCAGTTTGCTGTTTGCCTTCGTGGCCTTTCATTCCCTGGAAGAAGAGGCAGGGTGCAATGACTGTTTCAGTGCTGATTTCTCCCTGATAATTTCCTTGCCAGCATTGATGCATTTTGTCACATGGCCTTCACAGAAGCTCAGTAGGGACCAGCCACACTGAATTCCTTGTTGTGCATTTCCTAGAAGCCTCAGTCCTGACTCCAAATGCATCTTCATTAAAAGTGGACAAGCACTTCTGTCAGCTTGCACTGTGTTCCCATGATGTGGAAAGCCAGAGTGGCTGGAGAACGGGTAAAGAGTCTTCAAATCTGTAACTGGAGATCTAAAATTATGTGGAAAAATATGGTAATTTGAACTTCTGGGAGGTGCACCAATCTTTGCCTGCAGTCCAGAGGTTCTGTGACTGACAGGCTCAGTGACAGGAATTTTTGGCATTCCCAGTGCTAGGGTCAGTACATGACAGTTTTTGGTTGTAATCCCCAAAACACTTCATGTTCATAACAAATGTGTCCTTTCTAAGGCTGCCCTAGAAAAGAGGACCAAACTGTGACTCTTGAGGTTTGCAACTTGAAAGGATTAAGATCTATGATTCTTAAGATATGACAAGTTCTTTAGAATTATAAACCATTACAAACTCTCATGAGACAAATTTGTCAAACCTTTGGGGGCACGGACACTTGAGACAGTGTTTTATTTTGGTCGTGGAGGGGTTAAGGGCTGCTTTTGCATCTAAAAATATCCCTTTAATTTGATTATTGGTGATTATCCCTGAATTTTTAGACATCTTTAATTGGAGAACTTAGATGTCAGGGACAGAACTACCCTGTGGATCAGAGTCTGCAGTAGGTCAGTTCTCTGCAGTGAATGTCACACAGATGTTGAGTTTGGTTTCAGGGTGCCTGAGGGCTAGAGTTGCTCTGCACATGCAGGGATGATAACTCCAAGATGCCTTAGTTTGGGATAACTATTAAAAAAAAAATCATCTTAAGTGTAAATAAACTCCCAAGAATTTTCAGATCGCTCTTTCTTTTTATTCTTTCCTTCTTTTTTTCACCTGTTGTCTGCCCACCATCCTGCTCAGTCTGTGAATTCATGTATGTAACTCACTGTACACAATTCATTTTTAATATGGCCGCATCTGCAGCCACACAAATTCATGACAGCTGCAGTTTTGATAGCTAAACCAAAATACAACTGAGTAATGAGAAACAAATTTATTGTACACTGGCCATGTTTGAGAATCACTGCTTTAGACGTGTGTGTTTTATAAATAATTAATAAGACAGAGAATGCACATACTCCCATTTGTGCCAAGTGCTCTTTCCTAGCTGGAGTCTGAAGTAGGGGGGGCAGAAATGTGCCAGGCAATAAAATATCTGTGTGTGTGCCACTGCTTTCAGAAAGAGTGTCAAATGTGGGCCTTGGGTCTGTCTTTCCCTGGCTGGGGCTAGACAATAAGGAAATGTAAAAAGTCCTGATCTTCACAAAGCCCTGCTGAGCCATCCCTCACTCAGTTGAACCTATGGGGAGCTGCAGAGTCAGGCTTTACTTAAAAACCTAAATCACTTCCAGTTTCTGCCCCCTGTTTGTGGGGTGAGTCTCTGCTGGACCCTGCTGCAAGCAGATCTTGAAAACAGCAGCTTTCATTCCTGTGGTGGGTGTAATACAGATAAAAGGAATTTCTAAAGAACTTTTCAGGAGCATCCAGGTGATGTGCAGTACAACTGAACCATCAGGTTTTTGTTGCTCGAGCTGATGGCCCTTTCAGCAGAAAAAGCCAGGATTATATTGGGCAGAACTAACTTCTTGCACCCTCATTAGAAGCAAACTGAAGCCCTTTAGTTTATACTCTGAGAAAATATGTAACATGGTGGGATGGACTGAGAAGGCAATGCCATGGCAGAGTCTACTATGATCAGTGCTGAGTCTGTTGTTAAAGATAAAATATGAGAATGAGATCCATCTTCACTCTGAAAAATGCAGGTTGTGACTCTCTAGGAAAATTTTTCCAGAGCTTGTCAGTTTAAAACAGTAGCAGCGATACCTTAATTTCTGGTCATTTCGGTGGTAACACAAGTTACTTCAGGACATATTATTAGTGTGGTAATTATAGGTAAACCAATGAAATAAACAGAATAAATGAATTTTTGTTAGTTTTTGCTTTTTATACTGAGATGGCATCTTGCAGCTGTGAAAAAGTTGTGTTCAGATTATAAGATAGCATCAGTTTCTGAGGCAGTACTAAGTAGTGAGGTAGGTTCCCTGGCATGGAACACAGGCAAGGATCAGTTACTGGGGGGGAAGAATGGTACCAGTACAGATGATAAGGAATCTAAATTAAACCATAAGAGAAGAGAGAAGACGACGCTATAATATTTAAAAATGGCAAACTAAATAATATATAATTTACTGAAAATGACAGGGTAATGCTGGGACTATTTTTAAATCAACAGCAAATTAGAATTCAAACCTCTGATAGGTTTAACAGATGGTCTGGATCCTAGAATCCAAAACCCACACACTTCATTTCCCAGTATGTTAAGAACAAAATAATGTTGTGCAGCCTTTGCAGAATGTTTTTTTTAATTAAAGTATGTTGAAGATAACTTTTGACCAAGGAGGACTGAATTTGGAGTGGAAATATAGAATGACTTGGTCCAGTAAGAAAGAACAACCCCACACTGTGTACCAGAGGTGACTGTGGACATGGTACAGCTTCTAGGCAAGGGAGACAACAGGATTTGGGAAATTGAAGGAATGTGATTTCTCAGTGGCCCCATGCAGCAGAATTTACTGTTTTATAGTCAGAAGAAGTGGATGTGTCTCCTTTCCTTGATTCCTATGGATTTTAGAGAATGTTCCCTCCTGTCAGCCATAGAGGGAAGTGTTTTGATGTGACTGGGTGATGGCAACCATGCTGAGCAACACCCAGCTCTGGGGGTGACCCTCAGTGGCTGAAGAGTTTTGACTGCATTTAAACCTTTCAGTGAATAATATCTCATAATGAGAATCTTTGATTGCCTAAGGAGGGCTCAGAAATTGAACTGGTATCTAGCAAATTTTGGTCAAGATGATGCCTTGACACAGTTTGAGAAGCAGCAGCACAGCACGCACATTCCTCAGCTTCCTCCATTATGTGAAACTTTTTAAATGTTTTTTTTTTTTTTTTAACCTAAAAGGAACATTTTATTCTTTGGTATCTGAACAGTATCTAATCTCTGCTCAGAATGCTTCTCATGCCTGTTTCAGTGCCTCCCTGATGGGCACCCCTGCAGTACTTCACCTACTGCCCCCTGAATCACCAAATAAGAAATTATGAGTTGTCTGAGCAAATGGGATCCATAAGATTTCTAATCCAATATCCTGCCTCCATCAGTAGCCAGCCAGGACACTTCAGAAGAAACCCTACATGATACCCTATACCTGGGGAATTGTGTTTTGCATGAGTGAGGTTTTTTTGTCTCAGTCAGTTAATAATTGGCATTTGTCCAACTATATTTTGAAGTTTTTATTGTAACTTATAGTTTTGATTATCAATGTCAATGACTAATCCTTTTTTGGACCTTTATAGATACTTAAATCAGTGACAATTTATATGAAGCAATCAACTCCATAACTTGTTTGTGGGCTGCATAGGAACCAGATTTATTTGGTTTTGAATTTATTTTCATTCATCTTTACCTGCTGCTTCTTTGCTTTATAAGGGTAAGAAGGAACACGTGCTGTGCTCTCTGCTGCTCACTCTTACTGATCTTCTCACTAAATCAACTCCTTTCACCGATATCATATGGAAGTCTTTCTCTGAATCTCAAAAAAATCTTTCCTCCTCCATTCTCTGCTTATTTCCGCCACATCTGGTTTTGAAATGGAGTGAGGAGTGAACATAACCATCCAAGGAAGGGTGTGCCATCAATTTACTGAATGTTATTAATATGGCTATTTTCAGTTTGTTCCAAAAATTGATTTATTTTCAAAATACTACTGAAGTGGGTGTGTGCGGAGCAGAATGTGGATTTTAAATGCTATTAAATTAATTAGATATATTTTTCAATGTTATATTAATAGCCCCTGTTTTGATTGGCAACTTAGCTTGATATCACCGGGCAAATCCTCTACTTTCCCCCAGGGGTGTGCTGGATGCAACGAGGTATAATGGCAGGAATTAGTCAGAAATAATTGCAGAGACAAAATAATTCCACGTCTGCCTATTAAGATGCAAAAAATCATGGACTGGATCCTTGGCTGGTGTGTCATGGTTGGCATGATGCCACTTTACACCAGTGAGGGAGCTGGCCCGTTGTTCCCTCAATAATCCCCATCCTGGAGGTGACCAGGCACACAAACTCTGGTGGCTTTGGTTAATGACAGAAACCTGGCTGCTCCTCCAGCTGCAGGGAACGTGGGATTCGTGAAACTTCAGCAGGGTTGTGGCAAGAGTTGCCCTGAGATTGCTGATTCCATTCCTGCTTTTTGTTTTGTTTGAGTTGGCTCGCTGGGATTGTTTTCCCTCTCTGCCAGGTGCAGAGTTGAATGGCAGGCCACACTCAAAAGCTCTTCTTTCACAAATCCACCCACGCTACAGATTTCTGTGTTCCTCACGTTCTGTGACATGTAGCTCTTGGAAATATGCAGCTTGGAAATAATATCCCTGAATCTGAGTGTGCTTGGACTAGTAAAGGAGAGATTTCAAAGTGTCCAGAAAGGGCAGGGAGAGAAAATGATAGGAAAATAACAGGGAACCTTAGATTCCCTTAGAGTAGGATTGAGTTGGAGCATATGAGCTCTGTGAATTTTGAAGATTCAGACCCAAATATAAGACACCACTCTCATGCTGAAATTAAAGATGAGCCATGGTGTCAAATAAAGATATCTTGTGGGATTTCAATCAGGTTTTGAATCCCCCACAACTAAGTGTCGTGCTCCTGGCATCCAGTCATGTGTGGTTGCTCTCGTCCAGCTGCCCAACCCTCCAACCTTTCAGATTTATTTTGTGTCTGCTTCCAGTGATGCCTTTTTGTCTGCAGTCAGCAGCCAAACCCAGTTCACTACACCCAGTGCAGGGTGAAGTTCCTATCTGAGTTCATCACAAATGGACAAAGAGAGCTGAAACTTGAACTGTTGATTTTCTACTAAGAAATAATTTATGGATAGAGGAAACAAAAGAAGAGCTGAACGTGTTCTATTTGAATAAATAAATAAATATCTGACTTAACAACTGGGATGGCTCTCTGGTCACCTCCAGAGCCTGATCTTTTCCTTAGTCCTTACTTTATACCAGGTTGAGTTCCTAGACTTTGCAGTAACTTGTCTGGAGTTTGCACTGGAATCATGGTAGAGAAGAAAAGGAGTAATAGTTTTCAAGCTAACATGAAGAAAATTAAAGGCAAAACTCAGAAAATTATGGGGGTAAAAGGAAAACTGATAGTTTGGGGGATTTCATAATGTTTGGAACAAGATTCAGGACTGCAATGATCATAAATTCCTACCACTTTGTTTCCACTACCACTCAAGGGGAGGAAAATCAGCAGACATGCACTAGAAACTGGATCGAATCCAGTGTGTCCTTATCAAAAAAATAAAATGAAACGCAGAAACCATCATTTAAATGAGGCCTGATCCTCCATAGGTTGGTATTTTGGCACAGATACTGATGCTGCCTTTTCTTCAGTTTTATCTTCATGGTGACTGTCTCCAAAAACAGAAAGGAGATGGACTAGGGAGAATATATTTTATTCAGCAGCATTTATTTCTAGCACTAGCTGTATATCTTAAACTGTTTGAGATTGTCCTGTTTCAGCCTTTCTTCTTATAATCTACTTGAAAACATTCTATTGGGAGTCTTTAATGGTACCCTTTTGCCTGTAGCTCTCTGATCTTGATTATGCATTGCAATGTGGGTGAAATTTGGGTTAAAGATAATTGTAAATATGGTATTGATATTAAATGATGTTTTCCCAACATTGCAATAATGCTTGTTTTGTTTGCTGGAGAGTTTATTACTTTTTGATCAATAGCATGTGAGATTTGTGAGGGAAATTAGCATAGTGAATAACAATTAGGAGAAAAATCAATGGCATTCAGACAAATAAGTGACTTGAAAAAGTCCCATAGGCACACATACACTCACAGAGATTCTTTAAAGTGTAATACATCTCATTCTGAATTCCAGCAGAGGGGAGAGCTATTTGGACCAGAACTAAAACTGATGGCAGTAAATTGAACTACTGTGGGGCTATTTGTTGATACTTAGTGTTTCTAATAGCTTGGATGTATGACTGCTTCATTCACTGGCTCCACCATCTTCCTCTGACTTCTACCAAGGCTTTTTTTTCTGCAGTTCCCACCAGTCTACTTTCCTCAGGTTACCCACACCATGTATTTTTATGTCACCTAATATACTTACCTTTCCCCTTTGCACAGTAAGCTCCAGCAAGACCCAGGGGGGCTTCAAATGAGATAAACCATTGAAAAAGGTCAAAATAAGCAGATAAAAGTTCTTAAAAAGAGATTCAAGCTATGCAACTCTTTGCCACAGCATGCCGCAGATCCTGTAAAGTCCACATGGACTCAAAAACTACTAGGTTGTGTCATAGAAGAAAAATCTGTATAGGGCTGTGGAACAAAATAAAATCCTGGCTCAGGAAGCCATGCTCTGGGCACAGTGAGGAACTTCCAGAGTACTTTGGTTCTCTTTTATCCTGGGACATTGAATACTACAGAACTGTTTGGATTTCTTGACTTGCAGAGCCAACACAGCTACTTTAGAGTGAAATGGATAATTTGGTCCCCAGACTTCTGTGCTGTGGTGATGTGCAGCATGAAATCCTGCAGAGAGCAGCTGAGAAATGAAGCTGAAGGCAGGAGAAGGGACCTCCAGGAGGGTTTGGATCACAGAAAATGCTGGAGGAGTGGGTGCAGAGGAAGAGAGGGCAAGGCTGTGAATAGTGAGCTGGTGTTCTCAGTTATTGTGCTTGAACCAACCAAGGCTCTGGGAGAGGTGCAGCTGTGCCAGCTGGGTTTGTTCCTAGAAGGGAGCCATGAGGAAATAGGTGAAGCATCCCAATTTGGTTATCCTAAATCCCCAATAGCTACTGCCTTGCTGAAACAAATTCCAGTCTCTGCTGCCTTGAAACAAATTCATAATTGTGGCAACTTTAGCACCTGTTGCAGGTAGCTCCCTTTATCACCCAAAGTGTCTCGTTTTCTAAGGGGAACCAGATTCTGTGTCTTTGGCTGGGACTGGAAACTTCTCCTTTTTCTGGGTTTGGATTGAGATTTGTTTGCATGCACATTCCACATATCTGAGCACGCTCCTCTCCTGCAGACCTGTCCAGGAATCAATGTTTAGAATAATGGCTCTGCTTTCCTTTGAATTGAGCTGGTTAATAACTATTGCTGGGGAAATCAATCAGCTCTATGATATCTTATTACTTACACTAATTTAATCACAAGGAATGGGTCATTGCTTTGGTTCAGAGGGCAGAATGAGTGTGTGTGGATAGGAGAGTCTGTGGGGAAAAAGCAGAGGAAGGGAGACTTCATGAATTGGAACACAAGGGATGGAAATGACATGAACTCTCCCAAGGCTGTAGGATGGATGATAGAGAGAAAACTCACACCCACTCTCCAGAATCCCTGGTAATCTTTAGGTTATAGATCCATTTTTAATGTTACTTTCATGTTTCAAAGAATCAGATAGGTGGAGATAAATGAGAACTTTTCTTTTTTTGATCCCTCCTTCATTTTCTCTGTCTTCATGAGCTCAAAGTGGAGGAACATCAAGAGAGATGAACAAACAGAAAAGTCTGTTGTGACTTCCACCAGGAGCCTCTGAGCCACTTTTCAATTTCTTGCCTGGTCAAGAAAAAGGTAAAAGCAAAGGAAGTGTTTGTGTTTTGAGGGCATAAAAATTAAAAAGGAGGAAACAGCATGTAAATAGGGTGTCTGCAGAAAGAAGCTTAATTTGCAAAATGCACAAATTCAGCCTGGCAAAGATTGTCATAAGGTTTTCAAGCTCTTGTCTGAATTCTTTTCCCTTTCCTGTATGCATGGGTGTGTTCTGTAGAGCCCTTCCTGCATCCTCTAGTGGAGAACTAGTTTTGTCCATCAAGGCAGAAAGTAGATCAAAATCAGTTTCTGTGCACTGAAGTGTATCTCTACTGTAAATTCCTTTCTCAAAAGAAATCTTTCATTCAGGGAAAGAACAAAAATAGATTAAAAACAAAGTACCTGTTTTCTATTATAACCCAGTGTGAAGTTCCAGAAGCTCAAAAAACCCCAAATGTGCAAGTGTAGCTGTGGAGAAAGCCCTTGCATCTCCATGATATTCATGTAGGTACTTTTTTCAGGTAGCCTGAGTTCTCACAAATGCACTTTTTACTCCAATCCCATTGGATTTATATGGTTTCCCTTCCAGGGTGAGGGGGTAGATAAGACTGTTTACAAACTCTCTGAAAGAAAACACCTGTGCTGGGCCTAAACTGTTCCTGTCTTTCAGTAAATTGAAAAAAAAAAAAAAAAAATCAGTGTGTGTTGGAGGAAAGGCAATGAACAGCATTTAGCAAAGCCTTAAACTGAATATTGGTTTGTGTAGACAAAAACAGATGTATTTTTAAGAGTATTGCCTGATCATGCTTAATCCTTAAGGAATTGTTTTTTGGGAATTGCTTTTAGACTTGGTCCTTTTCTGGGAGGAAAGAAAAGAATCACAAACTGCCTCATCAAGTGATAAACACATGTCAGATCATTGCTGAATCTGTCCATGCAAGCAACACCACTTTCCTGACAAATGGATGCTGGACACTTTTAGAGAAATAGCAAGCCCCAGTGTTAACTGATGTTCTCTAATTCACATTATTAACTAGGTAATGGACTAGAGCCATCATGGTTTAATTGAAATAAATAAAACCATTAAAAATGTGAATTAAAGTAACTGCATTTTGATGTGTTTGGGTTATTCACATTGCTTAAAAATGTTATTTTTAATCCAAACACTGCTGGACACATCTTCTTGTGCCCCAGGGATAGTACAAAGTATGTTATTGGCTTCTATTTTTGTACCCCATTTACTTCACATTCTCATTGCCTCCAGTTGATTTTTTTTCCTAGCAAGATCTGATAACTTTAAAAGTAAAAACATTGAAAAGGATGATGGAAATGTCAAATGGCTTTAAAACAAGCACCAAAATTTAAGTTCCTAGAGTTGGATATCTCTAAAAATCTTTTGATGAATGTCAAAGGATTCTCAGAAATTCTCACCTTCAGCTAAATTCAGCTTCTAAGGAATTTGATGGGGATTTTGCCACAGATTTGGAAACAGTTTTTCTGATGCACAGCTATTTTGAAATGTGTGACCTAAGGGGTTTTTTTTGTTGTTGTTTGTTTTGTTATTGGGTTTTGTTTCGTTTTGTTTTGTGGGTTTTTTTGTGGTTTCTGGTCTTGCTTTTGTTTGTTTGGTTTGGTTTTTTTTTAAATCAGCTGTAGCATTTGATGCAATAAATGAATTTTAGTGAAAATTTACTTTCTCTCACAAGGCTGGTCAGCAAGGAGTGTCTTGTTCTGTTCCTCCAACACCCTGGTGGTCCTTCAGCCCTCTGTTCCCTTGTGCAGTGCTGCATCCTCGTGCACCCTGTTCCTGGGGAGCCCCATGTTCCCCCCAGGCTTGTTCTGGTCCTTGCATTGTGCTGGGCAGCTGAAAAGTGCATTATCTTTGATATTCCAGGGACTGGATTTCCACAGCTGCTACAGAGATGTTTTTTCATCAGGCAGAGGGAGGTTTTAAGTGGGAGGAGAGTGCTTTCAAGACTTGTTCTGGAGATCAGTTCTGAACTGTGTGTGACTTGGAGCTTTCTCTCTGGGGTTTCTTTTTGTCCCTTGAGAAGATAATGTGGCTTTCCATCAGCCCCTTCTTATTCAGTTACTCATCAGCTGGGCAGGTGGCACAAGAGCCTCTCCTTTCTCACTCTTTTTCACACAAATGTGCCACTCTACTTGCAGCACAATGTGCAAGCAATCACAGGCTGGACTTGTCTTCACTGAGAGTGACAGAAGCAAGAGAAACTTTATTTGTTCTCTGTGTACACCCATTTATTCCTCTACACAGTCCACAAAGGTAACTGGCTGTCCAGCCTGTAGATGCTGTCTGAGTTTGCCTCCTGCTTCTGTGCAAGGAGCAGTTTCAGGGCACAAACCAGGATTTCTCCAGCTCCAAGGATGTTTGACCTGTAAGGTGAGGGAGTTGATCTTTACACCAAGCCACTTGAGTAATTGGGGGTTTAATTTCTCTTTTTCATTTTCACAAAGATCCTGGAATAAATACATTACTTCTGTGTAAAGCAAGAACACAAAATTACACCCAAAGGAAAGTCCTTAGTCTGTAACTTACTGCACTCCTGAAATACTCCAATGCCCATATTAAGTTTATTAATGAGGGCTGTGAGATCTGAGCCACAGTGCTGGCACTGCCATTTTGCTCTGTTGCTTTGCAGTTATGGGAAAGATTAATAATAGAAATGATTAATTGTAGGGCAGGGGACCATGGAAGTTTGAGGACAAAGAAACAGGCTTCCTAAAATATATATATTTAATTTAAATTCTAATTAATTGCATATCACCTGTTCTATAACAGACTACTGGTATCAGCAGTGTCAGGAATCAGGGCCTGATCCTACCTCCCACTGAAATCGATGGGAGTTTTGTCATTGATGGAGCAGCTGAGCAAGTAGCTTGCAAGAATTCATTTATTCAAGAAATCTGGCTGCTGCTTCTGCTTATCTCTATTGATTGTACTCATGTCCAATCAGGTTTGCAGCATTAGCTGCATTACCTTACAATAACAGGGTAATTCACTTGGGGCATGTTTCTACCAAGTCCTAGAATCCAGAAAAAAAGAAACAAAGGGTTTATCCCATGCAAAGCTCACTTCCCTTTTTTTCAGAGGCAGCAACTTCTCTTGTAAGTCTTACATCTCAAGGAACTGCTTGTTTTTTGGCTTTTTTTTTTTTAATTTCTATACTAAAACCAGAAAGGTGAAGTGACTTGAAGAAGTTTAGTTAGTACAATGGAAACATGATATAAAACAAAGATAAACTTTGGGCTTGGGAAACCTAATTTCAGGTTTCAGTTCTGCCACAAATTGTAAGATTCTGAGCAAAAAGCTTTCTATTTATATGTATGAACTACTTGATGGAGACCTTGATCCTGCAAAATGTTCTGTGTCTATCCCAATGAAGAACAGGATTTTTGCAGAGGGCAGAGCTTATAAATACAGCTTACAGCCTTTCCTACATTAGAGAACCACACTGCTTTAAATGTGCTTTTATAGTTTTACATCCAAAATCCTCTACAGGTCCAGTTATACAAGTTTGCTTTTAAAGATATATTCAAATCTGCATTCCTAGTGACATGATTATGTTGGAGAAAGTAGTCTTTACACACTTGAATCTTCTTTAAAATTTCCATCAGTATAACTTAACTGATTTAAAAAAAAAAAAAAGGAAAAAAACACATACCTGAATGCAGTATTCTTGAAGTTTTTGAGGAAATTCTAAATATACATGGATGAGACTGAATACCAGCAGTGCATTTCACAGTTAATCCCTGAGTGCTTTATATTTTAGCATAACAAAAACAGTTGATTAATTTTTCAGTTTTATAACTGTTCATTCTGTAATTTAATCAAACCTTTTGTTTTGGTTTAGAAAATATCCCAACAGCTCCAGGTACTTTTTGGTTTTACTGCCCCAAGCAGACACAGTAGGGCAGCCTTTGCTGTTCTTGAACAAACAAAGCAGTTACACCAACACTTTTCCTGCCTGACTTAGCATTCCCCAAAAGTGCATGTTCTTCTAGTAACAGGCTGCTGGGGAGACAACCCAAGGGATTGTTGCCCCTCTGCATGTTTGCAGGCAGAATAATTAACAGGCTTGTGAAACTCTTCCTTGAAGGGAAGTCTGCTTTCACATGGCATTGGCTCATAGGAAATCCCACTAATGAAGAATCTGGTCAACCAAATTCAAATTTCAAAAGACTTTGGGCTCTTACTGAAGCCAAGAATCGAACATTAAAATGGAATTTGGAAAGAGAGGTTAAGCAGGGTTTGTTTGCCTGTCAGCTGGTTCCTGGGGTGCCCCTGTCTGTTATCAGCACAATAATGTATGAAAACATCCTGGGGGAAAGAGGGAGCTGCTCCTTTCTGCCAGGGCTTGCTGGGTTGTGCTGCTGGGCCAGGTTTGCAGATGTCCCTGAGTGCACAAAGCAGCACAGATGGAAACAAGTGACAGCTCCCCTCTCTGCCCTGTGCTCCTGCAGCAGTTTGTCAGGGAAGCAATAGGTGACTGCAACACATGGGCAAGCGGGGAATTATCACTAATTAAAGATTAATTGCAGTCACAAATGGCAGCCAATCGCTGGATGAATGTGTGACTGTTCCTCAAGAAATCACTGGGTGGATTTCCTGCATATTTTGCCTGAATTGTGGCAGAAGTGTCTTTTCAGAATTGATCTGTGAATGTAGAGTGTGGACAGAACATGATTATGACTCGAGAGATTTCTGATTAAAGGCCCTTAGGTCAGGCTCATGGACAAAGGATGGGATTGGCTCTAGCACACAGAGCTGGAATTGTGCAAGGAGGGCTTAAGGAAGTTCTGAACTTCTTTTGACTTTTAGTGGGACCAGAATCTCCAGCAAATTTAGGCTACCCTTCTAAATACTCATTGAAATTAATAGTAAATAAGTACACCCCAGGGAAAGATACACTTTCTCCTTCTTTATTTCATATATTTAAAAAAATACTTATTCATCCCTTCTACCTTTTGTTTTCATTTTGTAAGTTTTATTTCAGAGGAACTGGACTGATGAGATGAATATTGTTGGGGAAGGAGCACAAGTATTACCCTTAAATTTTATGCACCAATTATGAGCACGTCTACAATGTGAGGAGAGGGGAGAGAGCAGTAGACTGGAAGAGCAGAACTGCTTTTGGATCAATAGATGAGCTGACATTGAGGCTGGAGGACTGATAGAAGCAGTGGAAAGGATGGACATATTTGGCAGATTTCTGAAGACATTCAATAGTGACACCGAGATGGAGCTGATAAATCAATAGCTCTTTGGGCAGATTAGATTGATATTTTAAATGTATATGGAACTGTCCTAGCCAGGAAGACTGAACAACCACTGAAGGAATAGATAAGCAGAAAAACATTAATTCATATTTCTGTATCATTTTTGTGGGGTTTTTTAAAGGAACTGTGTGGAACACCAAGCTATTTTCTCTTCTGCAGCTGGAAGATGTAAGCTTGAATTGTGCTGTTACTATGGAATTCCTCAGGGTGGTGTGGCTTAAATTAAAATTAATTAATGAATTATGGCTGTAGTGAAAAAGCATTTAACACAGAGGTTGTCAGTTAAGAGCAGGACAGGACTGGGGCAGTGGTAGAGAACTCCCCAGGGTGGGTTGGAAGCTGGGGGTAGAAGTTGGCCCAGTACTTTCATGAGTATTTTCTCTGTGTGAGCATTTTCAGGAGCATAAGAAGGCAAAGAAAATCTTTATGGCAAACCTTTCAGCCTGCCACCAACAAGACTTGGAACCCAAATGATGGCTCAACTGAACACAAGGAGAGCTTTGTCAATGGAAGCAAAACTTTTACAGAAGCAAAGCCTTGATGCTCCTTTTGACCAATCTGTCTGTTTCCTCATGCTGCCAATTATATCAGCTGTCATAAATTAGACACTAACAGTTATAAAGTGTTTTTAGCCATATTGGAATTCCTGGGATTATTTGCAATTTTTGGTGTGTGCAGATCTGTGTTCCTCCCTCTTGTGTCTCTCCATCTTCCCCAAAATCATGCTAGAAGTTGAACTTGAAAGGTTTTTTTTTTGCAAGTGGCACTGTTGTTGTGTTCACCAGATGTTGTGAAGCTAAATTAAAGAAGGGCTTGTGCTAATGGAATTTCCTAGAAGTTTACAAGTGAATTATTATGCTTGGGAAACTTCAGCTATTTAATATATATTTCCATGGAGGCATGAGGGGAGGACTGTGCTGAATAAAGGAAATGTATAATCATGGGGGGAAGGATGTCCTTGGTTTGCCTTCCCTTATTTTGAACTTGATGGAAGCTGGATCAGCCTAAAGATAGAGCAGCTATTCATCTGTCCAGATTGCATTAACCCAAGGAGTTTGCCTGGTACCCTTTTCCTTTCCAAGACCCACTGGACTGATCTGGCCTATTCATCAAGGATCTCTAACATGCTAAAATACTTTTAGAATAATTTCGTTTAAAGGAAAAAAAAAGCAGTTGCTAAGAGGAAACCAATTCTGTGACAACCACGTTAGAGTGATCTTGTCTTTAACTGCAAATACCACTTTATTATATTTGCATGTAAATAGGTGCCAGATAACTGTGACAGATGAAGAGAACACTTCAAAGTCATTTGCTTTCTGGAAAAGTAAAATAGATCAGCAGGGCTTAGAGGGCTCCTACCTTGAGACGTATTACATTCATTTTTGGTAAAACTGATCTTTGCAAGTTTATAGCCTCCAAAAGTTACCCTGAGAAAAGGCTGGCTCCCTGCAAGGCTTCTTGCTGATCACTGTTAAATTGAGGTATGGTATTATTAAAAGGAACAGGGAAATGCGACCTGGCAATGTGTGTAGGGCCACAAAAAGTACTTACAGGACTGACAGAATGGATTTATTTTCTTGAGAAATCAATGAGTTAGTAAAGAAATGGGACTATCCCTTCCTCCACCAGATATTTGTGGTTGGACACTCAATCCTCCTCTTGAACACAAATAGTTGTTTCTACTTCTGTATTTCCTGATTGCTCAGATCCTGATCCTCTGCTGCAGTGAGGGAGGGCTTGGGAGCAGTTAATCCATGCCTGGGTTGTTCTCCAGGCCCCTCAGGATGGCAAGGCCAGGCTGTGCTGGCTCTGGTGGTGCTGGGCTGGCTGGGAGTCTGTCCTGTGCTGCCACAGGTCTGCCTGGAGGCTCACATGGCTCTCACCTGGAAACCAGGGGCCTTCCAGTGCTGTCTCGTGTGTTTTGGGTTCCCAGGGTCCCAAGCCATGGAACATCACTGGGACAGCTCATACTCAAACCAAAAAGCTCTGACAGGAACTGTCTGACCAGAAGGTTGCCAAGCCAGAGTTTTGGTGTGATGAAGATAGCTGTTTCCCTGGTGATCCTGTCATTCTCCAGTGTGAAATACCAACTATAAAGTGACTTCACTCTTCCTGATAACTCCAAATAGTATTGAAAAGTTAGTAGCAAATATGTAACTTAGTACAAACAAGTTTGGAAACAGGTCCACTCAAATTAGTTGGG
Source organism: Chaetops frenatus (assembly GCA_013400775.1). NCBI lineage: Eukaryota > Metazoa > Chordata > Aves > Passeriformes > Picathartidae > Chaetops > Chaetops frenatus. Next base: position 265,741 of record VZTR01009662.1, read on the forward strand.
TGGTTTTTTTTTTTTTTTTTTTTTTTTTTTTTTTTTTTTTTTTTTTTTTTTTTTTTTTTTTTTTTTTTTTTTTTTGTTTGTTTGTTTTGTTTTGTTTTGTTTTGTTTTTTTGAAGTATGATAATACCAAACATAAGAAAGAAGTAAACCTGGACCTAAAACACTGAAATGCCTTTACCAAAGGAATTTGCATTTTTCCAGGGCAGAGATGAAGTCAAGGGAATGCTTTAAATGTGTGCTGAATAGCAATTTGTTTGGATTTCATTTAGCTTAAACAAGCCATTAAATTTTCTTCAGATTGATTTGGAAATTATTTCAGTATGTCAATAATTATCCAATTTTATGCAAGTTTCACTTGAATTTAACCTGTGTATGTGCCCATAGTATGCATACATTTATGCTTTGCATTTGTGTACCCATGACTGAATAAGTTTGTGACCTCAAATTTAGAAGATCTTGGTGTTGTTTTTGTATGTCCTCCCTCTGTGTGGCTTTGGTTTTACATCTTTACACCTTCTCTTCATTACTCCCTTTTCCAAGAAAATCTACAAGTGTCAGGAATTTGTGCCATTGTCCATTTAAAATTTCCAGCTTTTGAGACGTGTTATCTAAGAAATTCAGACTAAGGAGGGCAGAGAAAATAAACATGCAAACAGGCCAGATAGGGAAAGGGTACTTAGTAGTCTTGATTCTGTTTGTGGAGCTCAAGAGCCATGAAAACAAAGATAAACCTAAAAGTAGAGAGTAATTAGAGATGTTAGCAAAATGATAGGTACAGAAATCCCTTCAGACTTTTTAGGGCCCTCAAATGAATTCCTCTGTGTATGGAAGTACTGGAGTGGAAATGGCAGGCACAGCTGATGGTTCACTGCAAGTTATTATTTGCACAGATCAGAGCCCATTGTTGGAAAAGTGAGGATTTCAGAAGTCAAAAGAATGATAGAATCTTCAGTGAAAGCAGGGAAAGACCATTTGGCTAATGGTAATTCTAGTCAGGAGTAGGACTGAAAGAGCAGATGAAAATGCAGGTCAGCTCTCAGGTAAAGAAAGAGACCTGGGTTCTCTCATGCATGGAGTGCTTGTTTCTAGCCTGCATTGATCTCAGAAGTTTCCTTCTTTGTTTGAACTGCTCAGACTGTGGATCTGGCTGAATGAAGCTTTGTGAAGCTCTTTCCGTGCAAATCTGTTGAAACCAGCCTCAGACTAAATCTAAATTTTTACAGATATTTTAATCCTCCAAGAGCCAAAGAATCATCTGATGGAAAATATGGTCTTTATTAACACTTAGATCAGCACCTACATCCACTTTGAATCACAAATACTCTGCTCAGGGAGAATAGACCTGTCACACACACAGGTGGAGCTCAGCCAAAGACATACAGAAAACTTCAGATATTGGGTAAAGCAAGGGGTGGGAATACAAAACTGCAGGTTCTGTTGGACAGCCTCTGCCACTGCAATCATGTGTGCATACTGAAGGCTGGGGGCTTTTCTTTACCAAACCAAACTGCATATTTTTGAAGCCCTTACTGCTGGTCTTCAGGATTTTTGTGAGCGCAGACACCTGATGTTCCTGTGAGGTGATGGGTGCAGGAGTGTGCTGGGTTCAATCCCATGGCAGGAATGGCTCCCTGGCTTTGTGGAGGGCTGGGGCTCAGCTCTGCACAGCAGCTGGGCCAGTCCCTTCCAGCAGGGCCCTTTGAGCATCGTCCCTCCCGCTGGGCAGGACCGCTGCCTTTCCCTCCCTGGCTCAGCTGCTCAGCAGAGTTCAGCTGCCTCTGGCATGTGGGGTGGGAGAGCAGGAAAAACATCATAACCCAGCCCTGAGAATTCATGGGATGGTGGTACCTCTGTGCAGAGCAATGGTCTCCAGATGTCACAGACGCCTTTGAAAATCCCAACCTCTGCGATGCTAGAACTGGAGATAATAAAATAATCTTCATTCAAGCCTTCCTCTCTACCCTCCATTTGCCCCTTTAGCCAGCCCCTGCTTAGTGTGCTGAAATCTTGGATCAAGCTGTTTGGAGCAGACTGTCATTCTGTGTTCAGGATGTCTAATGTAATGGGATCCCTGATTCCCAGTGGTGTCACTGGCGAGAGGAAACAATTACAGTAAATAACCTGCTTTCTGATATCAGGGCTTTGATTTTGGATTGTAGTTAACTTGTTCTTTGTCTTTCTCATCAATACTGTTAACATTTCAGAATAATAATCTATCTGTCAGCTGCTGGGTAGAATTTGGATAAGTAAGAAAACAAGGGTCTGAAAGTTGACACAAAATCTTTTGTAGTGAACTTCTGTAACCTTTGAAAAAGAGATTCATAACTTTTCTAAAAAAATTATTTTCCATTTTTACTCAGTTCACTTCCTGGTTATGCCTGGGAACAAGAAGCAGGAAGCACCATAAATCTTGCAAAAAAAGCCTGTTCTGGCAAGTTTCCTAGCCCAGCTTTGCTGATCATTGAGTTTTGGATCATTTGAATAAGCTTCATGGAAGTAGCCAAGCTCATGTGCTTCTTCAAGCCATTTACAAACTCCAAATCCCAAGAAGCCAACACATTGCTTAGTCGAGGCAGACTGAACTCTGCCCTTTCCTGCCCAGCTTTCTTTCACATATAAAATACAATTTTAGGGCTGCTTTGGTGTTTTGGATGAACTTGGTGCTAATGTGACTTTCAGTTTTACAGCCAAGTATAACATAAGTAGGCGTCGTGCAACCTTCCTTCCCACTGCTCTGCTAATACATCCTAATCCTGTCTGCTGATACCTTGTGTAGTCCAGAGGCTGAATTAATCCTGAGCAGAGTTTACAAGTTGTGCTAAACCACCATAAAAACCTCTGCAGAGCTTTCCTAGGCTTAGCTTGAAGTTAACAGGTTGCTCCCTGCGCAACAGAGAAAAGCAGATTTGAACCCCAGCTTGCGAAAAATGACTTGGGAATGAGCTTTCAAATTCATTCCCTCCTCATCTAGAGGTGGCCCGAGGCTCAGTGCTGGGCACCGTGCGGTCACTCGGGGTGGCAGGTGAACACCTTGCTCAGGTGGAGGCACAGGTGGTATCCCCAGGAAGGGGGGCTGGGTGTGAGTGCTCTCTGAGGAGTTAGGTCGGCTCTAGTCCGGGAGGAGTGGGGTGTTTGGTGAGGGCAGGACAGCCCCGCTGACAAAGGGCTCTGCTGCCTGTCACACCTTGACTTGAGCGTGAGCACAGCCGGGGCATCTCAAAGCTGTCATCACACGGCATTAGCATGAGAAAAGGAGCTCTCCTCGTGTTTTGGCATGTCACACGCCAGTGACAGGGAGCACAAATACAGTCAGGCACACAGAACAGTGCAAGTCACTGTCGGCTTTGACAGTGTTGGGCACCAAGGCTGTCACTCCTTTGACACAGCCCCTCCTTCCCCCTACCCACGCTGCCATTCGCAACAGCAGCTCGCCCACAGCTTTTATTTCTGCACAATGTGTCAATAATTACTTGTCAGGCCTCTGCTTATAGACCTGGGATGGTGAATAAACGCTTATTATGCCTGAGAAATGTTGCAAGCTTTACCATAAATCTTGTGTTACAAATGCACACAATAGGGGCTACTGACACAGAGGCAAACACTCACATTAACATGTAAAGTCACGCTGCCCAGGACGGAGTTTGACAAACTAACTTGCAGCAAAGGAGTTTGTTGACCTTTTCTTTGCCTTCCTGGCAACCAGACTGGGCTTGTGTGTGAGTTAAAAATCCAGATGAATGGGAGATGAGAAGAGATATAAACACCTTCCTGTCCAGGCTGCTGGAGAGAGGGTGCTCTCCATCTGAGAGCACTTCAGGGATGGTGTTACTGGGTATCACCCTTCAGACAGACACGAGCTGAGCAAGCACACTAGAGCTACAGGTGACTAGATCTGATTTCAGCAACCCACCAGGCTCTGCCTGTGCCTGTTGACCTGGTAGAGGCCCTGGCTGAAACATTATTTTGGCCTGGCAGCTGTCCCTGACTTGCCCCTGCAAACTGCATCTCTGCAGCTGCTTCACAGCTTTGGGTTTCTGGTTGCTCCTGGCAGTGGATTGGAGCTTTGGCTTTGATGTGCTGGAATGAATGGCACAGAAGGTACTTGTGTCAAAGGTTGCAGGGGTCATGCACTGAGCTTGGAATAAGAATATTTAAAAGGAACTTTACAGAAGTAAAAATTAGGGCTTGCATTTAAATACCTGCCTGAAGTCCCATAACCAACTTTTTTATAAGCACAGAGGGCTTTGCTCTCTCAGTGCCTTGAGGAGGGACAGGTGAACTCAGCATGTTTCTGCCTGTAGGTAATCTGAATTGCTCCCTGCAATTTTTCATTGTTTTCCACTGATTTAATTTTATTTTTATGGTTTCTAATGGTTTCCTTTATCCATTTCATCTTTGAAAAGTTCTTGTTTAGTTTATGCCTATTTCTTCCTTCATTAAGTGACTGAAGTTATCCCATACTTGTTTAGTCTTTTCATATTTTCAATATTCTTCCCCTCACAGTTTTTTTTTCAATTCTTTAATATCTACTTTACTTAATTGTTTATTTAGTTTTGCAATGAGATTTCAGTTCCATTTCCATTAACCATTTGTCCATAACTGTTCAGTCTTATACTTCCTATCTGGTTCTAATAACTCAAATGCTAGGAAAAAAACCCCTATTTTTAAAGAACTTCTGCCTCAACCACATTGTCATTATAAAAATAAGAATACATTTCTTTTGGCTATAGCCTTTACAACAGACAACTTCTTTTAAGGAAACAAGAATTTGTTTTGCTGTTAATAAAACCTGAAGCGTGGTATGTGTTTGACCTGAAGCCTTTAAGCGACCCAAAAACTCTCTGGCAGACAGAGTTTGCACTGTGTGTGTAACCCAGAGCTGCACGTGGCTGTTGTGGTGCACAGATGGAGGTGGAAAACCCCCCTGTACCAGCTGCAGTAAAAATCACACCAGTGTTTATATGCACATGGGTATCTGCAGAACTTTCAGTTTACTCTGGAAGGTCAGTGTGATGTGGAGATAATCTCCGGAGGAAACACATTGCCTGGATTTATTCCATCTGACTTGAGTTTTGGTTCCAGGACAGTTTAAGCCAGGCTTGGTCTGTCTTGCTGTCCTGCTCCCCCATCCTTACACAGCTCTGATGCTCTCACAGCTCTGGGCACTCTCCTCCCTTGCAGCAGGTCAGGCTTGGGGAGGTGCTTCAGGAGCTAATCTGGCAGCAAACTGTTGGCTTGTTTAGTGTGAATAATTTTCTTTTTGTGTTGCTCCCCACATTGGCTCACTGCAAATTCAGAAGAGAACAAGGGAAGGGTCATAACAATGTCGTGGGGAGGGAGGAGAATTTTAGCTTTTGCATAACCACACATTTGGGCCCTAAATGGTTCACCTGAATTAGAAATCGAATTATCCTCCTCCTTTTACAGTCAGTAAAGTAAAAAAGCCACCATCAGAAGCCTTTTCAGGTCCCAGATTTCCCTGAGATCTCTCTACTGACAGTCCTTCATTCTAGTTGTATTTAACATAATGAATATTTGTCTCTGTTATCTCAAACAGACCACGTCTACTTTGTTTTAAGTGTGCTGGTCTCAGTGTGGGATAAAGGCACTGATGGCAGATGATTTACCAGTGTAAAGGAGATTACTCGATTGCCCTGTTGCTGCTTAGCAGTGAACTGGGAAACTCACCTCTTCCTACTTGTAAAGAAAAGGGATTTTTCACTTTGGATTCTGCTTCCTCTGTCTTGTGAGAACATCTAAAACCTTGTTAAGGTGTCCTGGGGCTGTGCTGAGCTGACCTAAATTCTACCCAGAGCCTGAGCTTGATGTCTCCTTATGGCTTGGTTTCTCTTATACCCTGGGGCTGAAGGAGAGAGAGAGAGGTGTAATGAGACCAGTATGGAGCACTGATAAAATGAGTTTATAGAGAGAACTGCTTGAGCTGGAACTCCAAGTATTTCTTCTTCTATGCCTTCCACTGCACTCATCTTCCAGAAAAAGGTGTAAAAAGCTGAATTCCCAAATAAATTAATTAATTTTTTTCCTTTCTGAGCTCTGCAGAATCTAACAGAGGTGAAGGTTATAATAGGACCTTGTAGCACAGAGAAGTTGGCTGGTTTTGAGAGCCCCTTCTTGCTTTAGAAAGAATACTCAGAAAATCTGTTCTATTTTCTAGGAAGAAAAATCTTCCTAAAATATTTATACAGAAGACTGTGCATGCTTAGTGCTATAATGTTTAAGGCTTCTTTTTCCCTTAATCCAATGCACAGGTGTCACTTTAGTCTTCAAGTCAGCGAGTGAGTTATAAAAATCCAGCTGTGCTATTTCATAACCTTGTTTTCAGATTATTAGGATGTCTTTGTTCCTTCTGTCTTTATGAGTGTTGGGCATCTCACCCCTTCTCCGTGTTAGGAAAAGTTTCAGTCTATTTCTCTGCATTCCAGTAAGCCTCTTTGTTTTCCTCTTTTTTTTGTCACCACTGTGTCCAGTCTCAGACTTCATGGCAACCTGAGAAAATCTGAGTAGCTAAATTCATTGTTCAGAGATAGATACTGCATCCTTTCCTTCCATCACAGGGGAGCATTGAAGCAGTTTAGCTGAGTTTTGCTTTCAACATTAAGGACAGGGAGGGAACAGGGTTTCATTTAACTGTAATTGCAGGAGAAACTTTTAGAGGCAGAATGTAATGAGGAGCACTGGCAATTGGCCTGAAAGATAAAACCAAGCCCTTCTCTAAAATAAATAAATAGGCACACAGATTTTTTTCAAATACAAGTGGGCAGGAATTTAGTCTCACATGCAGAAATTGCCAACTGAATGTCCTCCAGTTCTTGGGCTCTGCAAATGTTATATCCCTGCCAGAGGTATTATGATGTTGACAATTTAAACTGGGAAGCTTTCATTCCCTACCTTTTTTCCATGTGGCTACTTCCAAAGTTCATCTGGTACCATTAGGGAAATTAAAAGAAACAAAGAGCCAGTCAATTTGTTTTTTTTTTTTTTTTTTTTTTTTTTTTTTTTTTTTTTTTTTTTTTTTTTTTTTTTTTTTTTTCTTTTTTTTTTTTTTTTTTTTTTTTTTGTTTTTTTTTTTTTTTTTTTTTTTTTTTTTAAATCCTACATTTTCTGACTTTTGAGCTGATTGCAGGTTTTTTCTCAGGGCTGTGTTTTGTAACAGAAAGCCTATGGTTAGAGTTCTGCAAACAGAGCCTGTGCTACACTACTAACAGAGCCTTGATGGGCAGAGATGGGCTGGTTTGTGATTTTTGGCCAGTTCAGCTATTCCAACAAGAGTCACTGGTGTAAGAGTGGTTGTACTGACAAAACTCCCAGATTGTAATTTTGTCACTGCTTCTATGACATGACCTTTTCCACCCAAAATAAACATAGCACAAAAAGCTAAATAGTTGCCTAATTGCCACTGTCTCCTGTGCAGGCTCTGGAGATTTTCATGTGAATCTGTGGCTGGAAAGCAGGCACGGGACTGGTGCTCGAAGTCTCTGTGTTTAGTGACGTGTTTTGTTTATGGCCCCGTTAAAAGTCTTTTAAACTATTAAACTTGAGCTGAATCTTGGCATTTTCTTTGCATACCAGCCTCCTGAGATCCCTCACTATGCAGTTTTTAAGGGTCTCTGGGGAAACCCAGGGGCTAATCCTCTTCTTTGCTTCACCTCAAAGATTATCAAAAGAGGGACAGTGGAAAGGTAAATCTGTCCCCGGAGTTAATGTGATCTGAGATCTATGTGCAACTCTTCAGAAAATGGTGGTTTTGGTGTTAAAAAACTGCTTTTAGAATATAAATTAAACATTTAGTCATTTGTCTTGGCCTGGCTTCAGTTTTTCAAATCTCTGTAATGTATATTTTTAAAGAAGTTCATTGTTTCTTTCTTAACAATTACAGCTACTGAACTAAAGATTTCTATGTTCAATTAAGAGATGCTTTTTTTCCTAGATCATCTCAGCATGGCTATAAAATATCACCTTGTCACCAGACCTGACCTTCCAGATGTGAGGCTAACATTCCTTAATGGAAGAGACTGAGATGGAGCAAAAGAAAGCCTATTGATAGAACCCCAATAACAACATTTATCTGTGCAGAGACAGGCACTTCATTTTTGAAATGCTGAAGTGAAATTCTTCATCAGGATACTGAATGGTGTGGAAGAAGTTTTCTTCTGAAATCTTTTAGTAGTTTTTGGGGACTCCCAGTCATCAAAGACAGGAGGAGTTGGTTTGGTTGAGGACAGTGGTTTGAGGGATTATCTGATCACTGTCATGTGTCTGGTTTCACTCACTCCAGAGTTCTGATTTGAAGTGATTTGTTCATCTCTGCTGCCACCTCAGCTTTAGGACAGGCTGCCCATTTTGAAATGTCAGACCCATGGCTGGAGTGGAGTTGATGTGTACCACCAAGGTGAAGGGTTTCAGATAACTTGGAAGGTGCCCATGGAAAATGGTAATCTCACACCAAAGTCTTTGACTGTCTCCCTCTAAATTCAGGAAAATGCTTCAGGATGTGAGGGTCAGGCATCCATTGCACAGACCAAAGCACTATGGGCTTGGCCTTGTGTGCTCCCAGGAACTGGTCAGGAGTTTCTGTATCAATTAAAGCAGATGATGAATTGTAAGATGCAGAGGAAAAAACCCCTCTGCTGATTTTTCACAAGCATTGCCATGAGTCAGCGGCACATGACAGTGTCCTTCAAGGTTACATCTGCAGGAGAGGACAGCAAGGAGAGCTGGGCTGAGCACAAGAGAACACTTTCAGCAAATTCCCTACCCTTATCTTGGGTTGTTTATGGCCCCTCTGGGAGGATTATGACCTTCTATCTCCTTTCCACGGAGGGTGGATTTTGTTTTGAAAACATCTTTTCCTACAGAAGTGTCATAGTCAGTTGGAGTCAATTTTATCAACTTTACTTCTCAAAATGCAGTACCAGCAGACTTTTGTTTTTCACATATAATGGTGACAAATCCAATAACTATGGAGTGCATTAACCTCTCTGCTGTTGCAGTCTTCTGTATTTTGATGTTTGTTTTCTGAATTTATTTGTCTGAATTGAATCTAACCACTAAGAAACTGAAAACCTCAAATTTAAGTGCAGACTTCTATAAATTACTGTTTTCCAGGCTCTTGTACTGACATACCATTGCTGCAGGGCAAATGTATGTGTGGTTACTCCAGATTATAGTTCTGTCCTTCTAATTGTTGAGGGCAAAATATATAGTTTTAACTGGTTTGTGTGTACCAAGCCCAGTTCCTATGATTTCTATTAGGAGTGGAAGCTATATTTTGTTTTGGAGAAAAAAACTGTTGCTCTCCATGAAAAAAAATAATCTTTCCATCAGAATCCTTTTGCCTCAGACTCTTCCCATGCTGAACTTTCCAGCATCTCTCTTTCAAGAATGGTCCTTAAATTTTGTTACAGCTTCGTAGACATTTTGATGCTGAAATCTGAAATGAGACCCAGAAGCATCTTGCTATAACACAGTTTCTTATTTTCTTTCTTGGAAAACAAGTTCAGTAGGTTAGGAGGAAGAAACTAGGTGTAATAGGTCCCAGTTTTAGTGGGGGTTTTATGTCATAGGTGAGGGAGGGAAATCTGGTCAAGGTTAAGTAGCTGTAAAGTAGGTACACGGTTGGTGGCTGGGAATGGGGACAGACATTAAATTAATGATTTAAGAAGGTGTGGTGTCAGGTTTGGAGGGCATAAAAAAAGAGCAGCTTTGTAGCTGACTGCACTTGACTCACATACAGTCAACACTTTTTTTTGGGATGTTGGTATCTGGGGTTGTGTGTTTTAAAGAGGATATATGAGATTTGCAAAGAGTGGGGCTGGGAAGAATTGCAAATGTCCTTTAGCATGACACTGGAATTTTAAACTTTCTGATAAATAGAAGGAATCTTTAGAACTAGAGACACTGTGCTGGGTCTAGCTGTGATGGAGCTTAGGGGCTGGTTACCTTTGCTCTAGGTTAGAAGTTCTTGTAAAAAGAACATTGACATTTTTCTCTGTGTCAGAGGGAATAAGTAAAAAAGTAATTGGATTCAATTACTGCAAAGTTGCAAGTTGATTTGTGTAAGATACTAGGAAAATTAAATGATGAAAGTTGTGAAGCATCTGAAAGATGTATCCAAGGAGGCTTCAAATTTCCTTTACTGTACATTTTTAGCAACAAATTAGACTGAAATCAATCAGGAGCGGTCTTGAAATATTTATCCAACTGTTGTGCAAGGGGAAGAACTTGCTGACCTTTCGAGTCTTCCTTTTCTATGATAATCTGTCTCAAAAATCAATTTCTGCTATTTTGCTTACAAGAACTCAACTTCTAAAATCCTCATGTGTGTAGAGCTGGTTTTGTGACTGTTTCCCACTTTGTTTTTCATCTCTTCCAGGATTTGTTTGATTTTTCCTCACACTTGTGGGTATGTGTTGATTTTACGACTGGCTGGAAGGAGCATGGTGCCTTCCTATATTGAAAATATTGAGATTTCTAGAACAAATTAATCTCCTTATAAAGAAAGAAAACAATATCTATTTTTTTCAAACGATCTCCATAAAACTGGGCTAAGGCCAAACCAAAATATTCCTTTTGATATGCTTGGCATGTTTTGATGCCTATCAGAAACAGCACATGGGGACACAGATGTGGAATTAAGAGGGAGGAGGAAATACTGATGTTGTTATTAGAAGGTGATGTCCACATGGTGGATTTTGAGCAAATACAGCAAGGCTGCTGCTTAGGGCAGTGCTGGTGTGTGTTTGGATGGCAGCCCCAAGTGTGAGAGTGGGGTTTGAGCACACAGTTGGTGTGGAGCAGCCCAAAAACCACTGCAGGCCGTGCTGCTCTCCCTGCCAGTGCCCATCCTTTTGATGTGGCTGCCACATGTGCACGGCCTTGCCAGCACCGAATTAGGCAAACTTCTCATTAGAAAGAAAATTGTCAGCCGCTGCTTTTGCAGGCTCCCAAGAACGAGTCCTGCCCTCCACCCCACCCCCAACACGGTTCTTTGCAGGGAGGGAAACTTTCTGGACAGAAATCTGGAGTTTTTTTGGTTGTGTGAATAACTAGAACTGGACAGATATGGAATTTGTTGTCTCTATGGTAGCAGGGCTGATAGCAGGGCCGGGACCTCTTTTGACTCCGGTGATAGTTTTGGGTGCTCATTTTCTGGTGTGATAGACAGGTGTCTTGATTAACACTGTCAGCCCTCAGGTAGAGCTATAGAGATGACAGCAAGGAGAGAAAATAAATCAGTTAATGAAGTTGTGTGAGTCATTGCTGGGTATCCATGTTAGAGTAAGGCTCTTTCACCCTCCTGGCTGGATACATGACCTCATATGCCCACAGGAGACTCTGTGTTGGATTTGTTCCATTTTGTGTAATTTTGAAATTCATGAAGTTCATTGGAAGGATTAATTATGTATAAGGCATGTGTCTGCATGTTCTTTTCATCTGTGAATGTTACCCTGCGTGCAGTTATTAGGGGTCTGATTGGACTCAACATTTTGACAAGAATTCAGTGACAAAAGGGGCCCATTAGTCTTTGAAGTCATGGGCCAAAGAAGAGGAATGCCAGTAACATCAGTAATGACCTCATTTAACTTGTGACAGAGTACAAGATAATCAGCAAAGGTCATTGTAATATAGCTGTGGTTTACTCTATATGCAGCCCAATTCATGTCTCAGCCAGGCTGCGTTGCAGTTTTAATGAATGTGAAATCCTCTTATGTTCCCATGCAGGAAGAATGGACAGAACAAGACGACAACTGGAAAGATCCTTCCCTCTCAGATATAATTAAAAGTGAATTAGCAAAGCGCTAGAAATATTAAAAGTCCTCTTGTCTTCTGTGAGATTTATTTTTTTTTTTAAACTTAATTTTTTACTGAAAAAGCGACCTTGTCAACAGGAACAAAAAGTAGTTTCCGTGTTGTCTTTTCATCATAGCTACGAAATACAAAGATTTCTCTTTTCAGTCAAAACTGAAAAGCTGTAGGGACAAACAGTCTGTTCAAAATTGCCCTGGAGGGAGACAAGAATTACTGGAAATATCTTGGAATAAATCTGCATTCAGAGGAAACCTCTCTCCATGCAGTCTTCTGAGATCTGGGTATTTTACAAAGGGCTTGAGTCAACATCAGACTTTTCTGTTTCTAGTGTGGTTCAGCTTTTGTGCACTGACACTGGAGATAGTTTCCATTAGATGCCCACGGGCTGTCATTCTCTCGCCTGTTTTGCCTCTCATCTGTGTCTTTGCAACAGTTAACTTTTATGGTTTCAGCAGTTCCCACTTGAGGTTTGCAGACATCTCCAGTTAAGATGAATTGTCATCCATATGGACACACTTCTGCTTCATCAGATTTTTTTGGAATAAAGAATATTTTGCCATCAGCACAAGAAAGGATGATATTTCCTTTGTTTAGCCCTTGTTGGGAATGTTTTGAACAGAAGCAGCCCACAAGGGCCTGATTTCCAAAAACAGCTCTAGATTGTGCCATCAGCTCATTTCCCTCCTGTACAAAATTGGCTTTGTGTTGGTATTTTAAGCAGAAAATCACACAACAGCCAAGGCTTGATTTGCAGACCTTTAAGTGAGGATTCATAGACAGAGGATGGCAAATCTGCATCTCTGGAGAGCTGGGGTTCCTCAGAACTGAGACATGTCCCCATTTTGTCTCAGAACTAAAGCAACCCTGCAAGAGATATGGAAACCCTCCTTTGATGCCCAAAGCATATCAAGTTTAAGAGAGACAGTGGAGCAGGAGATACATATGATGCAAGGGCTTGTTTGTATCTTATACTCAGCAGATAGAGCTATTTGGACATCCACATGCTTTCCTGATTTCTTCATGGGGTTTGGAATTACGTAGGGAGCAGTGACAGTAACCACCATGTGCTCAAGGTGCTCCATTGATCTCATCCCCACTGTATGAATTTCCACTCAGTGGTGACTAAACTTTGTGGGTCCTGCCTTGGAATGCTTTGTTTGCAGGATAAATCATGGCAGAGATTTTTCAAGCTAATTCCTTCTGCTGATACCTCACAGTCTTTTCAAGAGTTTTTGAAGGGACCTGTCTCATCCCCACTCCTAAACTGATGAGCAGTGCTGCCAATTTTAGTTCCACAAGTCTGCTTGAATATCCAGTTGACTCCGATTTCACAATAGCTGGATGTTTGAACACGTTCAAAGTGTGTAGAAATACTGTGACACTAATTTAAATGTCTCACAGTCCAAGCCTTGCAGTTGTTTTCTTGCAACACGTGTCTCTTACTGGAAGCAAAACAAGTGGGGCGAGTGGAACACATGTGACTCCCTCCTCTATTTACATCCCCTTCCCACCCCCGCCAGCCAGCACAGTTTGAACATGAAAGTCACCGGAGAACAGCAGCCTATAAATACTCAAAGAAATCCAGGCAGGGCAAAAATGTTGCAAAAACCTTTGACTAACAGTTGACAGACCCTGTGAGCTGGGACTAACCACCGCTGGCCAGGGACACGGGCTGGGTTCAGACAAAGACTGATTGTAATTTTGTGGTTGGACATGAATGTTTTGCACAACACTGATTGAGGCCACTTTGAAAACTGGGCCAGGGTTGTAAAATAACCTATTTACTGCAGCATGCATTGTATTTGGAAACACAATGAAGCCTTGTAGATTCTAGCTGGGCTTCGTAGAGACCTTGCAGCTGAAAAAAGGTCTTCTGGCTATGAGGAGCCTTGTGGGACCTTGCTTATTCTATTTGCTGCCTGTGATTGGGTGAGGTCAAGTGAAATAAACACAAAGCAAGGAAATGGGTATCTTTACGTTCTAATTCCAATTTTTCCATTGATTTTTCTCTTTGACCTTTGGCAAGTCATTTAACCCTTTGGCCCTTTGATTTCTTACACAAAGAAGCAGGATAAGACCGTGCTGCTCAGACAGCGTGATGACTCATGGATTCATGTTAATGAATTAATAATTGCAAAGCCTGCAGTCCATGCAAAGCCTTATGTTAGTGGTAAATGTTACAGGAGTCCTGTGAGCCTGTTCAGCATTGTCTGTGTATGATGAAGTCACCTCCCCTTGATTTACTTTGGGACCTCAGCTGAACCCAGGGTTGAGCTTGAGGGTTGAACTTGTGACCCATGGCAGGAGCAGAGTGGTGACCTCCTGCCTGAGGCAGAGCACGAGGAACTGGGCTCTTTAAAGTCAGCAGGTGTTGAAGGCTGCAGATTTGCTCTTCCTGAGCTTCACACAGCTGTGTCAGAGCCTGAAGTGCCCTGACTTTGTGGTGGTCCCTCAGGGCCTGTCCATGAGCAGCACCTGGGGCAGGATGAAAAGCTTGTTCTCCTCTGTGGTGCACTCTGAGGGACCTCAGGCACCCCAGGATAAATCCCCAGTTTAGCCAAGGCACTGGAGCAGCGAAGGCTCCTCATGGGACAGGGGTGTAACCTGCCTGCCCAGGCTCCCTCCAGTGCAATGAGCTCTGCTTGGTCACCTGAAGCTGGTGATCAGCCTCTTCATAAGCTGATTTTGCTGCTTCCATCCTTTCTGTTACATCTTGCGCAGCAGATCTGGTTACCTGCCTGCCCTGGAAACGTGAGGGGTTTGAGTGGTGAAGGAGGAGTTGTCTGTAGAGCCTGAGCCTCAGCTGAGGGTCTGGCTCTCCTCAGAGCCCTGCTCAGACCTGCCTGTTAGCAGAGACCTGGGCAATTGAGGGCTTTGAGTACTCAGCCTGTAGTAGGCCCCCTGAACCCTTTTCCAGTCATTGGGATCTGAGAGAAAACCTAGTGAAAATGCTTCCTTTGGTAAAAAAAAAAAAAAAAAAGGGCGGATTTTGACCAAATTCCATAGCAAAGGCAAAAATGGAGGGGGAATAGACAAGTATTGTAGATAATTCACTAGAGCAAATTTGCTTTCAGATGTTACTTTGGATTCTTTCTCACCTGGTTAGGACCTAACTGCTACAAATCTACTCTGCATGATCTGCCTCCATATATTTATATGTTGTCTGCGTGACTTCCACACAGAACAAGCCATGATAGAAATCTTTCATTTAATTAAAATTGATTTTAAAATTCCCTTGATCAATAATGAGTTAAAATTCATCCCGGCAGTGATGGGAACAGCAAACCTTCTGAGAAAAGCTTTCAGGCCAGTGGTTTTGGCTTTAGAGACTGGGTCTTGCCTGAAATTATCCCTTTCTTGGCTCCAGGCTCCGTGGTGCTTGGCATATTATGGTTTACCCTATAGCCCAACTTGTCAACCACCCATATGAAAAGCTGAGACATCCAGACTAAAGGTCCGTTTCTTTTTCTGCCTTTTTCAGTGTAGATGCTTTAAATATCAAACTCTTTGTAGCTCTGTTGTCATCAGTTTAGTAATGCCTACTGGGCTTCAAAATGAAATTAGATTTTTGTGGAAAATGACCCAATATTTCTTCTTTGATGCCCACACTGCAGCCTATCTAAAGCATTTGAAGTGCTTGCTCAGATGGCAAAATGGGGTAAGTTATTAGTAAAGGGATATTTAACAGCTGAGTTTTAAAGATTGCAAAATCCCTCTGCATTTAAGCTTTATCCCCCTGCAGAAGAAAGACCCAAAGCAAATATGTATAATATAGAAGAACATGGTTTATGTAACCTTGCCTAAGAGAAATTGGAGAGATTAATAAAGACTGGCTTCAAATGACAGTAATACTCTGTTGTTCACACTCCAGGGTGCTTCCTAATTAATTGTCTCAAGTCTTTGCTGAGAGATACTTTACCAAAAGTGCTGTGATCAAGGAAAATTAAGAGGCTGAGGTACTCACTCAGTGCAGCTTCTCTCCTGAGAGTTACTCATTTGTCCCATGCCAACATTCCCATCTCAGTGATGAGAACTTCATTCCTGATCTGGCAATTGCATCCCCCTGCTTGACTTCCCTTGAAGCCACGTTGACCTGAGATAACAAATCAGCACAAAGGATCTGAGAGCAGGACTGGGGCACTTGTTAACTCTGGACTGGCCTTAACAATTTAAGTCTGTGTAATTAATGTGTAAATACCATCAGTTTACACAGTTTCATACAGAGTGAAACCAGAGAGCTACAAAGAGGGCATTGAACAGGAATTGCAGAACATCAGTCGAAGCAGATCAGCCCAGTGTCAAACAGGAAGGAAAGGAAATGTCAGCTGTAGTAGAAAGGTCTGGCATGATCTTGGATCAAATGGGGATGTGTCACCATTTTATTCCCTGGCTGGGGGAAACTGGTGAATTATTGCACTGTTAATTGGCAGCTTGTGGTGGAAATATTGAGAGCTGATTTGCTGTTGTTTGCTGTCTCTTAGAGGAGTACAGAAATCCAAAAGATGCTGTGAGGAAGAAATTATTTTGGAAGTAGAGAAACAAGCACCCCACTAAGCATTTCCTAACTGATGGGAAAAGACAAACAGTGCAAGGATTACTCAGATTAGATTAACTTTATAACATTGCAAGCACTGTATAAAACCAGCAAACATTGTGATAGTGGGACTTTCTTTGTCATTTAAAAAAAATAATTTAGGGCACCTTCACGTTAATATGAGAGGTATTAATTTCTTATTAAAAAGATTATTCCTTGCAGGAGTGGGACAGTGCCCTGGGGCTGTGGTTGTACAGCCTGTGACAGGTGGGTGACAGGAGCTGCAGGGTTGCCCAGGCACTGCTGGCTGTGCTGCCACGAGTGGGTGGCAGTACCAGGAATAGGCTCTTGGTCTCCCAGGTTCCCTGCTCTCACCTCCAGACAGCACTGCTCTGCCTGCAAAAACTTCCTTTGCCCATTTTTCTTTTTATACCTACATTATCACATTTTTACAGTAAAGTAGCCAAACCTTACTCATTTTACTTTTTGATGAGAAACACTTTTCACAGCTCTGCTTAGTAATAGAATTAGATGTTTCGTGCTTTTCAATCATGCATGCAGTGATTAGGGACTTGTTTTATGCTTGCTGCAGCCCAGTTTCTCTGAGCATCTTGAAAGTATTACAGGAAATTTCCATGCTGTTCCCCAGGTGAGACTTTAGGCCACCCTGCACTCCTGTACCCTGAATTTCACTGTACTTGTTCTGTACTTTGATGGCTGGAGCTCTTGCCTTTCCATTTCTCCTCTCTCTCTCTCCCACCTTGGTTTGCTCCCAAATAACTAAAAAATTTTGCAGGTAATATGTTCTGGCTATTGATTTGTCTTTCTTGTTTTCCTTGGCACTGAAAGTAGGAAGGAGTGTCTCTGAAACAACCAGTAGGATGGCTCAGAAATGGCTTTCTTAAATTTTATTATTTATATTGAAAAAAAAATTCAGTAGTCATCTGAATTCTCGGTTTTCTCAAACCTATAGTTCCTCCTAGGGGGGCATATTCTTGTGGGGAGAATGCTGCTGTCAGAAGGATAGGAAAGCATCTACCGTGATTTTATTTTATTTAATTTTCTTTCCACTCTCCCACTCTACTATTCCACAGTGGAGCATAAGGCTGTTAGATCCTTGCTAATAATGTAGTCCCAGTGACTGTGCAAAGAAATGTCAAAATGTTAATACAGTCATCAAGAGCTCCCAGGCTGCCTCAGCTATTTGAATTGATTTCAGAGGGTTCTGATCAGAGGAACAGTTCCTTCCTTGGAGTTTAAATATGCTACATTTTCCATGAAGGCATTTTGGAGCCTCTGCCTCCCTCCCTGAAGTCCTAGTTGGGGGAACACTTGCCAAGTCAAACAACCCCCATTTTCCCTCCTCTCCCACACACCTGCTATTTGTTTCTCTATGCTCCAGCCTTGTCATTGTGCCATTCCAGTTGTTGCTCGTTGTCACAAGGGAACTGGGTACATAAAGCTGAGGTAATTGAAGGGAAATGGAAGACAGACTGATGTAATTGCCTGAATTTTCATTTGGGCCAGGATGGCTATAGTAATACACAGATATTAAACCTATCTATATCTATAATATCGTATATTTCAGTGTGAAGAATGACCAACACCTGAACTTCTGAATGAGGTGAGAAGCAGGTCCTGATCCCACCTCTCCCTGTCACACTGAGAAGCTCAGTAAGTCCCACTCCAGACATTTGTTGTGGGTATCCACCACCACCTCCTGGGTGGGAAATTTTGGCCTGTTTGTCATAATTTTATTACCTAAAGCTATCAAGTTTTCTCAGCAATTTCATTAAAAGATATGTGTTTTTTCCATAATAAGAGCAAGAATAAGCCTCATTTTGCTATGGAGAAATTTGGGTTACTTCATACATCTAATTTATTTTGATTGGAGATGAAAATGGACCGTGCTTCCCAAAAGAAAGCTTGACCCTGCACACTACTACATTGGTGGCAATTTAGGAATTATAGTTTGTGTTTTCTGATATAATTGTCTGTTGTGTGGAAAATTTAGCTTGCAGAAAGTCTATAAAAGTGGCTAGAGAGAGAAAGAGAGAGAGATTCCATTGCTTTCCATCAGAAAGAGTTGGTTTAGATGAAAGGCCTTGCTGTCTTCCTTTCACAGTTTCTGCTTCAACCTTTTTGCTTGTGAGCCATGTAGTCACAGTTTGTACATCTGAAAACAGCACCAAATCTGGGGCAAATTATTTCATTTGGTATTGCTGGTGTGGTGTATCTGAAGCATTGGAAAATGGCTTTTAAAGCTTACCTGCTTCAGAGGAAGATATCTTAAATAATGTTTTGAGGGAACTGAGAGAAAGGAAAAACAGCAAAAGCTGCTGCTGCTGCTGCTGCTGTGTCTGACTTTCCAGTGCATCCTTTTCAGTGGATCCCTGGGACACACCTTGAGTTCTGGTACTCCCTGGAGTTCCCTTGTGGTTTCTTTTTGTCTGTTCTCCTCAGGACCCTTTTGACCATCTGTGGCTTGTGGAGAATATGAAAGCTCCTTCCTGTGTCCAAGATCAATAGCTTTAAAACCAGAGCACAAGAAGTCACTAATCATCTTTTCCACCAGGCGTGATTAATTTCTGAAGTGCTTCAGCTAGCTCCCTTTGAAGTTCTCTTTCCATTTATTTTTAATTTTTTTTTATTTTTTTTCAGCAAGGGTCCAAAACTCAGAGGCCCACACCCACATGTGTCCTGCAAGAGGCTGGGGCTGGCGAGGACTCCTCTGGAGTCTCTGCTGTTTGGATGTGGGTGGGCCAGAGCCCTTTTTGGAAAGCTCTCTCAGATCCTGGAAATGTGATTTCAAAAGCCAGTTGAGATGTTTCCCAAAGCACCCTGGCTTCAGTGAAAAGCGGTGCTGCTTTCCTGTCTGAATCTTGGATTGAGAAAAGAAGGAAAAAGGAGGGGGAGGAAAAAACACCCCAAGCAGCCACACTACAAGATTTAATTGAGTGTGTTTCAGTTCCTCAGCCTCACGCCAGCTGAATAAGAAAGTGACTGAGAGAAGCTACAGCCCCCATCACCTCCTCTTTATGTGAGTAAATAAGACATTCCAGCAGAACTGAGGCTGGGCCAGTGGAAAGACTTTTTTTTTTTCTTTATTATTATTGTTATATTTTTTAAGTGTTGTTTTTAAAGTTAAGTCATCCACAAATCCACCTGGTCTGTCTTCCTGCTCCTCCTGCACACCACAGCACCACTGAGGGTTGTTATTACAGCACTACTCACAGAAGGAGGAAACTGCATGTGATGGGTGAATGGGCTCCCTGGAATTCTGAAACTGCTCAAGTGCCACTCTGGCATCTTTGCAAGTACCAGAAAATGCTTGTACTGCAAATGGGTGGTGTGGCATTGGCTCACCCAGAGAGGAACATGCCAGCTTGTCAGTGTGGGGATGTACATGAGCCTCAGCACTGCTTCCAATTGTATTTGGCCAGAGTTTTTCATTGATCTCTGGCACTCAAAGAGCTGCTCCTGTGTACAAGCCATGGATGGCTGATTTGTAGTTGATTGTTGCTCAGTTTGCAGGTACAAAGAACTGGATGCACCCACATTTCTTCCTCTGCACAGGTCCATTCCTAATGATCAGAATTTGAAAAGGAGTGATATTGCATGAGTGTTATCAAAGATCTGTGCTGCCACTGAAGGCAAGGTAGGGAAGGCATCCATGACCTGTTGCCAGGAAATCCCTCTCTGAAAACAGAACTTGGCTACAATTTATATTTAATACACTGGATTTGTTTATTTTTTGTTCATGCATATTCAGTCATGACCACTTCTGGCTGCTGCAGGAACTGTGATGCTCTATGAAAAACTCTGTTTTCTTCACTTTTGCAGCACTAGCTAAGGATGGAACTGAAACCTAATGAGAAAGCTGGTGCTGGCAAGGTTTCTTACCCAAATGTATCAGATCGTGCATTTCTGGGCATCTGTGCTCAATATGAAGCACCTGCTCGTGTAAGGTATGTTCTGTAAAGATTGGATGATGGCCCACTTGGAAAGGAGGAATTCACACATTTAAGAAAAAATACCTGTTGAAGGCACAGGGGTGAGCAAAGAAGCTCATGGCTCTGCAGCACATATGAATATCAGGGGTGGGAGGGAAGTCTCCACAGCAGGAACAGAGAATGGAGACAGAAAATTAAAATGTTCTGCAGTGATTGCAGTAAACTGCTAATGTGCAAAACAGAGGCAAGTGGTTCCCTCTGTGGTTCTGGCAGTGTGAAATGTGTTTTCTGCTCTCTCTTAAGGGTGACCCACTTTTAAAGCAGTTGAACGATGACAGAAGACACCAGTAAGAGTAAAACTAAATAGATACAGCTGTACATGTTTTCCTAGAGGAGGATCTCACAGGAAATAACTGTTGGGGAATCCAGGCCTTGGTTTCAGTTGACAATGGATGAAATTTCTCCTGGTCTTACTGGAGATGTGTGCTTGTCAAACTAAGTATAAAAATCATGCCCTATTTAAACTATTCTCTCATCCATCCTGTTTCTGTTCTGTATTCTAAGACTGCTTTTCTTCTCCCAGAATGGGACAGGATCTCTTGTCTTGGGACACTTCACATTCTGGGGTTTCATGGCTAATGTCTGTGTCCCTGGTGTCTCCTTGACTGTGGCTGGATGTTATGAGGGAATCATGAACATTGTGATTTGGAATATACAGTTAAACTATGCTTTTCATGATCTTGTAAACATTAGGTAGTAGCAGACATTCTCCAGTAAATTATGTGATGAATACTATAGAAATAATTATAATTTTTTCACCTTAAAAAATAAAATAACTGTTAGTCCTTATATTGAATTTTTGTGTGCTGCTCACCCAGTGTCAAAGAGTTTCCTGAAGGCTGGTCCCCAATCTGTGTCTAGAACCAGGTGATGTTGTATTAATTTGTCTGATATCCAGATAAAGATATCAAGTGAAATTCTGTCCCCAAGAAAGAAAAGAGCAGCATTTCCAACTCAATGCCTGGATTGTCTCTGAGCCATCCTATGTGTTTGTTTCTTAGGAGAGCAAGTGACTCCCAAACTGGCTGTTAGTGCTGAGACCATTTGAAACCAACAGCTCCAATTGCTTTGAACTGCCCTAATTTCAAAACAGGCACGTGGTTTTCTGTACTAAATCCAAAGTGGACAAAAGAGTTGCTTCTGGTGCTAGAAACTTGCAGGAAGGACCAAATTTAACTGTAAATCAAATACTTATGAGTGAGTTATGATCCCCTAAAGCTCAGCAAGCCCTCGTTGGAAAGAATGGGGCCACTCAGAATGTGGGGATATTAGGACAAGGATCTTTAGGACAAGGCTGCCCATCCATGAATTCCCCTTCTTCTCCTTGTGTGCCATCCCTTAACGTGTCTCCTGCACAATGGATTTTACCATTTGCTGCCCATTTACTCCCAAAGCATTCTTACAGCTGCTGCAGCAGCCCCAGTGGTTTTTTTTTTCCCCCAAGTGTTTGTGCTGGAAGGTTCAGGGTATTTTAAGGGTTCATTCACTTCCCAGTGTAGCTGCATCACTGCATAGTTACTTTCTTGTTATTTTCCCCCCAATTTTTTGTTCCCATGTCTCAGCCCACAGGCTGCAGGTCAGTTTGTCTCATGGGGATTGAGGACCTGATTCACAGCTAAAAGCCTTTTTTTCTGGCTTCTCTACATTTGGTTTTTTCCTTTGTGCAGAGGAGCACAGGGGCACAGTGTGTAACTGGGATTCAGCCTTTTCAGAGTGGCAGCATTTCCCCAGTCTGACAAGCAATGACAGGTGAAGGTGACACAATATTAGGTCTAGCATTGACTGCTTGAGTGATATTTATGTAATATAATAAATAATATTAAGCTTTTTTTTTTTTTCCTCCTTTGCTTTCCTCATCCATTACAGGTTTTCCTTTCCTGGTTTTGGCTGGGTTTAGGGATGAAGCTGTACTTTCAGTGAAGTCACTATGAGTAAAGTTTCATCAGACCCATACAAATGATGGTTGGTGGTGCACTGTTTCTGTGCAAACATTTCACTGAATCTGTAGCTTTTGTATTGAGCTGCATTTTCCTGCTGAATGGTATTAAAATGGTTGGTAAAGAGAGGATTTGAGGTCCTTTAAATCTCACCCGACTCCCCCAGTAAAATTAATGTTGCTATTGAACATTTTGGATGGAAAAATAATGCTAAAAATGGTTCAGAAATGTTATTAATATAAAAATATAAGAGGTTTTCCCTGTGGTTGTTTAGTGTCTTTGTCTTGTGCCTGGGAATGCTGGTTTGGATGCACATGTGAAATGGCGGGGGCTTTTCCTCCTCTTGTAAACCATTTATTTCCTTCTTATGGAGAAAGAAGCTTTGCAAAAAGAAGTGAGATAAAGAGAGACAAAGGGACTGAGAGGGATGGGTGATGGAGTGCTGATATTGGCACATGGACAGGTCTGTGTTCTTTGTGGCTGACACAGTGCACTGTGCCTCGGTAATGCAGCATCTGCCTTGGCACAGGGGCTCTCTAACATCCATGGAAGTTATCAAGCACACGAAGATACATTTCCTTCTCTTTCCCCTCCTTTCCCCCTTCTTTTGGAACCTCAAGGTGTTGACTGGTGGCTCCCTGTAGCACTTAGTTTGTTACCACCCATTCACACCTCTGCGTGTCTGCTGTCCCCACCTCCTCTCACACCTCCCTTGCTGTAACGATGTGTTGCAGAAATAAATTGTGTTGCACAATGAGTGCGTAGAAAGAACAAGAGGGTATTTAAAAGCTGAGAAATCGGAGAACTGGTGTGGAAAGAGAGAGAGAGGGAAGTGCTTTTGGCACAGTGAGCTGGTAGTATATTATAATTCAAGCTCGATGTCTGCTGCGCTGCAGTGATTATAACACTCATTTGAATGGTGGAAGTTGAGTTTAACAGGAAGGGGTTGAAAAGCCCGGGACTTGGGGTGCTGCTTGAGAGCTTGGGAGTTCAGAATATGGCTTCTCTTAGTTCCTTTAGGATCAGTAAAAAAATAAATGTTTTTCTGTTTTGGTTTTTGGGCTGGTTTTTTGGTTTTTTTTTGGTTTTTTTTTTCCCCACTCAGGTCTGAAACCAACAGAGGTCTTGTAAAGATTCTACTTAATCATGGACTCTTAAAAATCCCATTCAGTACCTAGAGAAATTTGCCTTGGTGTGAAGAAAGAGACTTTCCGGGACAGAGAAATGAGTTGAAATAAACATTTAGTGTTTCAGCCATGCAATCGTAACATTTTCCTTTAGTTCCACGTCTCTCTGGGAAGATTGTGCCCCTTGATCACACTCTAAAGGAGCCAAGGCCATGCTTTGCATTCACACAGCACCAGCAGACACCAGGCACCTTTTGCATTCCACGTGCAAACCTCCTTTGCTCGCTCTTGGAAGCTGGTGCTGAAGGAGATGGTAAGAAACTTTATTATTTTCTTTCCAATTCTGTTAAATCTCAGTGAGCTTCCAATTTGAAATGATGGCTTGCCCTTAAAGAGCTGCTTGCACTTGACAAGCGTGTGGCAGTACTTCATTAATTACCAGCAGCCCTTCCCAGCACAACCTCAGTTAGGTAGAATATTTGTTCAGCGCACATAATTATCTCTCTGTCGTTCTCTCTCTCATATCGATTCATGTGGAAAATATGATTAAAACATGAACATCTACAAATGATTCAGAATAACAAGAGAGGAAAGGCCATTGTTTTTTCGCACTGACTATACCAGATTACTATAATTACAGCTGAATGGTTATACACTTCTCTGTGTCCCCCATAAGACTATGCTCATTCACAGCCTCGATGTACTATTTAAAAATAGAGAAGTTTAAGAGAAATAGCCTCTTAAGGATGTTTCTTTGACCCATTAAGGACCTTTACCTTGGCACTTGTACATGTAATCTCTGGCATAAGGTCGTGCAAAGCGGGGGTAGGGCTAGGGAAAGGAACACCAAGCCTTCAGACATCTGTTGTGGTGCTTGGGCCAAGAGCGGAGGGGAGGCTGTGCCAGTTGGGCAGCCGCTCCTGCAGATTGCAGTCGGCTTGCTTTTGATGCCAGCCTTAATAATGTGGGCTTCCCGCTGAGTGGGTGGCACTGCCAGATTCCTAATTAGAATCCACTAAAAGCAGCAAAAGGTGAAGTGGTCATTTCTTTCCACCCCCCACATCTTCATCTTTTCTCCCAGCGGGTTTGTTTAGCCTCATTTTTGTTTCGGCGCCGTAGCCCGACGGAGAGGAGTGGGGCAGGGTCCTGTGCGCTCTTGCCTTGATCTCAAATTAAACAACTGGAAATTCTGATCTGCTGGAGCCCTCAGGAAGGCCTGATTCACTGTGGTGTGTGTGGAGATGACAGAACTAATTTCACACTTCATCCATTGTGCACAGTGGGTTCACTTGTTGTTTGCTCCTGCAGCTGGTGCAGGCTCCTGAGACAGGGTGTCGTTATCCTCTCCTGATTTGAGATGGGCTTCGTGGGAAGAGCCTGGTCCAGAGGGAGAGAGCATCTTCTGTGTATCCCATTGGCAGCTCCTGCTTTCTGCTAAGAGGCTGTCAGTACTATTCCAGAGGTTTTGTTTGTTCCTGAACAGCTTCGGGCTGCTTTTTCATAGAATAATGGAATGGTTTGGCTTGGAAGGGACCTTAAAGATAACCTTGTTCCAACGCCCTGCCATGGGCAGGGACACCTCCCACTAGACTAGGTTGCTCCAAGACCCATCTAACCTGGCCTTGAACACTGCCAGGGATAGGGCAACCACAGCTTCTCTTTTTGGTTGGTTCTAGATTATTGGACCAATTTGGAGATCCTTGAAAAGGCCCTGGCAACTCAGGCTGAAAAATAATTGAATTGTAGGATTGTTGGCATAAAGTGTGGCTAGATATCCTCTGGGAGAACAAGTTTGGAAGCAGGCAGGACACAGAGGCACAGCTTGGAGAAACCAGCCCAGGTGAGCACAAGCCAGCCTGAGTGCACTGTGGCCATTCCTTTCCAGCCGGATGGTGGCACATCCCGAGAGCTCTGTTGTGAAGGAATGGATGGGAAGTTCCTGAAAGATGACATAACCGTTTTCAGGATGAGGTTTCTGTCTTTTTGGCTCTTCCCCTACACTTTTCTAAAGAGGGTGCCTTGTTAGAAGTTTATTATAGATCTGTTTCTCTCTGGTTGCTTGATAAAGTAATGGGATTAATTGTACCAAAACCCAGGCCAAATGCAACCTGCAAAATGTGGGGCAGAGTTCAGCAAGAATTGCAGACCTGGACCTGGGTCTGCTGTCACTGCACCTCTCATAAGGAATGTGCACTGTTTTTCTCTAGATATGAAACAAGGCGTTCAGTTTTTGCCTGTAAGGTTTCAGTTGTAAACTTGGAACTCGCACTGCACAAAGTTATTTATGAATCAAAACTGGAGAAAGGAGTCCCGTGAACTCTTGCCAGCTGAAACTTCTGACTTTTCCTTGGCTTCACCTTTAATTTGCTGTTAGAAAACCTGTGATCAAGTTTTAGCCTGTGAGCCAGAATTAGCCAACTAATCAACAGCCTCTCTCATCGCCTGATTAAATGAAATCCTTCATACTGTCCTGCCTTTTGATCAGTAATGCAATAGGTTGCATATTCCAGTAATTGTGAATGCAGAACAATGAGTTTTCTGCCTGAGGTATTTCAGCACAACTGCACTGCCCCCTGCAAATAGCACTTGGCTAGCCCAACCTTTAGGATGGAAGGGAAACTGCCTTTCCTGGTGTCCACAAAATACTTACCATTGACCAGTAAGTACCTTCTACTCAGAACAGTATTTCAGTTCCTTTCTATTTCCTTCCTATAAAAAACAACACCAACTCTATTTCTTTTTTTTTTTTTTTTTTTTTTTTTTTTTTTTTTTTTGTTTTGTTTTGTTTTGTTTTGTTTTGTTATCTCCTAAAAAGGACATTATATTTATGGCAAATGTGTTGGAAAATTCCTAAAATATATGTATGGATATGAGAAAGAGCTGAAAAGATGAAAAGTTCACCTACCAGACGAGGTGAAAGAGGAAGGTAAAGGAAAAAAAAAATTATATTCTGAGAGACAGCAAATGTGTATCTTTTGTTTGGTAATATGGTATCCATGTAATGTCTCTGAAATGGCCACAGTTAAAGTTCATGCTACATTAGGAAAGCAAAGTGGTTTACATTGAAACTTAATAGAAGTCAATTGTGTTTGAAACATCTGATGCAGAAATAAAACACCTTATGTTTTATGGGAGCGAGGAGCTGCATATTTGGCACTCGTTCTTCTTTCTAAACACGTGTGCTCCCTCTATCAGTCTGAGATAATCCAGGTCTGGCTCCTGCCCAGTCACTCCTAACCAGAATTACGTGAGACACGTTGAGCTCCCTGCACACACTCCACTCCCTCTTGGGCCACTGATTGCCTTGAGTGAGAATTAGTTATCATCTTCTACAAATCTTCCACCTTCCAAGAGACCATATTAACAATGAGTATTTTTTCTTTCATCATAATTTCTTTTCTTTGTTTGGGAAGACCTTGGGTATTTTCCACTTTTTTTTTTCTTCTGTTACTTAATGGTTTTTTGATGCAGACTTCAAACTCTTGAAGTTCATATTGGAACATGATCTCTAGGACTGCTTTGTTTGATCCACTTCCCTACACAACCAGAAAATAAACTTTCACTGACAAATCCACTCTGTTTTATAGGAAGGTACGGTCATGAACTGATCCTCCCAATTGAACTAAGTTATCCTGTGGACACCTTCCAACTTCTGCTGCCTTCCACTCAATTACATGCTTATTTTCCTAATCCTTTATTTGACAGGCACAGTTTTAGGTTTTTGCATTCCAGCTCAAATGGGAACCTCTATTCTTTGCTGCTTTAGATGCCTGCAGGCATTCACACCTCCAGAGTGTCAGGGGATCTGAACACAGGGTGTCAGGCTATGAGAACATAATCTAGAATTTGCAAATATTAGTGCACTTCTGCACCCTCTTCTGTCTGAGGGTCTGAAAGCCAATTCAATTAGCTATTGAAGTGTTCTGTTTGGTAGATTAGTTGGGATTTGGATTTTAAGACAGGATTATAGCGTTGTTTTGGGTTTTTTTTTTCCCTACAAGGTTATATGACAAGTCTACAAGAGAACTGAAAATAATAACCAGAACTCCAAATCCAAAGTTCAGTGTTGTCAGTATTCCTTCAGTCATCCTCCCTTTAAATGTCACTACATCTTCACTGGGAGAAAGTAGCAAACTTTATCCAATCACTTATGCATATGAAGTTCAAGCTAAGTAACTTTAAGTAAATGACATGTTTGTTTTTTCCTTGTCTAAATTTAGGCAACCTAATGTGTCAAAATTTATCTGGTACTCTCTCTTAAAAATAAAAATAAAAAGAAAGAAAAAGAAAATGTGAGCTCGTCAGCCACAGTTAAGATTATACACATTTGACTTAATTGTTCAAATTTTGTTCAAATACAAATTCAATTGTATTCAAAATAATGATTTTGTTTTTCAATATAAATCCCAAATTCTGATAGAAACTTAATTTGAAATGTTTTGTAAGTCTGTTTTGTACAGCTAGCAGTCATTTGACCTAGCAGCATTTCCTATGCTTTCAGTGTATTTTAATTAGATGTTAAGGATAGAATTAGAATAGACCCTTTTTTTTTTCAGTTTATGGGGTGTTATTGGAAACCAGGATTCATTTAGATTCTTGATCTGTGCAAGAAATGGAGATCAGGTTGTTGTATTTCATATAAAAATATATTAAAACATATTCTCCTGGCAGCTGTTTCGGCTAAATAGAAATTGGTCAGTTCTGTACCCATTTCAGAAGTAGAAGAACAATTTATTTTGCAAAACAATCCAAAGAGTGTGGAAAACTTAATCCTGAAGGGAAATGTGATAACACAGTGAACTTTTCTTGTCAAAACTTTAAACTCTGCTCTAGCATTCCCTTTGCTAGGGGATTAATTTCCATGGCACTGAAGCTGAGCCACCTTCCATTACCAGCCTTTGTTTTTGTTGGCACTCTTGGAGGTTTTCCCTTTTTCCTTTGCAAAACTCTGGTGAGTGTGTGAAGACAATCTGGTTTGCTGTGCATGAGAACAGGAGGGAGGTGAATCTGTCTGTAAAGAGCAGGGGGGGTTGCTCTGCAGTATTCAGAGTACCCTGCACTGCACGGTTTGTGTCAGGTCAGGAAACAGGTTCTGCTCCAGCCAGGATGGAGTGCTGAGCACAGGAGCAGAAAGGAGCTTAAGCACTGAGCTGGTTGAGAATGTAGAGCTGTGTTTTTAAGTCTAATCCTCTCCAAACCATGGCATCGTGGGATGGTCTGGGAGGAAGGGACCTTATAGATAATCCATTTCCAACCTCCTGCCACGGGCAGGAGCACCTTCCACTGTCCCAGGTTGCTCCAAGCCCTGTCCAGCCTGGCCTTGGGCACTGCCAGGGATCCAGGGGCAGCCACAGCTTCTCTGGGCACCCTGTGCCAGGGCCTCAACACTCACTGAGTGAAGAATTTCCTCCTAACATCTAATCTAAACCTACTCTCTTTTAGTTTTAAATCATTCTTCCTGGTCCTAGCATCTTATGTGTTGAATACATCTTCAAGATTCAAAAGTCTATGATGTGAAATTTATTCCTTTGTCCCTCCATTTGTTTTTTTTAAAGAACAATTCAAAAATAAACAAGACAACAAGATAAGAGTACTCTTTCCCCACATGAGTGCAAGCTTAGAACCATTTGAATACATGGCATAAGCCAGGAATCACAAGTTTTCTTACTTTGACATTAATATTGTCATAAAAACCAGGCAATGGTGTGGCTAAATGACAGTCCTACCTGGATTTTATCAGTATTTTTCCCAAAGCCACAGCTCCTGGTATCCCAGAACCAGGTGAATATCTGGTCCTCCCAGATGGAAGGGAAAATTTAGGATCTTGAGCAAAACTAGTGATTTAAAACTTGAAAAGAAGATATGGCTGTTGGTTAAAAAGGTGGGTGTGGGTATAGGTGGTGTTTATTTCCTTTGTTTTTTTTTTTCACTGTTTTGTGGTCTTAAGTCCTGACTTTTGAATGCCTGGATTTGACAGCACTAGGCTGATACTGGAAAGCCGTCCCTGGTGGGGAAGGTTGACCTGCACACCCCAGTTCTGCCCTGGTGTGTGCTCTGTAAGTGGGCCCAGGGTGAAATCAAAAGTTAATATTGCCAAAAGCCAGAGGAAGAAAGCAATTCCCTGGACAGGCTGGGCCAGCAGTGCAGGCACAGGACAGGAGCCCTGCCCTCCCTGGACAGATGCTCAGCTGATGTGTGAGCCCTGGCCAGGCTGCTGCTGTCAGCAGCATCCACAGCCTGCAGCACTCGCTGCTCCTGGGCTCCCCTGCAGCCACATCCCAGCGGGGCTCCCTGGCCCAATCTGCTGAGCACAGCCAGCAGCCCTGAGCAGGAGCTTTTGTCTCTGCTCCTCTTGATCACAGCGGCACCGTCGCTAATTGCAAATGCATTTCATGTATGACATCCGTGGCATTCATACAGCACTGCAGACCTTTCTGCTTCCTGGTGCTTTTAAGTTCTCAGCGCCGGCTTTGCGTCCATCTAGGAGAGTCTGCCCTTCATCACTGCAGTTGCAGCATGGCAGGAAATCCTCTCTTTGGGGAGCAGTCATTGCTGTCTCCTTCCTCCTCTCCCAGCCCCAGGCTTGAGCAGTGCTGTTCCTTGATTGCAATCGAAATTGTCCTTATCTCATGCCAGACACTGGGAGGGCTGCAAGGCACCATTTCCTGCCGGGCACTGCCAGGCACAGAGCATATGCTGGACATCCATGGGCAGATGGGGTTGGCTGGGCCAGCCAAGCATGAAAAAACAGGGGCCTGGCTAGCAAGAGGCTGAAGGGCTCCACAAACTGGTTGAGTGCCACATCCCAAGCAATGTTAACAGCTCATTAGCATTCCCTACAGGTCTGGCAGGTCAGTGCGGGGAGGTCAGAAAAATTAAGGACTATTTTCTTAAGGAAACAAGAGGTAAAGAGGTTTAGATCCGTACAGCTGGTGTAAGACACAATGCAAAGATCGGTCTGAAAGAAGGCAAAGGGGAATGCTTCATCTCAGCCTCTGCCTGCTTAACTAGGACCAGCCATCTGCCCATTTTCTACCTGGGATTCTCCCCATGCTGAGATGAAACTTGCTTCATTATTCAAAAGCAAACTTGCCCAATGGCACAAGATGTTGGGAGGCAGCTGATCCGTGACCTAGCCAAAGGCATTGGGAGGAGGGAGCGAGGTTTTCCTTTGAACCAGGCTCTGGAAGCATATGGCAGGCCTTGTACTTCAGGACGTGATCCATATGCTGCTCTTCAGTGCCCATATGCTTTCTATATTTTCCGTATTTATTTATTTTAATCGGGATTGAGTCTGTGATCTTGACTTTCCTTTTGCTGCTGGCTGTAATTACATTTGGTTGTGCTACTGGAGGTAAGGCAGCGAGGTTGAAAACCAGCACCAGAGTGTTCAGTTTTGTCCTTTTAACATCATCTTGTCCTGTGCATTCTCTGTCAAGAGTTGTATTCTGGGTTAATGATCTGTAATGCTGTTAGTTTACATTTCTCCTTCTCGTTGCAGCTCGGAAGTGGAGTTTCATTGACTCAGGGTCAGAGAAGAGACAAGCTCCAACAATAGAGCTGTACAAACATTAACTGATATTCACTGTTTCTTATGGGGTTAGGGGCTATAAATCAGTGTATTCCTATATCACTGGGAAAAAAGCAGCAGAACTGAGAAAGCAGCTCTGGACTCTGCCTCCAACCAGTGTGGCAGAATTTGACCCAAGCTAGTTAAGATTTATAGGCACAAGGAAGCACTATCAGCCACTCTCTTTGTGTTCCTCACTCATCCAGGGATATTCTGGCTCACAGCAGGGCAGCATTTCCTGCTCTCTTTAGCTGAGCCCTTCCTGTCCCAGAGGCTGCGTGGTGGTGCCAGACAGGGCTCCTTAGGTCCCCAACGAGCACCAATGGTGCTGGTGAGGTGCCAGCTCTGCCCTGCACACCTGAGCACAGACAGGCCCTGCTGGCAGGGTGAGCCCAGCCTGCCCCAAACCGAGAGGAGCAGCAGCTGCTGAGCAGAGCAGGGGGACTGTGCTGGCTCCTGGGGCTGTGGGCAGGCTCCAGCCCCAGCCTTGGTGCCTGTTCCTCCTTCCACATCCAGCAGGGATGTCCCTTGTGTTCCCCGAGCAGCCCAGCAGGAGCTGGAATTGCAAACCCTGCCTGGCTTGGTCCAGCCTGTGCCCATCTGCAGAAAATCCACCCTGAGCTAAAACAAAGTATTTATTTAGTGTAGGAACAACGGGTGTCCAGAACAAAATGCAAAGTGTTCTGAAAAGAAGAGCTACGTTTTGGTAGTTTAGTTCTTCAGCCTGCAAGAAGTTCTGTTTTCACACTGCTGCTGAAAACAGAGTCATTTCTCACAGACAAAGGGCTTGATGGCCCAATCATTTTAACCACATGCTTTTTGTTTTCCTGTGAACTTGCTAAAGAATTAGCAGTGAAATCTGGTTGCTTTTTTATTTCCACATATTCATAGGAAAAAAGCTCCTGACAAAATAATTCTTCTTTTAGATTGGGGCAGGGGGTACTGATTTTATATATATATATATAAAAATAATTTTTTTTTCCTTTCTTTTCTTTTCCTGTGAGAAAGAATGCTCCCTACTCTGGGTCTGATGTTAATGTAACCAGACTCTTTTGATGCTCATCACCACATATTAAATGAATATTCCTCACTTTTTGCTGCATACAAAGAACAAATGAGCAGATTGGGTATTTCCTGCATGAAGTGATAACATCTGTGTATTGTTGGGGAATACTTAAGACCTTTATCACTGTGTAGTAACTCACGTTAAAATTATTTGAAATTAATGACAGTTTTGTGTGAGCAAAAACAATGTCCTGGATTCTGAAAGGTTTTATCATTGACGTGTTTTTCCACCACAAAATTTTTAGACGCTGAGAAGATCCTAAAATGTCAAGGACTCAGGGCAAATCAAGGGGGTTTTTGCAAGAAGAACCATCTTAAAAGTTAATTTAAGTCTTGTGCTGAAAAGTATTTACCTATAAATAGTTTTGGATTTCATATTTGTTATTAGTGGAGAACTGAAAGTGCCAAAATACTGCTCGAAAGTCTGTAGTTTCTGCTCTCAGAAGGAAGCAGGAGATATTATAAACCTTAAATAAGAGCCTTCTTTTGTTAGAATATGGAGAAGCTTTAGAAAGAAAACTCTTCAGGATATTTTGGTGGAAGGCATTTTGGAAGAAAATCAGGTATTTAAAACTCCAAGATTTTTTGCTAAGGATGTATGACATGGTCCTTCTGGGAGACTGGGGGCCCTGCAACACTGAACTTCCCCTCCTGTCCCTTCAGACATCACAAAGTTTGAAGTAGATGCACTTCAGTGTTGAATGGACTCTAAGCTGGTTCTAACAGGAGATACAAAATGCTTTCTGTTTACAGCACCATTTCTACTTTCTCCAGTAAAATTTGTATTGAATCTTTCTGCTCTACCCATTTCCCTTGGCAAATATTTTTATTTTCATCTCAATTGGGAAGAAAAATCAAATGAAGAAATGCTGGAGTTTCCAAAACACATGATTTCCAGTAGAACTCCAGTTAAGAAAGACAAAAAATGTAGAAAGGAATCTGAATTCCAGTCCTTCTAAGGTTCAGTCATTTCTCTACTTTAATAAATATTAAAGTAGAGAATTTACTTCTTTCTACACTTTTTTGAGACATAGGATAGAGAACAAATCTTTAGATCATCACAGGATAACTCTCTGGGCAGCATCCCCTTTCTGTCATAAGCACCTGGGGAATGTCAGAACCTCACTCAGCATTTCCAGCACTGGGAGATGGGCTCTGCCTTCCTAACCTGTGCAAGCCTCAGGCTGCTGTCAAATCAACTGCTGCTAATGATGGCAACCATTTCTACTGAGGCTTGAATGACAACTTTCCTTACAGTTCTGGAAAGAACCTCAATGTCTTGCAAGATGTTCCGAGAAATTTCACATTTTGGCTCTTCTGGAGAAGGCATGAAAAGCACCCATATGTTTTATGGAAAGCCTTGGATGGGATTTTCCAAGCATAAGTAGACAATAGAGGGCAAAACAAGGCTTGACTGAATTTTAAGGATCCATGTGAGGCAGTTTTGTCCTTGAGGCAGAGGAGAAAGGACATCATGAGTGTTTGCTTGGATGTGCTGAGCAAACTCTGGTGTTGGCCAGGAGGGTTTTGGCACCGGGGCTCAGGTAAGGGCAGAGCAGAGCAGTGTCTGTGCTGGGCAGCCCCAGGGAAACCCATCTGCCTTCTGCACCCTGCACAGCTGGAACTGGGTAAGAGGATGGGCAGTTCTGAGACCCAGGCTCCAACTCTCTGGGTGGGGATCACTGTCATTTTCTCTTTGTTCTTCTGGTGAAATTTCAGTGCTTCTGTGTCTGTCTTCTCTTTCCCCATTTAAAAGATAAGAACCAAACAGGTCTGAAAATGTCTCCTGCATCTTAGAGCAGTGAGCTTTGATTCACACTTCCCTTAATTCACTGCTGTGAAAAATGGGCTGGCATCCTACTGTGAATTTAAATACTCCCAACCTAGGAATAAATGGATCCCATGGCTCATTTATCTTTCAGATATTAATTAATAGTGGTTAATTGTAGTTATGAACTGCAGCATTCCAGTCTCCAGCATCCATACATTTTATTTAATATATTCTGATTAAGGTGTAGTCAGCGAGTTGGAGAATAATTAAACCAGCTCTTTGCCATCAGCTTCTTACAAAATTTCAGCTTCCTCATGAATTCATAAGATGATTGCATCTGCCTCTTCAGAGAGAGAGAATTGTTTTGGGACTGAAGCACAACAAACACTGTGAGAAGGTCCATTTGAACGTGTTTAGCCTGTCTTTGGTGCCACAGACTGACACACCACTACCTTTCCCAGCATGGCACTGGTGGAATAACTCTGCACATCTGCAGTCTTTGCTCTAGACTCACAGGATGAGAATAGTTTCTGCTCTTAATTCTGTTCCTTCTTTATGCATTGAAATAGTTGATAATATGAGCAGGGCAGTCCATGCCTGTGAGCTTACAGTATGAAATAATTCCATGAATGGCTCCTTTTGTATTAGGATTCTGAAATCTGTGGTTACCCCAGAAAGGATGGCTCACAGTACAGGGCTAAGAGAGTAGTTTGCTTAGATTGACAGCATTTTCTTCATAGAATCATGGAACAGTTTGGGTAGGAACAGGCCTTAAAGATCACCTCATCCCAATCCCCTGCCATGGGCCAGGACACTTTCCACTAGGCCAGGTTGCTCCAAACCTGCTATTTTCTTATTTCACAATCCACATTTCCCCTTTCTGGACACATATAAATGCTATTTTTCTGTGCTTTTCTGAGATTTCACTTGCTGGTGGTGTGACAAATAGATTTCAGGCTGGATAAAAATACAACACATGACTGATTTTAGTCTGTGTTAATGAGCTTGGGTTCCACATCTCACCCCTCCCTCACGCTGTGAGTGCAGAGCTGTGTTTGAATCACCTCCCGTAGCTCTGGCCAAGCTGGGGCTCCATGAAGGCTGGCAGGTGTTAAGGCACAGCACACTGGGAGTTTTAAGGGCAGTTTCCTGAGGGATTTCCTCCTGAAGGCAGCTATTTTCTGCTAAAGAGAGAACCACATCCACTCTGCTCCCAGTGGCATCCTGAAACACGCCTGCAGCACGGGGAAAAAGATGACTCTAAAATTGATTCGATGACAAAGTTTCCCCCCACCCCTCACAAATGCTTGTGGCTGAGCTCTGGCAGGGAGATGTCCTGTTGGAAACTGAGCTTGGTTCATCTGGGCTCTGCTGGGAACCCCGTGTTCAAGATAAACACCAGAGGGCTCTTTGAAGTTTGTTTGCTCATCAAAAGCGCAGTTACTTTGTTTGTGTTATGCTTGATACTCCCGTGAGATGGAGTTCAATTTATGGTATAAAATCTTGGCAAGAGGAGGCAGTTTAGCCAGCAAAATCCACCCCCAAACCAAACAGAACCCCCTTTACACTGCTGGGAAGGTGGGAATATTGTCCTCAGAGTCCATCAGATGTTTCTCTTCGTAGCACTTAACAGATTTTAATTTTACTTTTCTAGTTTTATCTGAAAAATCTTCCTCGTGCCTCCAATATGTTTCAATGACTTTTGGGCTAAGTTACATGTGAATTCACTTGAGATTTTAAGCTTGGCCAGGACTTTATTGTGTTACTAATGTGGTGGTTGTGCTGTGATGATCTCTGCCATTGCTGTTGGAGTGAAAATCCCCCTGAGCCAACAACCATTTGCTCCTTCTTTCTCTGCATCCCATGGGATGGATGTTACTGATGCACCTTTGAGGGTAATTTTTAGATGTGAAAATGCCCTTATATTCAAATTCTGAGCTGGGTGAAACACAAGCTGCAAGAGGCATCATGGAAACATGACAGGATGGGGATAAGTTCTGCTCCTGGAGAAGGCATCATCCATCCTCACATGTTTTATCATACATGCATAAGTACTGATGGCTGAAGGTGGTTGAAATACATTTTTATAAAGCTCATAGAAATTTTTTAGTGGTGAACAGAGGTTTAGACCTTGTTTTTCCCTATTTATAATTTGAAAAAACAAAACCCCAAACCCTAAAGAAACAACTGCTAGGTAAAAACATATTGGAAAGAAGTCATAGGAATG
The DNA here is from genome assembly GCA_013400775.1 of Chaetops frenatus. Classification (NCBI taxonomy): domain Eukaryota; kingdom Metazoa; phylum Chordata; class Aves; order Passeriformes; family Picathartidae; genus Chaetops; species Chaetops frenatus. The sequence goes on from VZTR01009662.1 coordinate 301,813, forward strand.
AACGGATCACTCTAAAATGTAAATTTCTAAGTTTTGTGCAGATGCAATCAATCTCCAACTGTGACAAATTTGTGAGTACCAGCCATTTGTAGCAAGATGGGCACCATACACATAAATATGTATATTAATATATAATCTCTGTAAGTGTGTAAAAATGCACTCTGAGCAGTCATAGCTGAACTGATGGACATTTGTCATTACTAGGGACATGAACAAGAAGGGAAAATGACTTTTTTTCCTTATGGTGTACTTTCCTTTTCCTTGAGAGAAATGATACATTCCCTGCCTCTTTCTCATCTACATTACTGATAATTGATACATCTGAAGAAATACTGGTAAATTAAATATATTTTTAAGCTTCTTCATTGCCTTCTGAGAACCTTAAAGTAATTTGCTTTTAGTAAAGAATTCAAGAAGGATGTCACTGTTATAAAACTGGCCATCATTGTAACAATGATAATTTTTTAAAAGGCAAGACATCTAAATCATAGAAAAGCTAAGCTCAGGATTTTTAGAGCACTTTAAGTACATCATTTTTGTGGTTGCTTGCTTTGAGTTGCTTAATGTAGTCATCTAAAATTCAAGGCTCCTAAAATCACTCCATGGAATCACTCCATCACTACATGGATTTTGCCCAAGATCACAGTGGGAGTCTGTAACGCTGCTGGGCCCAGAACCTACATGCTGATTCTGACCTTGCTTAAGCTAATCTTAAATCTTCTGTAGTTATTAATGTCAGTAGATTTACTTTTGATACAAAATTACTGTCACTAAGACTAAAATTCAGATTTCGAGACTTTTCATCCTGTGCTTTAGCTCAGCAGAAAATAATTCTTTCTCCATATGCTATTTTTTGGATGAGCTTTAAAATTGGATGCTTATCTCAGTCTCTTCTTTTGGCAAAAGTGAACTGGAAATCCCAGCTGGAGATTTCTATTCTGGCTGTGTCAGAAATGTCTTGGGAGCAGCTTTCTTTGCAGTGTTGCAGTGCTGCTCATTCTGCTCCCATTCACAACATCGAGAAGTACGAAACAAAATTTACATTCTGGTGTTTTAGACTAAGGAAAATCTCCTTGATTGGTTTGGAGGTGGCTGAAAACACTAATGTTTTTTAAAACAGAGCCGTGTAGCTGGAGACAAGCTCACAAATGATTTTTGTTTTCTCTATGTTTACCTCAGACAGAACACCAAGGGTAGAATTTAAGTTAGTAATATATAATGCAGCTCCTAAGTTCCCATTTGACAATCAGGGTGTTATGCATAAAATTATTTTGTCTTTCTGATTCCATATTTCTTGTGCATGTGCAGGTAGTGATGATGCAAGGAGATAAAACTGTTGTAGGTGCATTTAAGGTTTTACCTTGTTGATAAAACTATCTCTTTTTCAAACAGGTTTGACTCACTGCTTGCCTAGCCATGATTTTCTCCTTTATTTTGGTCTTAATCATGATTCAAAATATCCTTTAATGTCTCAAGAATGCCTCCCTTTCTTGTGTAAGAGGAGCACTCAGATTTTTTCTGTCTCATAGCTGTGGTTCAATCCAAGGGAGGTGAGAGAATGTGCTACTTCAAAGGTGATTTAAGTGAGCCTAATGTTTTAGGCTCTTTCAGTCTCTTCATTTTCAACAAGGACCTCCTGAATCTTGGTTTATCCCCAGGTGTTTCCACTGACATATAACTGGCTCTGAGCACAGCCACGTGTGTTGTGCTAATGGGAGACAGCACTGGCGTGCTCCCCAAAACTCAGTGTACAGCCTGGCTCCTGCTCCTATCCCAGCCTGATTTACTTGGAGTGTTATCTTGGAGGGAACTGGCTCTGAAAATGAGAGTAGGTGGAAAAAGCTTCACTGAAAAGAACAAATTAACATTTCCTGTCTTCTGTCCACACAGACTTTTTTGGCCAGAGCTTCTGCTGAGGTGTGTACCATATGTAAGTACTCTTTAAAGCTGGTTACTCTCTGGTGTCATGACCTAGAGAACAAACACAGAATTGTTGAGTGGATGAGCTGCAGGTTTTCCCCTTCTTCTTTGCCCAGTATTTCTTAATTTCTCCATCCATGTCTCAGTCCTGTGGGTTTTTTTAGCATGGGACATCAAACAGAACTTTTGATTCTGTACTGCCAGTGAAAATCAGGATTCACCTGTGAATTGGTAGGCGTGGAGTTGAGCCAGGAGGCAGCAATCAGCACCCATTGCCTACAGCTGGGCACTTTATCACATATGCAGCTCTGAGAGGGGCTGGAGGCCTCTTGGGACCCTTTCACCTGGCTCTGAGCAGCTTTGGAGAGGGTGGCTGTGCTGTCTGTCCACAAAGGGCAGGAGTGGCAGCATTAGTGCCCTTGTTCTGCCACTCCTGAGGGATCGGCATAAGAACCCTAGGAGCCCTCAGCAGCTGGATCACATTTTGGTGGGGTGATGAGTCCTCCTGCACCCTTCTTTGGCTTTGTATGTTTCCAAATAAAAGTGGTGTCAAGAGAGCTCAACAGTGATTCTTGTTTTGTGGCAATGATTGCTGTGGCTCACAAGCTTGAAGGGTATGGGTCGAGGTCCTTTGGAAAATAATGATTTTGAAAAAAGTATTTTTACTTCAAAAGATGGTCCTGATTATGACCTATTAGCTTGATTGTGGAAATCAAGATTGTACTTACATTGGTAATACCTTAATCTGTTGTCTTGAAATTTCAGCTTTTGAAAAAAACTTCTCCTTTGCCCAAAAAACCACCCTCACTTGCTGTCCTCCAGTGCCTTCCATAAGGCTCGTCCAGCCCTGGCTATGGAGGGAGGTTCGAGCACTGTTGAGGGGGTTTGGTGCTGTGTTCATGCAGCAAAAATGAGGGATATTCACAGCCTGGCATTGTCTCTGGCTGCCCTGTTCCTTGCCTCCCTGTTCCTTGTCAGTTCATTTAGCTAATTCCTTTCCTCTTAAATTGCTCCCTTCTGCTTAACAACTTTCACAACTTGTTTGCAACCACCCGCAGTCACTGTGGTTGTGTATTCTTTTCTGGGGGAATATATTAGACTGTTTATTTAGCCTGAAAGCAGTGAAGGGAAGGTTTGCAACTGTGTTTTCATGCTGTCTAACACCACCAGAGCCTGGCCATTGTTTGTTTCAAAACACCCTGCAATAAAAACAATTGATGTTGCATGCATTCATCAACAAAAGTCATAAAGCAGTTGTAACCAAATCCCTTTATTTATTAAGTTGTTGCGCCCCAAGACTCTGTGAATGTGCCAGAGAAAGGCAAAGGTGGCCCACAGAGACTTCACAGAGCAATCGCTGCTCTGAAGAGCCCATTTCACCTGCTCTCCCCTCGCTTGTTCCCATCAGCATCTCCTCTTAGAGCTTCTGCTCCAATCAAGCAAATTCCAAGAGGTACCGTACTGCAGCAAGATGAGCCTAATTGTTTCTAGGCTGGGTATTTTCATGGGGTATCAGTCTCAGCGTTCCTGGGATTAGCATGCTCACTGAAGGATTGAAGATGCTGATCGGGCCCGACAGCCTGGGTGTCAGCGGGATCACCGGCAGCTCCGCGGAACTTCGCTGGGCTGGCGACAATATTTATTTATGCCGAGTGGAGACATATGGCCAGAATCATCCGCTCCCTTTCCTCAGTAATTAAAACATCTGGGAGCACAAAAGAGCTGTAAGAATCAAAAAAACACAAAAACCCCAACCCTCTCTCTGCTAAATAAAACAGGAGCATGGTGCCTGTACGTAATTGCCAAGGCTTTCTCTTGCCGTTGTGGCGGCGTCTCTGGAGGACCAACCTTCTCTAATGTTTTTTGAATGTGTGACGGTCAATAGAAGCACAACTGAGCTGGAGCACGGCGCTCAAACTTTTTATTAATACTGTATCTTACTTTATTTTCCAAAGGATGGGTTTGAATGCTCCTGAGAGGGATTGCAGATTATTTAAGGAGTAGCAGAAGCATACTGAAGTCATCAGCTGTTTCACAGACCATGATCACACAGTGATAGCTTTCTGTGTCTGGAGTATTCTGTAGATATATCTTTGATAAACACTGTTTCACTGGGAGCTTTGAGGTTCAAATTCAGACCAGGGCAGCATGATGACAGCTGTTATCATTTGATGGATATTCAGTACAGTGTGTGAAGCGTGTTTAATACAGTTTTATGTAATTTTTAGAGATTATGTGTCCCAAACAAAAAGGCATCTCCAAATGAAGTAATTGTCTAACTCCTCGGCCCTTGCGAAATCCCCAGCAGAGCTGTGCACTCCCAGCCTTGCAGGGCTGGACTTCAGAAGAGGAATCCTATTTTTGATATATGACACCTTTAAATCCTAAAATTTGTCATCTGCAGAGATGGGCAGCCATTTGGAAAGTTACTGTTGTTTTCTTGTATACAGGCTTCACAATGTAGTGCATTGTAGAGACTTTTCTTTATTTTTTTTTTTTTTAATGGAGTAAGACTGTAGAATTGTTAAGCTTAGAAAAGTCCTTAAAGATCAACAAGTCTGTCAACTGAGCACCATGATTTGAGTGGATATTATCCAGGCTCAAGTACCTGAATAACTTCTCATCCATGTTTGCTAGCAGTGGTGAATTTACCCAGTATCCCCTGAGGGAAGAATGAGAAACTGAGGCAAAGGGGTGGAATAGAATTGCCCACAAACACATAAAGATCTATGGCAAAGGTGGAAATTGAATTAAGCTCCTCTGAGGCTCCTCCTCTGACAGCTTTTTGTGTTTTGAAACCACAGCTGAACCCACCAGGAACTCCCACCAAGGCACCAAGCTAGAGGGTTATCCTGAATTTTATCTTAAATCTGTGCAAGTAAAAAAATCCACTACCACTGAGGAATGATAGCAACTAGTTTCCCTGGAATTACTCATTGCTAGGCCCTGCTCTGTGGTATCTGCCCCTGTAACACAGCTGGGCCAGGTGCAGCCTGGGCTGCTGATGGGGATGAGTGCCCTCAGCTGCTGCTGGGGGCTGGGGCTCTCATCCCCTCCCTGCCTCCTCCAGAGCAGGGGCTTGGTGCTGACTCCTCCATGGCGTCAGTGAGGGCACTACCTCCGTGCCTCTTAGCTGTATTCTGGGTGTAAAAACATTTCCAAAAAGGTTGTGATGCTCGGGTATCTTTCCCTTCCCTGCTTTGGCAGTGGTACAGCAGCAGCTCTTGACTTCTGGGGACCCTGCTTTTACAACTTCTCCAAGGTAAGGGCTTTTCTGAGGGCACTGGAGGGGCTGCAGTTTGTTCCTGTGTGAAGGAGCATCTCCTACCTCCAGTTTCTCTTTTGGAACCCTGAGAGAAACCTCAGCTTGCTGTGTCTGGTTTGTGTGGAGCAGGAAGAGGTAGGGCCCAGGTTTGGGAGGTCTGTAAGTGACAGACTTGAGGCTTAAGTTTTAAGTAGTGTTATAAGGAAGGATTTGGGATGAAAGGCTGATTTAGGGAGGTGGATAAAATGGAAGCAGAGGGGAGGTGATGAGGAGAGCATTAAGTTCTTTGCTGGGATTTTAGGATAAAAGCATGGAGCTGCAGATTCTAGGTGCTGCTGCTGTTTGGTTTGCACTCCACTCTTGCTTCCAGCAGTACCCGAGCGAACTAAATTGGGAACCATTGGCAGTAATATCCAGGTTAGCTTTAATATAGTACTGGAAGGCTCTGCAGCGCAGCACCTCTGCACTAATTTAGCTCTTTGTCAATAAAATGAGCTCTGGTGATGTTTCCAGTAACTGAACTGGCTTCTTGACCTGGCTGGGTCCTGGTGTGCTGCAGCCAGCGTGGGCAGCACAGCTCAGCTCAGAAGTGAGGCATGGAAGGAGGGAGACTTGGGCAGTCTCACTATCCATATTTCTGATTTGTTACTTCTCCATACATCTTATGGCTGCTTTTAGCTAAAGGTAGCTCTCCCTGCAGTGTTAGCAGCTATTGCATTTTGTAGAATACCCTAGATAACGACAGGTGATCTTTTTCCTAAAGAAAGCTCATCCCAGTAGAGGTCTAACCCAATATATTTATATGACAAACAGTTGAAGCCTTGAAAATGTCCATCTGGCTCAAAGATTCAATTAAGTCCAGTTCTAAGTGTGCTTCCTAATTAAAGTATTTGACATCGACACAGACATAAATATTTATGCCTAGTAGAACCTATCCCAAACAGCAAAACAAATTACTCTGACAACATGGAAAACATGAATGCTCTCCGTGGCTCTATTACCTGCAGGAATAGCTCAAGTTTCAGCAGGTGTCATTTTAGAAACTGTGGAAGAAGCTGTCAGATGTGTTTGGAAGAAGGCTGGTTGTATGAGGGAAGGTGATAGTTTTAGTGGGAATGGAACAAGAATTCTGCAAGCAGCATTGTGGGCCCAATTCTGACCTCACTTCCTTAGGCTCAAAATTCCAGGCCATATTCTCAAAGACTTGACCTGTCTGAGTGCCACAAGGACCCTGACAGCACATACAAATATGGCAAAACGTCATTTTTACCTTGGGAATTGTGAATATTTGTTTGGTGGGTTCCATGTTGCTGCCTCTCGTGCTCTGGCCAGCAGCCTCAGCCAGATATGTGTTACATGTCCACGTTTCCTGGCTTCCTAACAAATCCAGAAACCATCCAGTCCCTCATAAATTCCAGTGTTATCAACCCATAATTCCTGCAGCCCCACAGTCTAGTACAGACAAGCACTTAGCAAGATATTTTGGGGCTGTGTTTTTCTGCTTGCTTTGGAAGTTGAACTTACTGGCATGAACAGAGTTCTTAATTTATAGCATTAGTTAATTTTCCCTGGAGACTAAGGATCCTAAACTATCCCAATTCTGGTTTTGGGTCCTATCAAATGGCATAATGAGGGTGGTCATGATTTAGCATTCTTCTGGTTGGTGTAAACGAGAGATCTTGGATTTGGAAAGACTTCAGTGTTCAAACAAAAAAATAAATCTCAGAAGAATGGTTCAGAACCAAGATGCATGCAAGATTAGGTGTTTCTGCTTTGTTTACCAGCCTTCATTTAACCCCTAATTTTTGTTTTCCCCTGTGCTTTACTGTTGAAAATGGGATTAAAAAAGCAAACCGAAATCTGGGGACATCTCGTAGAACAGAACACACTTGCATTTATTTTATTTATTTAGCAACAGACATCTATTTTTAAAGGAGTCAATAACCACTCACATCCTTGCTTCCAAGCAGGAAGAATAACTGGTCATAAATAGTGTAACAGACTCGGTGCCAGGTGAGCATATACATATTTTTTCCATTTACCTCCCTTTGTGCTGGTGTTGCTGCAGGATCCCAGCAAACTGACTGTGTCCCCATCCTCCCCTTGGCATTTGCAGTCACTTCTGGAGTGGCCAGCCCTTTATCCAGCCCACCTTGGCTGGATATCCTGAGCTCTCATGGTGGTCTCTGCTCCGTGTGTAGGAGAATCCAAACCACCAGCTTGGAGCAGGGCAAGGGAGAGGCAAGGCAGGGATGCCCCCAGGGAAATCTCCATTTGTGCCCCATTCCCCCAGGCACATTTGGAGGATCAGAGCGTGTAGAGCCGTGTGGGGATGTTTGTCAGAGTGCGGGGTTTTCTAGGAGCTGTTCCTGGGGAGAGCAGCCTGGATTTCCACTGCAGGGCTGAGTAAGGGGTTAGTGTTAACATTGCCTCTGTGAGCATTGGGGGAATTGTAGTAAATCTTCCAGCAACCGAGAGCTGGTTTCATCTTGTTTGACACATTGTTTCCTGATAAGAGCTGCTGGGAAAATACTTCGGTTTTCTTGTCAGACCAAGCTTGCTGAGTTGCCAGGAGAGACTCTGAATCCACAAGGTCCTGAAAAAGAAATTTGAACAGCGTGGCTGTGGAGGGAGGGAACAGTGATGTGTGAAATGGCTGAACACCAGGGGCAACTTTGTGAAGCATGGAGAAATGTAAAAGTATGTGGAAATATCTCGGCCTGACAAAGAAGGGTGAAGCTTTTAATTTCCTCTGTGATTCCTGGTTGCTGTTGCTGGTTCCCCAGTAGTGCCAAGAGGTGAGGCTGGGCTGTTTGATCCTGACTAAAATTTACAGTAGCCAAAAACTGCAAACAAGGGACTTATTCACCTGGAGAAACTTTGGAGAGCCAAGGTGACTTAAATGACGCTGTGTGGGTTAAAGCCAGTAAGAGAAAGGACACAAAACCAGTACAGCAAGGTGCTTTATTTTTGGTGGGGGACTGAAGGGGGTTTGTGTTCATTGTAGCTTAGTCCCTCTGCAAGTCTGTTCCTTGTGTTACAGTTGGTGTTCCCATGCATCCCAAGATCTCTCATAATCCCACTGATGCTTCTTGGAATCATAGTCTGTATTGCAGAATGTTGTTTTGAAAATGTGTGAGGGTCTGCCAGCAAACATGAAGGCTTCTGTTCTGAAAACCCAAAGCTTGGATAATTCTTGAGCTCTTCTTGTGATCATGAAGTTAAACATTGGTCTAGTTTTTTGGTGGAAAACCTGAACTAAAACTTTATGTCAACCTATGCTGCAACTCACAGCCTGTACATGGGCTCAAGAGCCCTTGACAGCTGGTTTTTGACTCTGAAATTCAAGGGTTGCAAGCTCAGATAAAAGTAAACAGACTTTCCATGAACCACAGTGAACTGAAGCCATTATTCTCAGCAAAACTCACAGTGAGTGGTGTTCAGCCCTGAACTGCATTGGCTCCAGCAGAGAGCGAGCATTTGCTGTAAAACAGTTATGGATGTTTCTTTTTGGCATCTCTGAAAATCCAGCTATGTGCATAGGTGTGTAGTGAGGATTTATTTGCCACCTGAGCTGAAAAGTATGTTCTGTGTATCCAGCATGGGAAAGAAATGAAAACATGGATCTGGACAGGGATATGATTTAATCGTTTTATCCTGTGTGAAGTAGGAAATATGTCTTCATACTCTGGGAACATTTCAATCTGAGTTTCTAGTTGCAAGAAGGGATAAACACTTGTGAAAGAGCACACTCAGGACAGACACACACAGTGACAAACTTTTAAAAAATACATGTCCCTAATTTTCTGAGCAGCTGTTTAAAACTAGATACATGTCAAAAATTACCTTAGTGATGTCAGCTCAGCCTTTTGCATTTTTCACTACCTGTCCCTGGGCAAATTCTGATTCACCACCCTGCACAATCAGGGATGTGTTTCTTCTACAAATTAAAGTAGTTAAGCAAAATGGGAGCTTGAATAGAAAATTTTATAAATTACCTATGAAGTTCTGTAAACATGTTTGCTGCTTTTTTTTTTTCAGATTTAATTGCAGATCTAAATGTTTAATTCAGAGATTTCAGCAGCAGACATTGCTAAGGGTTCTGATGGGGCTGCTGCAGCACAGTCTCCTGTCTGTCAAATGGACACTGCTCCCAGAAAAAACAACCCAGATTCCCCAAAAGACATCTGTGTCAAATTGATGATGAGCTTGAGTGGCATCTTAGAAAGATCTTGAGATGGCAAGATTAACCCTCAAATGGCTTGGGAGGCAAAGGGCATGGCATTTGAAAAGAGGGCCCCACACAGGACTTGGCAGGTGGAAAATTCTGCAAGGCTCAGCTAAATGCAAGTCTTCTTCAGAAACAATGACTTTGGAACTGGAGGAGGGGGTGCAGGTCATGCTGTTGGCTCTCTCCAGTTTTCCTTGGGGTGGGATGGATTTTAGGATGTACTTTCTATGGGAATAACCATGGTAGAGTGCTTCAGGGAAGTCACAGGCTGTGTAATGTTTTTCAGTTGTGTTGGAAGGTCCCAAGCACAGAACCTCAGAATATGCTGAGCTGGAAGGGACCCACAAGGATCATCGAGTCCAAGTCCTGGCTCTCCACAGGACAACACCAAAAACCTCACCCTATCCCTGAGGGTGTTGTCCAAATGCTCCTGGAGCTCTGGCAGCTTTGGTGCTGTCACCACTGCCCTGGGGAGCCTGGGCAGTGCCCCAGAACCCTTTGGGGGAAGAACCTTTCCCTGATGTCCAACCAAGCCCTCCCCTGGCACAGCACCATGCCATTCCCCTGGGCCCTGTCCCTGTCACAGAGAGCAGAGATCAAAGCTGCCCCTCAGGAGGAGCTGCAGACCCCGACCTCTGCTACTCCTTGTACGTCTTTCCCTCCAGACCCTTCAGATCTTGGTGTTCCTCCTTTGGGCTCTGTAATAGATTTATGTTTTTTCTTATACTGTGGTGCCCAAAACCGCACCCAGGACTGGAGGTGAAGCAGCACGAGCACATCCTCCTGCTTTTCTTCAAACTGAAGAAATCAATCACAGCTGGCCCTTGATGCTGCTCTAGTGCCACCAGATAATAATGAGCCACCTTAAAAATTCCACAGTAGCTCCTTAATGTTTCCCTGGAGGAAAATAAAGAACATGAAAGACCGACAGTTGCCCTGATAGTCAAGGGAGAGCAGTTGCCAGTGTTTGAATTTCCTTGTGTTTGAGTTTCTGTGCTTGTAAAATGTCAGCAGTGGGACTGCTGGAATGGAAGGAGCCAGTTCCTCCACTGGTGTGTACTGGTGGGTCTCTGCTGCTGTCACTGGAGCAAGAGTTATTTACACCAGAGGAAGAGCTGACCTTCATAAATTGTAAATAGTCCTTGACAGAAATATGTACCAGTGGCCTTGTCAGCTCTCAAAGGTTTTGTCAGTGTTGGTCTACTGGTAAATGTACTGGCAAACTTCCTCTAGCAGAGCCAGCAAAATCTTGTCCTTCCTGGCCTCAAATGCCAACATCTCCTATTGCAGTAAGAAACCTAAAGAGCCACATCTGACCCAAAGGGAGTTCTGCTGTTGTGATTGCATCCGTGGCACTGTGATGTTCATTGGAAATTGTGTGTCCCTGTATTTCTCAGTGCCTGGATTCTTAGCAAAATCGTGCATGGTAGGTATGACTTGATGTCTGTAATAACTCCACCACTGGAAGTAATTGACTGTCTCAGTGAATTTAGCTTTATTCCCAAGTCTTACCAGCATTTCTAGAGCTGTGGGGAAAAAAAAACCAAACAACTTACATTCTGGTCATAAGGAGATAATCACATCTCTTTTAAACATTATTTTTAAAGTCTTATGAAAATGTAGGGTAGGGCAAAGATTTGGGGTTTTCTCTCATGATAGTCACTGGCCTCAGTTTGGAAATAGTCTTTGGAAGCCAAATGTAAATTTTGTGCAAGTCTTATTCTGCTTTTGGTGTTATGACAGCATCAGAGCCCCCTGTGCTTCCCCTGCTTCTTGGGAATTAATCAAAGCGGGCTCAACATTTTCTGAGGGTCAAAATAGATATTTAATAGTGGATAAATACTGAGATTGTTTTGTTCCTAAAAATGAGTGATGAATTGCCTAGAAACAGTCGCTGAGAATGTAAAAATTATTTAACACCTATTAGGTAGAAGCTGATGGACCTCAAGGCACTTTATTAACAAGGAACACGGCTCCCACGTAGCGTTGTGATTGATATGAGTGTCTCCATGGACAGATGTGAAATACTAATGGAGGCCTCAGGAGAAGAGTTAGGGCTCTCCTGGGGATTTATCACATTGCTTCACACTGGAGGGAGGCAGAAGTTAACAGCGAGTTATAAAGGCTCTTGCAGGTTTTCTCACCTGCTGTATATACCCATTTAAGGGACAACAGGTTTATTGAAGAGGAAATGGACTCTGAAAATATAAAGTTTTATGTAAAAGTGTGTTCAGAAAAACTTGAGGATGTTTGGAGGCAAAATGGGGTCCTCTCAGAGAGCAGAAATCCTCTGAGTTTACAAGATTCTTTTGAGGGTGCAGGATGGGATCAGGTGTAAAGAGAACTGGAAGCTGTAAAATGGGCTGGCAAATGCAGCTCTGCAGCCTTCAGAGAGCCCTTGGGACAGCGTGGATTGTGCCCAGGAGATTCCTGGCCGTGATGGAGAGGCAGGGGATGAGCAGCAGCCTTTTCAGATAAATGCTTCCTGTCGGTCTGTTCACTGAGATCATAAATCCAGGTGGCCAGAGTGTTATCTCTGTGTGAGGACATCCACCAGCTCCAGGTTTGTGGGTCGTTAATATCTCCAAGTTCTAAACTGGCACAGACCACAGTGGTTTACAGCAAGTGAATTAGATCAATTAATTTCCAACCCAAACCTAATGGGCATTTTAGAAAAGGATTTAATGTCTCATTTACTCTCTACAGTTATCTTGTTAAATGCCAATTAAGTATCTAAATATTTCTTACAACCTTAATGAATTACAATATAATAAGTAATAAATGATCACTAGTTTTGCTAACATGCTGAAGTCTGCAGTTAACTTGAGGAAGTGAACATTAAATTTTCTTAGGACAGTTGTTTGTGCCAGTAAAATAATTATTTTTAATAACACTGTAACTTTTAAGTAACATAACTGGTAGGATACAGTCTTTTTTTTCTTTTTTTTTTTTTTGTCCGGTAGGATAATGTCAACAAGAAAAAGTTGAGATTGCCCTTTAAAGGTCATATGTTTGAGTAAGTTTTTAAACTTACTTTTTCTCCTAAATTTTGCAAATTCTTCTGTTTCTTCCAATTAGTTGCTGATGTAATTAACCCCCATTTTCACATGTGCTTGCACAGCTAAACTGAAAATCTGGCCCCAAACTGATTTTCGGAATTTTTTGATTTTTTGAAAATTCTAACTGATTTTTTGAAACTATTTTCAAAGTGATGAAAATATTATTGTGGAATTTCAGAGTGCAGTACACAGGTATATTTTTCTGAGTGTGTTTGGTGTCCTCCAAAAACATCTGTGACTTTTTAATTTCTCTTTTTCTTTTTTTTTTTNTTTTTTTTTTTTTTTTTTTTTTTTTTTTTTTGGTGTTATTTGCATGAACCACCACAGAATATATATGAGTATGCAGGTACAAAGAAAATACTCAGAGCTGATTTCTCCCCCATTTATATTTGGGCTCCATCCTTTGTTTCTGTTATTTGAGAACTGCAGGCAAACATCAAGGAGGTGATTTTTAATCAATCCTTTCTGTCATCCTCAAAGAGAAAGACATCTTATTCTTTGGGATGAGATGGGTTAGGTGAAGGTAAGAGGTGCATAAAGCTGCAAAATCACGCAGACAGGGTCAGGTGGGGTGAGGCAAAGGATAGGACCTGCCCAAGCCTGTGAGTAACCCCTGGAATGGAACCTGGGCTGCAGAGATTCTGGGAGAGTGATGCTGTTGGGTCCTGGACCTATTGCAGTGAAAGATCTTTCACTCCTCCGAGGCCTTGGTCCTTCTGGTGAAGTGAATGTGAATAAATCAGCTTTGTAAAGCCAGAAGGGACACTCCTCCTGCATTAATTTATCCCCCCAGAGCAGGCTCAGTTTGCAGCAGGATGAAGTGCTGAGGCTGGCACTGGGTTTTTTTGGGGTGGCTGAGCCTCCTGGGTTGTGTGGAGCTGTGGGGGCAGTGGGAGCTGTGCTTTAAGCCATGCCCACAGCTTTCTGTTCCTACAGCAGGGCTGTTACCACAGCTGGCTCATGGTTTTTTGTGCTTTGTTCCCAGATTTGGGGCTCTTAGGAGTCATTTGCAGGTATTGCTTCTTAGTGTCTCTGTATTAAAGAGAATGCAAAGGGATTTCACCTCCTATGCTGTATTGAGGAGAATACAAAGGTATTTTCAGAGTCTCTTTCAGCATTGCCCTCCCTATTTATGTCAGCAATTAGTTTATTCTTAAAAGGAGGAAAATAGAAAAAGCAGCCCACAAGCACTCAAACTGTGTAGCTCCCCAAGTGCTTTTTTCCAATTTATGAAACAAACAAAACAAAAAAATTCCCCTCCGAAGTTAAACTAATCTGAAGCAGCCCCAGCATTTGAACTTGTCGCACGAAGCTGGTTTAAATTTTAATGTGAGCTCTGGAGTAGATTTGTGTAAGGCAAGGTAAAGCAAGTCCCATGAAATATTGATTCTGTACATTTTCTTATGAATTTTTATACTCCAATTTAGTAAATTTTTCATCTTGCCTGCACTTAGAGGTTGCCTATAAAGTCGTTACTACCAATTGTATTAACTGTTGTAAATAAATCATCTTGGTTTGGGCTATTTGTATGAACATGGGCCGACAGGGCCCGGTTTTGTTTGAGCTGTGGCATGTTATGGCCTTAGTCTGAAAGGGCTAAAAAGGGATAATCAAAATTTAAAATCCGTCATGGCACGGTGGCAGAGCTGCAAAGCCCCAGGAGCATCTGTCAGAGGCAGGAATCTTCCTCCTGCATGTCCCACCTGGATCAGACAAAGCAGCAGGGCGGGCTCTCCAGCAGGAAGGTTGTTTTCTGTTTTATGCCAGGAGAAAATGAGGAGGGAGGGGTGGCACTGCCACCTGTGTCCTTGTACCTGCAGATTGCTCCACTGAAGGGAAGAATAAAAACTATAAAGGTTTGCAATGCTTGCATATAGCCTGACTTTGCAAAGTGTTTCAGAAATGCCACCTGCACAGGGATATTGGGACACCTGATTTCAGGGAAACCAGCAAGTAAAGATTTTTCCTTTGGCAGTTTCAAGCCTCTAAATCGCAGTTGTCTTTCTAGGTAGGTCTCTATCATGAGCTCTAACTAATATCCTCCATCAGGCCTAGCTTAGCAGTTCACACTGCCTCCTCATCTCTAATTATAACATATTAAGTGGGTAGGTAGGCAAGATTCTGTTCTACTTTGTGTCTCTCTATGAAACTCAGTAAAACATAGGTTTTCTGATGCCTTTCCTTTTAAAATAATATTTTCAAAGCAACTTTTAAAACATTACATAACGTTGAGCTGAATAAGCTTAATGATTTCTTTTCTATGAGCTATTCCACTGGCGAGTTTGTCTGCTTAACAGAAACCCAGCACGAGAGCCTCAAGCTGTTTAAATGGTCTCACAATTAATTTTGAACTATATTCCAATGAATGCATTTTATTGTTTTTAATTTGGTTTTCAGTGCCCCTCTTCCACTGAGGCTGTGACTCAGTGAATTTCAGCAAGGCTGAGCTTAGGGCTGATCATGTCTGGACTCTGCTGTAGACACAAGTGCAGGCTCAGAGCTGTATCTGTTGTTGCAGCTCTTTGAGTCATAAATGTCAGCAATCATTTGATGAGGGCCTGACTTGAAGCAAGGTTTTGTATGTGCTTATACCCTGTAGTCTTGAGAGGTGCTTAAATAACTCCTCGAAGCTGGAGTATATGCTTCAGTGTTCTGAAGATGGATGACATGAATGTGGCTTGCTGTGGTTGATGTATAAATAAGAACAGATGGTTTTTCCAGATTCTAGTTAATGGCAATTAAACTCTAATTTGTTATTTTATACAGAACAAATCTCTGTTAAATTTCTGGTTTTGTAAATACTCAGAAACAATGATTTTTGAGATACTGTCAGGAATATTTTGGGCTATTTTGAGGTAAGACTTATGGCAATTTGACAACAATATATACCAGGTACACTTCTCCTGATTCTTGGTTGTCTATGAATAATTTTCTAACCATTTGCTATTTCATGTACCTATAAATAAAGATTATAATTTTACATTCACAATAGCCCAAAGAACAACATTTTTCATAAAATGAACATGTTAATAACAAGAAATTCAGTAAGTGTGTGGAGATAACAGCGAAACAATTCATAGCTGATGGAAAATATGCAAATAATCAAAGTTTGCAAATAATCCTCTAACTTGTCCTCTTCTATCCAAGCTGTGCTCTGTTGGTTGGTATGTTTCTTGTTGATTGGTTTCTTAAATACATTTAAAGCTTTTTTTTTAAAAAATTCAGGATATCAGTAGTATACAAGGAGGATCTCTAAAATTTTTCCAAAGGAACAGCACCTCATTAGTTAAAGGCTCTCTGTAATAATCACCTCGTATTCCGTTTAATTTGCCCTGGTGGCTGGAGCTGACCTTTGAGCTGTCTGTGTATTCTGAGTGTTTGTGTAAACAGCCAAGGATCCCGTTAATTACAGAGCCTTCCTCCCATTCAGCAGAGCGATGTCCGGCCTCCTCTGATGGCCAAGGCGATAGGAGCACCCCTGGGAGACAGGAAGGAGCTTGCAGGGAGGGAGGGAGAGGATGGAGGCAGTGAGAGCCTGCCCTGCACTGGGGAAAAGTGAAACGGAACAGGGGCACAGGCAGCATCTTGCACGGTGGTCTCGGGAAGCTGTGAGAGGGAAATCTGGGATTACAGAGCTGAATTCTCTCTGTGTTGGGGTTACCACGGTTGGGGCACCAACAGGTTTGGCCTGAGAGGTTCTCACCAAGCATCAATGCTGGGGTTTGTGTCATATTCCCCAATCCTGATGATTGAGCTGACTGATGTGCTAAGAACAGATCCAAATATTTTCTCCGAGCTCACAGCCACTTCCTGAGGCTTAGTGGAGCTAAAATTCAAGCCAACCCCCTCGTGATGCTGCTTTTCCCCACACAGCTCTGGCTGAGTTTGTAGTTTGTCCTCTTCAGTCACAGCTCTTGCTGATTTGGAACCTCCCTTACCCTGACCCTTGTTTGTGGGTCCTTGTGCTCTCATGCAGAGAGAGCAGGGCTGGTGCTCAGGTGCCTTTTCTCAAGGGACATAGGATTTTTGCACAGTGATAAATGGAGTATCACTACAGAAAGCAAGTGAGGTTGACAGCAAACCTCTGCGAGAGGGTTGGCATCTGCATTGCCTTGTTGTAGAGTGTCAAGGCTGGGAAGGAAAGTTAATTGTAGAAGAAAAACAAGTTTTTCCTTTGTGTGTTTATTTTTACAACCCTGATTAGTGTTGACTATTCTAAATTTCCACACTGTTCAGCCTCATTGTAGATATGGTGTTGGAAGGATGGTGACGTGTTTTGCTGGTTTGGGTTGGATGGCAGCCCTGCTGGGGCTGTAAAATTTGGAGAATCTCAGATGTCACTCTTCCCCTGCAAACCTGCATATTATTGATTCATTTTGTTTCAAAGATGTAAGTAAAATCCTGCTGTTTGATTGGAACTGACAAAGTGTAACTCAATCAGTTACATGTGAAAGTCTTTTGAGGGCAACTAGAAACCAATATTCCATTAAATTCAGATATTTGGACTACAACATATATGGCAAAAGCCATATATTTAAATTTAGAAAAGCTATTTGGTCATCATAGCATTGTCAACCAAAAAAAAAAATCTTTCTTTTGAATAGCTGTTAAATGCATCATTCTCAAATTCTGTACGTGCAACAAATAAGACTGAGACACAGCTAATTGATACCAGGGAAGGGAGGATGGTTGAGTGCAGGAAGAACAGCCTGCATGTTTCTAACTGAATTTTACCAGTTGGATATGCAGGCTTGTCCTCTTGGCTGTGACGTTGCCCAGTGTGGTAAAACAAAACTGCTTTGGTAAATGAAGCTGAGGGCCAGCCCTGTGCTCACACAGGAACTGTTGTTGAAACATCAGCTAAACCTTCCAATAGTTAGATATGGTTAAGCACTTGTAATATTTCTCCTTTTTTAATTTTTTTTTTAATCAACTGGGCAAGTAAAAGCTCAGAAAACTGTTTTGATAGAAAAATGTCTGATTTTAAAATATTCTGTCAATTTTTCATTTGAGATACAACTGGAAGCATGGATAGCCAATCCCTGCTTTGTGTGTTGAGGTGAAATAATTATCACATTATATACAAACTCCCAATGGAGGCAGCAGTTTTGGTGTCTATCTGCTTATTTGCTGAGTTTCCTTAACTCCTCATAACTCACCCTGAACAGACTCGAATATTAGGTGCTAGAAAGTTCAGCAGGGAGCAAGGTCAGACTCAAGGGCCCAGCATTTTCAGAGAGAGGAGCAGATTAAGTTCACCCTTCAACCCTCTCCCCTGAGAATCTGCCACTCCTGTAAACCCATTTCAGCTGTAGTACCCAAAAGTCTGGCAAAGCACAAAGCAGAAGCACGTCAGTGTGTATTTCTCCTGGAAGGGAGGCAGTGTCAAGAAATGCAATTTTGCTAGATGACCACATCAGCCTTGAACTTTTCAGACAAATCTAAATGAAGAGGAGGAGTTTATTCTGGCTTCTAGGAGCTGATGGGAGCCCTGTGGGGCGTAGGTTCAAATTTTTAAATGTTCACACAAAATCAGATGGTGGTGTCCACCCCCTCAAAAGCTCCAGGGGTGGAGAAGGGAAGAACATACCAATAAGCACATGCAATCCTTCAGAGTTCATTATACAGCAAGTGTGTTTCAAAGGACCTTGAGAGCATGTTTCCAAGGGAGGGGTAAGGTCGATGCATGGATGGGAGAAGCCAATTGAAATCAATGGGAATTGATTTAGAGTCCGGGGGCACTGTGTTAAAATCTCCAGTCTTACGATACACCTTCATGAATATTAACAGCAGCGGGATCAATACGCAGCTGATTTTCAGATGTACAGCTGGCTCCTTTTCGTCTGCAGATTAAAGACACGGCAATCTTTCTTTCTTTAGATAAGGATGAGAATTCCAAAAAAAAAAAATGACTTGTGACTTTAGATCCCATTCTCCAGGGCCGTTTGATACGATATTTTCCTACCTTTTGAGAAGGCATTTTCCTAGCTGCCTTTATCTCCGGTGTCCGTTTCAAGGATTTCATTGAAATAAAGAGGAGCGGGCTGCTCGTGGGAGCAGCGAGGTGGCTTTGGGGACGCTGGGGTTTGGGGAAGCCCTGGTGCCTGCCCTCCTGCCGGCTGCCTGCCAGCAGATGGCTGCCGCTCTCTGATGGGAGTGAGCGGCTCCCACCGCACGCTTTACCTGGCGCTCCGCAGAAAGGCTCTGCAAAGCTCCCTGCTCCTTCTGATCCCCGGCAGTTCTGCCTCCACACGCGTGCCCTGCCAGCCTGCCAGCCCAAATGGCTGGCACCATCCCCTTGGAAGAGCTCAGCAAGGCTCAGAGGTAGAAACCTGTTCTGCTGCTGCTCCGAGTGCGGTGCATCAGCTGAGCTTTTGCTGTCCCAGATGCTGCCCGAGCTCTGAAAGTGAAATCGGACTTTTTCAAGTCTCCTTTTTTTTTTCTCCCTTAACAAAGGATGCACATTATTTGAAACATCCTGGACGTTTCTGTTTGTTTGTTTTGAAAGTGCAGGTCAGGATCCAGACTTGGCAGTTTGTCCTGACTTCCTTAAGGAGCTGAACAAACGCCCCAGGTCCAACCAACTGAAATTTGGGGAGCATTTTGGGCTCCTCTTTACATCAGACAAAGATTTCTGTGTTCAGGCAGCCTAATGACAAAGAATCGTGTCTCAGGCTTCTATATACACTACCAAATACTTACAGAAAGCTGAGTATGTCTCAGGGCTTACAGATTTATTGTGTCTCCCTGTGGTGTTGAGAAGTAGTATCTGGCAAAGTGTATCATTGAAAATACGTTTGTTTTATTACAGTTTTGTCACTATGGCTGGTGATGAAGGTGTGGATGATGCAAGATGTGCACATTATCTCTGGCATCAGATACTGGAGGAAATTACTGGGATTCCTCAGAGAGCCTGGGCATGCTAAGGGTGGTTAATGCACCCCAGGAATATGAAGTGGCCAGGTTTGCTTCCAGCCAGGGTTTGCTGTATCCTTGTCCTGCTGAACCATTCCTGGTTGTTCCAAAAGTGGCAAAGTTACCCTGCACTGAATTCTGGTGATTTCTTGCACTTCTAAAGGCATGGCTACATTTGCATGTTGTGTTTGTTTTGCATTTAAGGGAGTGCAGGTTTTGAGACAGTTTGCTTATATTGGTTTTTCAATGAAATCTGCAAAACTGGACTTTGGGGGCTGAGCTGATTCTTGCGACAGAGGAAAAAACTAACTTGAACTATTAGGAAAAAAGCTAAAAAGTGTTTCTGTAAGTTTGATAAAGGTCCATGTAGTGGTGCTGCAGTGGCTTTCAGAACAGTTTTTGAAAAATAGAAATGGTGTGGAGGAAGGCAATGGGAACAATGTAATACAAAATGGGGTAAACTTTGAGACTTTGTCTTTCTATACATTATTCATCACAGCTCGTGAAAGGCGACTTGGCTTCCCTGGTGTTTTTAACGGCCAATTGGAAATGGTGAAAATGTTTGTAACTTCTATTGTGTTTTTTTCTAATTAGACAAGGCAAATAGTTTATGAAGAGCAAGGACAGAATTAATCATGGGCTCTTGCTCATCACAGCTGTGCTCTGAATGCCTGACAGAGCCACTTTATGGCATATAATTCAACATATAGAATAAATGTAGTACAAAGGACAGAGTTTTGAAAGCATTTTCAGTGGCGATCACGTTGTTTTGCAAAGTCCTGGGCATAACTGATTACAATTGAACTGAATGGGAGCTGTGAGATGCTTTGGAAAGTGAAATCCTCGCTGGCTTTTCCAAAGAGGAGATCTGAATCTGGATTACAGCTTTTTGTGCAATTTGGATATAATTTCCATGTCTAATTTGATGGGTGCATAAATGTATTGAGTGTTTTCTGCAGGCAGTTAGTTACCTAAGCATCCAGCTCTCCCTTTGGGTTTAAAAGCATAGAAATCAGGAGGTTCTGATTGTATTGTCATATGCAAGTCATATGATTAGAGTCTTCCTTCTATGTCAATCTGAAGGCTAGAAGATGTATTTGTATTCCATATGAACAGTATGTATGTTTTCCTGAAAGATCTGTTGCCAGTAGCAATTGTAATTAATGTTTCTTATGAACTTCAGAATGTATACAACTTGGTATTAGCTCTTTAATGAAATATTAACTTGCTTATTGCTCTTCAACTCTTTTTCTGTCATCTTAGAATGAATCTGAGAGACTTCTGATGTTCTACTTTAATTTTAGAAGGCCTCTCCTGTTTTACCTTAGTAACTGTCCACACTTGCACACAACACCACCCTTTGCATTGTGTAACAGTGGTTGAGCTTTACAGAATAGAGCTGAAGAGGCTTCTCAGCCTTTTACCTGAGTCAGACTTCAGAAATGATCAGTGATCATTTTCACCTGCAAGTGGCCATTTGTCTGCCTTGTACCTACTTGCACTGAATAACTGACCTACAAGCACAAATTCTGTCTAGATGTGCAAAGCCAATCCATTTGCATTTTTAAGTAGCTCTGTCCACACTTTAAAGGCCTGTTTTAAGTCACTTTGAGTATGTTACTGACAGGCAGAAGTGTGAGCCTAAGTGTTAGTTCATAAAATGTCTAGCAGGAAGGAAAGGGGTTTATTCTCTATTACAATATGATTATATTGCAGCAATGTCTGTAAATTTCAGGCTGATGTAAAAACTGAATTGGATGAAGCGTGGCTTGTTTGGCTCTCAGTTCATCTCTTGTTAGAACAAGATGTTCACAGGTTTCCATGGATTCGTTGGTGTTTGTATATAATGTGCTAAAACACCTGACTTAAATTCTGCCAACTTTGGCTGGAAAGGCTGGAAGCACTGCAACTCCACAGATTAAAGTTTTCAGAGAGGTGAGATAAGTGTCTGATCACGGGGGTGCCTCTGGAAAACAAACTTAGTCTTTCAAAATCTGCCACAGCTGTCCCATGTCATGTGGTGTGACCATGTTGTGGCTGCTGGATCCAAAACACTTTTGATTATCAGTTTTTAAAGCACCAGTTTTCAGGACTGGAAGAGGAATCTTGGTTTGCTTATTTGTGTCATCAGCAGACAGGTTTCCAACGTGGTTCTCTCAGTGCTTGCTATCTCACACACTGTTGTTTAGAATTTGGGGGGGGTTGAGATCTTCACAGTAAGAGATGATGGAAAACAAACCCACTGCTCCTTACTGGTGTTTGATACTTCAGTACAGCAATTCAAAGTTTCACTGGGTTCAGAAGTGCCAAACCAGCACATTTCGTACTCCTCAAAAAATAAAATAAAAAAATAAAAAAACCAACCCAAAAAACCCCCAGCTTCTGGAAGTGAAGAACATCTGCATCTAAAACACACCAATTAGCAAGAAGACACGAGTGATGCTAATGCACTCGCTCTATTTTTGGTCACTGTCTACGTGATCAGGAAAGAAACAGGGAATGCTATGGCTTTAACTCTTCTCATTCCCTTTTAAAAGCATTTCTTCTTGTTTTCAGCAGTGAAAGGTTGGTGAACAAAACAAGTCCATGATGTATAAATGTGGCTGGAATCAAGCAAATTTATGGTCATGGGCAATTTATTTGATATATTTACTAAATAGCCTGCAGGCTACTGAGTGTGATACACTGCACCCTGCCATACAGAAGGCCAAGAAAAGGCCTATATATTTACATAATTTATATTTGTATAGCTAAAGCTTGAGTTTTCACATCTCCAGTTTTTATTTCATTTTGAGTTCTGTCATGTCACTTGACACTGCCTTTTAATGTTTTCAGGACTGTCCTGAGTTAGTGTTTAGTTTTAGCACAAGTAACCATAATAAATGGCAGGTCCTGATACCTTAATCTCTACCAATGCATTATCCATAAGATTTTGAGACCAGTAAGATTACTGTGAAACTGTGTTGGCAGAAGAAATCTTAATAGAACCTGTCCAGCTCAGTTCACTGCCAGAGAACAGAGAGGAGGGGTTGTTGTGGCCTTCCTTTATAGTGGTTTTTTTGTTTTAGTTGGGTTTTTTTAGTAACATTTTTTATAAAATTCTTTTGTGTTTCTGAAGTCACTTATTGAAAAATCTGTTGAGAACATCTTACAGACTACAGGAAAACATAAATTTATAATACACTGTAATCTTTTAGTTCATCCTTCTGTGTGTCTAAATATTTCACAACCACCAAAGTAGAAGAACGTGGAGTTTTAAGTTAAAGAAGGAGATTTTGCCTTTTGCATAACGAGGCAGAGTGAGCATCTGAGCTCTCACAAAGGACATAACAGGCAATCATCTTAATGCTGATTATAGAAAGATACTTCAACTGGAAGCTGAATGGTGCATTTAAACAGTAGGAAATAATTCAGGTGCTTGGGGTTTATTGGAAGTTGTTTGAGGCTTAGCTTGAGAGCTTCTGTGACTTCCCAGGCATGTGCAGAACATGAATATCTTGGCTCCATTTGCTCTTGTGCTTCCTTCCAGAGGTCAGGTGTTGTCCATACGTGATACCAAGCCATTGCCATCAGCCCTGGTGGCCTGATTCAGCCCCTTGGAAGTGAAGGCAAAACTCCCCATGGATTTGTGTAATTTTTCAGACAAAGCCATTAGCAGCTCTGCACCTGTCAGAGTTGCCATACCTTAATGGCTTTGAAGCTGATTTACAAATACTTTAGTGTTGTTTTATCTCAAATGTTTAGCAATTTTCCTGGTCCTGTCAGGTAAAACAAACTCAGGTGTTAATTATTGTTATTCTGAGTGTAGCATATGGGGAAATGAAAAATGTCTTGCAGGTACAGCAATAAAACAAAATCCTAGTTAGTCTTTGGGTAAAACTGGCATCAAAAGAGGGCACTAGTCCTCCACAGAACCCAGGTGTGGTGTGTTCACAGGTTTCCCTCTGTAAGTGTGGAGTGCTGGTGGTGGAACAGTTATCTTTTTGGAGTGGAGAGAAATCTCTGTTTATCCATATTTGTAATTTCAATGGAATCCTTCTAATGCTGTGTATGAAACCTTGCATAGGTTGTGAGATAAGGAACAGGATGCTCACTGCAGTAGCCTCTATTTTAGTCCCTCTGACCAGGGGTGTGGAATTCAGCATTAGTCTTGGTGCTGGTGGTGTAATATATGTGACCTTTTAGAGGGGCCACTTAAGTTATGCAAAACTACCCAGAACAGGGCAACAGACACTGTCAAACTGCTTTTTCTACACCAAGAGTGGAGTGGGTTGCAGAGACCTCCATGGTGTTTTCACAGGCTCTGTCACAGAGGCCACTGAAATGAATGAGAAGATGCCTTCAGAGCTAAATTGTGGTGACTTTACTGGGTTTGGGGCCTTGCTCAGGTAGCTCACAGCATCTCCCTCTGTACTGCTGAACAGTGGGTCCTTTAGTACCTCAAAACTGCATTGTTTTGGTCAGCAAGAGTTACAGAGAGTGACTGGCCCCAGTTTGGGTAAGAAATAAAAAAATAGGGAAAAAAAAATCAGCCTTTTTTTCCTGGTTATTTATCAAGGCCCATGGTTGTTCTGGTCTTTGTGTTTTGTGTGTGTTGGCTGTGTATTTTCCCTCAGGAAAGCAGATGGATAAATCTGCACAGCACTGGAAAATGGCTGCAGAGTGGTGGTTCAAACCCAGTTCAGTTAAAATACAGGGAGCCAATGCCTTTGGCACCAATCTCGGAGGGCTCAGATGGATCTGTTACTGTCACACTGCTCCACTGAGCAGCTGAAACCCTGAAATGGCTCAACTTTGGTGTGAACTGAACATCCTGAGAAAGAAGCAGTGGGTTGGTGGGTGGTACCACTGCTCAGGTGGCTCTTAAATGAGATTCTCCATTTATGTATCAAGCATAATCTTGTTCCAGCTACTTCCTTGGTTCCTTCACTTCAGCTTTGACTTAAATGGGGTATATTTTCTAGAGATTCACAACAAGAATAGGAGAGGATCCTATACATCCTGGTTATGCCAGCTGCAAATACCAACAATGGAAAAAAATAAAATCACAGGTTTTAAAACTGTCATTTAAACAATGATATTATTTGTCAGGCATTTTTCAGCATTACAGATGCCTTGAAATTAAGTAATATACTCAATGTTTATCCTAGAGCTTTTTAGGTTTCTCACTTTAGTGCCTTGGGGGACCAGGAGACTCTGTTTGTATTTGAATTTGGGTACCAGTGTTGTTGCTGTCCTGGTTTCAGCTGGGGTAGGTAATTTTCTCCCCAGCAGCTGGTACAGTGCTGGGGTTCGGATTAGGGATGAGGAAGGGGTTGGTGTTTAGGTGTTGCTGAGTTGTGCTTGTACGAAGTCAAGAACCTTTCAGCTTTTCACTCTGCCCTGGCAGCCAGGGGGTGAGGGACACAACGAGCTGGGAGGGGACACTCTTGGGACAACTGACCCCAGCTGGCCAAAGGGCTGTCCCAGACCACAGGACTTCATGGCCAGTCTGTAACCAGGGGGCAGTGGCCACTGCTCAGGGACTGGCTGGGCATTGGTCAGGGAGTGGTGAGCAATTACACAGTGCATCACTTTTGTATATTCTTTTATAATTCTATTATTATTTTTCCTTCCTTTCCACTTCTATTAAACTGTCTTTATCTCACCCCGCCTTATTTTTTTGGATTTTCTCCTCCATCCCACTGGGAGTGAGGGAGTGAACAGCTGTGGGGTGTTCCACTGCCTGCCCAGTTAAACCACAGCCATTGCTTCAGCTTCAGTGGAAAAATTGAAAATCTCTGGCTTAAACTCTGAATTTAGGTCTGGTACAACTAGATAATGGCTAGGCATCAAAGGCTTCAAATACCTTTGCATTATAATTGATCTCTCTTATATACCTATCAAAATTTCTTTCAAAATTTAAAACAGCCTCAGGCTTTCCCCATATAAAAAGTGGATCCTGCCTTTCCCATATTTAAAGAGTTGATTCCAGAGAGGTTTGCCAGTGTTTGGTTCCTCTTAAATGCTTGCTATTTCTGTACAATTCCCTGAAGTGTATGATGGTTTATTTGATTTCATTAACATTTGGAAAGGATTTGAGGAATTGCATGGTTTGGTCACTACAGTAAAAAGATAATAATGCTCTTGGGAGCAGCTGAATGTGGAAATTGCATGTGAGAAGCTGCGTGTCCATCCTTGGGGGCTGTAACAGCCTCTCTCTACGGTGTGCTATAAAGTTTTAACTGCTCTAATCAGCCAGGACCATCACTACCACTCATGTCAGAGGAATGGCTCTGCTCTGTGATAACATCTGAGGGCTGCTCTCATTGATGGCCCTGCCTATATATCATTTTCCAAGCATGACACCACGTTCAAGTCCAAACTTGTTGCATATTGAAATAATTTGGGGGGAAGGCCACCACGAGAGGGAGGGCTGGATGGGATCTGGCTCTGGATGGGGAAAACCTGGATTCACATTTCCTCTTTGCATACTTTCAAGCGTGCCTGCCTTACAGCCATGGGTATAAAGCCACTTTCTTTACCAGGGCACCTCTTTTAGCAGCTCCATAGTGCCATGGATAGGGCCACACTGCCAGAGCAGGCTGGCTGGCTGGCTTGCTCCCTTCCTTAAAAGAAAGGGAAGGCAGGCAGGAGAACTGCATTAACACCCTGACTGGCAGTGGCAGCCCCAGTGCAGCTCTGGGCTGCTCTTCCAGGAGTGCTTTAGGCTCTCAGAGTCCCTGTGGACCAGCTGATAAATGTTGATGTGACTCCTGTATTTCAGCAGCATCTTACAAAGGTGTTTGTGGGGTCTTACAGGTTTTCATTGAGTGTGGCAGGGATGTGAAGGGACTTGTGGGGTGTGGCACACTCCAGGCAAATCCCTGCTGATCAGTAGGATTTAGATAGGCTTTTGTGAGCCCTCAGAAGAGGAAGCAGAGAGTCCTCTGCCATCACTTGTTGCATTGGTTGCTCCAGAGACTTTCCAGCATTGCTTGCAGCCATGGGAAATTGCACTTAAAAGAGGCTGAGAGCAGGGACAAACCAGGTTGTGGCCTGCAGCACGTTCCTTGCTCAGGATCACTGCCTGCAAACCATCAAAAGGGCTGGAATGCTGCTGTAAGGATACTGAAGTAGTCTCTTCTCTCTTTTTCAACTTGGTCCTTATATTTTAACAGAGCTGTGTACTTTACCCAGCATTTGAGAGGATAATACAGGGCTTTATCTCAAATCTTTGAAAACTGCTTCCCTGGAAGTCTGATATGCTGTATCTGACAGTAGCCACTTCTTGGGAGGAGGCCTGCCCTGCTCCAAATTAAAAAGGCAAAAGCTTAATTTTATTTTTCTTTTCTTTCAAAAGCAAATACTGTGAGTGAGGCACAGAAAAACTTACCAGCCTACTGTCACTGTAGCCTCTTGTGCTGAGAATTCAAGCTACAGTTTCCATCCCTCCCTCCCTCCTCTCTCAGCCCTTCCCTCCCCAGCTCTTCTCCCTGCATCTATACATCTGTTTAATCTTAGACATGGATGTAAACCTGTCTATTCCTTATTTTGCATCCTTGGAGTATTATTATAATCAGGCCAGTTTATTAAGAATTAATGCCCCTTCGTGAGCAGAGGATAATGGAATGGCCACATTTCCTCTTGTGCTGGACTGTGATTTACTAATAGGAGCTTCTAGGGAAAGGATCATAAAAGAGTGAGGCTCCCACCTCTGGATTAATATTTAATCAGGTGTTAAGAGAGCCTTGTGTTGGATCCTGGAGTTGCTAGCAGAAACCTGCAGGGGAAATGAGAGGGTCCTGCATCTTAAAGGGGCAATGCAATTATAATTAAAGGCTTGATCCAATGCTCATGGACATAAATGGAAAGCTCCTGTTGATTTGAAGACCTTTGGATCTGGCCCAAAGGGAACCAAAAATAATGAATGTTTTTGCATGTGAGACATAGAAAGACAGGCTTATTTATATAATTATTTCAGAGGTATCACACAAGGTTAATGTGCATGGTCTAAATTTAAAGTGAATGTGATGGAAGAGGTCTGCTGCCAAAAACATGCATCAAACAAGCTGGGGGCCAAACCGTTCCAAACTTTTTAAATATGTGAACGTGAATTCAGATGGCCTATTTTTTTGTATTTAATGGCTAAATGAGCTACACTGAGAGAGGTGTGGCAGTTGACTTGTTCCAAGTCTCATTATGGTATGTGGACTGCAGCTCAATAATCTGTTTTTAAGCAGTCACAGATCAGCTCCCTTCAGTTTACAGACCTGCAGCTGGTTCCCTAAATCAGCTGTACCACATCCTCTGCAGCCCTGTCCTCCTGCAGCAGCAGCTCAGGTGGGATGCTCTGGGTGGGACACAGCCCTGCAGGCCCCCAGAGCAAAAAGTGCAGGTAGCACTTTCATCTGACAGTGCATCTTGTAAATCTAATTTCTGCAAAACAGGTGCCTTTTTCATTTCCTGTATCATGCTGCCAGGACTGTCACTGGGTTGTTTTGTTATAAAGGTGGGTGTATGGGTTTTTAAGAGTTGAAAATGTGTTCTTGACTTGGAACAGGGTGTTGGGGGGGTGTGTTGTTGGTCAGTGTAATTTATTGCTGTGTTTCAAACTTTGCCCAATAGGAAAAGCCTCCAGCTGATGTGAAACCCCTGATAAGGAGGAAGGAGGCAAAAAGGGGGGTGGTGCTGAGGCTGTTCTCTTCAGACAAGGGGGCCAAGGAGGGGCTGCTCTGCTCCTGTAGAGCCTGTCAGAGAACAAACTTTGACCATGGCAGATCTCACTTCTTGCTACAAAAACCACTTTGCAGTCTGGTGATGAGGGGCTGCCCATCTGAGATGATTTGTATGATCTTGTGCCATCCCCTAAAACTGGCCCTTCAACCCAATACCCCCAGTGTGTCTGGGAGCAGATGGAACCCCCCAGGAAGGTGGCACATGCAGGTGCTCAGTGTGGCTCACTGTAACTCAGAGCAGCCTGCCATGTCCTAGGTCACTGTGTTTCCATTGATCTCAGTTTGCATCTGCTCTCCATCTACGCTGGTTTTGCATTTGTGCTAAATATAGCACAGACAGGGGGCACTGATTAGGGCTGTGTTTGTATCAATAAAATCTCTGCCTCTCTCTGAACATCCTCGGGATGCCTTGCACGAGGTAACTTGGTGCAGTGTGATGTGGGAGGGTGACATGGTGTGTTACCTGGTTAATTTAGTTACCTGGTTAATTTAGAAAATCTGCTGCTATTCCTTCCATTGATTCTGGCTATTTTAATTTAAAAAGTAAATCCTGTAACAGGAGTGTAGATTTAGCTCTAAAACACAGTTAAATTGCTTGCATGAATGATAAATAATTTGAGAGAACGTTGGTTGTACACTTTCTGTTGTTTTGTGTTTCTGCAGTTGTATTTTGAGCATGAATTCTAGTTTTCCTGCAAAGTTACAACCTAGAGTTCAACAGACCCCCAACATGCTGTGTCTTCCAAAACAACAGTGGAACTGAATTTCTTTACTTTGGAACTGAATGTGTTTAGTTCGAATAGCAAAATTCTTATGAACTGTATCTAAACCAAATATATTCATAATTAGCCTCTTCTCTCCTTTTTCCTAGAGTTATCTTTTCATTCATTTGATGCTTCTGATTTCATGTGAGAAATTGTAAATCTTTTATGCAGAATTTTTAATTTTTTTGTAGATTTTCACCACCTTGTCCTTTTGGAATCAGAAATTAGATTTTACGAATTGAAATCTATAACTACAGAATAATTTTTTTCACTTCAGATTTACACTGAAAAAGTTAATTTGATTGTGCCCTTGAGCCTTCATGATCTGAAGGCAATATAAAATAGGCTGTATTTCTTTTTTGGAGTGGGGGGGGGAGGGTTGTTTTCATCATCTTGAGGTCTTTGCAGCTACCTTAGGCTCTGCAAAAAAGTTAGGATGCCCAGTTTTGGCATTTGGAATTATTACACTACAGTCAGTACCTATGAGAATCCACAGCAGAGAGGCACAGGGATAAAGAGGGCAGGAAAAGCAGGAGGCTGGGATGGGTGTGGAACCTGCACCCACTGGATCCCAGCTGTGCTCCTGTGTTCAGCAGAGCTGAACAGCTGCCTCCCTTGTGATGATTGCTCCCAGAGAAAGACTTGCCCTGAAAACCTCTTCCCAACACCACCTCTAATAGGCAAGGCTGATTTCAGAGTTTTATTCCAGCTCATTTAAGTTTAGGGACCTTCCCCGTGGCTCATTAATCTCAAGGAAAAATGCAGATGAGAGAGGTTCAGCCGGTGTGCAGCCACTCCAGATGAATCTGGGCAAGGGCTTTTCTTTCCCCCTGCTGGCTGGAGGTCAGGAGCCATGGCTGCATTAAAACACCTCAACAGAGCAGTGCCCAATTACACAGACTCTTGCAAGGCCTGGAGATGGTGAGACCATTACTGTTGGACAGGAAGAGCTGGATCTCCCCATCGTTTGGTGGCAGATGAGAAATGATCAAAGAAAACTGACTGGTGTTTGAAATGGAGTAGGGAAGGGACTTTTGCTTCTAATGAAACACTAACAGCTGCTTTGTGATTCAGCCTGCTGTCCTTGCTTGAAAATAGCACCAAATTGTCCATTAGTGGCACATAGCATTGCAATAAAACTTATGAAAATTATTTATTGCTACATCAAGCTGTACAGTTCCTTCTTACAAAGCAAGATATAGCAGAAATGGGGTAAAGGCCAAGCATTTAGCATTAAGTTCCCAAACAGTAAGGTCTTACCTAATGTGCAATGTATCCTTTGCAATTAAGAGTAGAAGTTAATGAAGTTTCTGACAGTCCTTATTTTTTCCCTGGGAAACTTTGGCAGTCTGGGGCTGGCCACAAAGCAAGTTATCTCCAATTCATGCAAACCTCAGCTTTGCTTCTAAAAGCTTCATTCTTTTCTCAGAACATACCCATTAACCTTGCTTTCCTTTTCTTTTGGAGAGAGAATTCCTTTATTGTGGATGTAGCTGTGAGGGAGTTTGTTGTTGGTGCAATTCTCAACCAACCAGACCTTTGTCCCCTTGATGCCTGAGAGCTTCAGTAGGAAGTGGCAGGTACCTGAGCTGATCAGGTAAAAGCCCTCCCCCACCCTGTGGTCAGTGGGAATTTTGCCACTGACTTGTTAGAGTCGGGATTTCAGCCCTGACATTCTCAAAGAGATATTGATGGCACATGATGGAGAACACAACAAGGTATTTTGTCACAAAAAACAAGCACAAATGTGCAAATTAAACCACAGAGATAATAAAGGTCAAAGCTGTTTAATGGACCTTCATAAAGTTATGTACCACTTAAATCCTAATTAACTGCAGTTTGGGGCATTTCAGTGGGATTTAAAAAATGGGCTTGTGGAGAACCTCTGCACAGGGTTGAATTTCAACCTTTGCAAGGAAAACAGGGGGAGGTTAGTTTACATCAGGCATCTGTGTATTTTGTTCCCAAAGTAGCATTTAGGAAAATGGCCACAAACAGCACATGCTGTGTTATAGCTGGCAATTTAATCTGCAGGCAGGAACATATAAAATCCATGGCAGGATGAAGTTTGCATTGTTGTGAGTGTTGTATTATGGAAGTGCTCAACAAAAGCCAGAAGGCTGAGCAACAAGTGGCATTTCAGACCTCTGGGTTTAGCACAGGCTCACGTATTTTGAAGGGTGGATATTGTACTTAGGTTTCTAATATTCCAAATGCTCGACTTGCCATCGAAACAATGGGGGCTGCATTAGCAAGGGTGGGGCCAAGTGGTGTTACTACAATGCAGGAAAAGAATCAATTTATTCCATGGCTTACAATTTATTTCATGGTTGGGGAAATATCAGTTTAAGTGGTGATTATGTTCCCCAAGCATGTGGTACACTGACTCTGTGGCTAAAATAAACAATTACTGTGTATGGGTTGCATGTGTGGTTATCATGTGGTGGTGTGGTACTGAGATTTTATCAGGTCTGGGCTTGTTGCATTCCTCACCAATTCAAACTTTCCCTTTGGTCAAATTCTTACTTTCTGTGCAGGTCATCCCAAATGAATGTGAGCAAAACCTTTACACTGCCAGTTTCTCATCAGATATTCCATTGTTGGCATATCCTGAACAGGAATATAAAAAATTCAGTGTTTGGTGAGTCCTTAAAACCACTTGAGGGACTTTACTTGGAAGGACTGGCTTCTTCATTGTCAAAATCCCATGGAATAAACTGTTAGAAAAAAAAAAAAAAGATAATTTTTTTAAGACTCACTGGATTTTATTTCTTTATAATGTGATTCTCTGTGGCATCACAAGATTTTTGGAAATGCAGGGATAAGTGGCTTGATCTCCTTGAAAGTGCCCAGGGAATTGCACTGTTCTGTAGCACATTTAGTTCACAAGACACTGTACTTGCTACCAGTTCCTGAGCAAATCCAGCTGTCCTTATCATCTGTTCTCTGAATCGGCAAAGCAGAAAAATCAGCTTCAGTATTTCAAAATGTGGGAAATAAAAGCACTTCTACTCCTTTCAACCTCAGCCCTGGATCCTAGTGATGCATTTGGAGTCTCTGGGTCCAAGCCTAGTCTGTCAAGGCAAGCAGAAGAGTTGCCAAACCCTGTCTGTGGCTTTGTGTGCCCCCAAAGGCTCTTCCCTGCCCTGGTGCAGCGTTTGGCAGGTGAGGAACCAGCCAGGCCAACCCAGACAGGAGTGCTGGGTCAGGCATGGAGAGAGACCCTGTCACAAAGTCTGAAAATAGTCAGGGCTCTGCTTTTGGTCAGCTGGGAGAGGAAGGAAAGAGGAAGGGATAGGACAGTGTTCCCTTGCCAGCAGGCAGATGAGGGTTACTGTCTCAGCCTGGCATTTCAGTCTCGCCTCTTACTCCAGTCCCCTCCCCCATCCTCCCTTCAGCTTTAATATCTAGGTTTGTCTGATTTTTAAACTGGGTTATTTGAATGTCAAACTTTCAATAACACTTTAACAGAGGTGTCCATTAACCCATGCTAAATTACAGCAGAACATCTCTGGAAATACATGTGACATCCACATGAATACCAAATGAATTCATTAGGATCAGTGCTATTACAATGAATACCAAATGAAACCCACAATGATGGGGACATCATCTCTCTGGGAATAATCGACAGCGTTCCTTTGGCACCAGTCAAACACATCAGCTGTTTGTTTCCACTGATGAGAGGTGGCAGTCTAGGTTTTGGTTAGATAAACAAATGATGACACCAATAATCACTTAGTTGGTGGCTGTAATGCTTAATAATCACATCCTGATATCATGCACACCAGAAGCAGTGCTGCACTTTTTATGCATAATGAATCCCAAACACTTCATAAAAGGTGATAACTTTCTTTGACCACTGAATATATTATTTATAAAAGTGCTCCCTTCCCTTCCCGCTCCCACCCGTGGAGATCCTTTTAGATTTTTTTAAAATTTTTTTTTTATCATGTAGAATACACTGGTAGCTCATCTTAGACTATGAAGTCTCTTCTTATACATAATTTATAAAACAATTTACAAGTGATTTATTTTTAGCAATAAGATAAAACATGGTGTGAAGGATTTTACCAACAGAGATCTAGACAGTTTGGGAGTAATACTCGTGGAGGAGCCTGGGGTCAAGTGAAAATAATTTTTCCGTTTTTCTCCGAGGTGTGAACTTTAAGGAGCCTCCTCTTGCACCCATTTGCACAGTGCACTAAATGCACACACTTGCCTGAAACTGCATGAAATTGTGTGGTGCCATGTTTCAGGTGGCCTGGAAAAATACCCTTTCAGCAAAGGTGGTGGTAGGTAGATGTTGTTGAGAGGCACATGGAGAGCGTCCCTTCCAGACGCTGTCTCTGCTTTAGTGGCTGCCCTTCTCTGGCTTGGGGCCCTCCTGAGCTGCTGATGCCCACAGAGGTGATGCAGACTCTAGATCGTAATTAACAACTCGCTGATGAAGAGGAGGGGCTGTGCTGCCTCCCCTGCCCCAGGAGATGGCAGTGTTTAAGAGCAGGAGCAGAGCATCCTGCGTGGCACGAACCTCCTGTCCTTGCACCAGCCCTGGTCCTCATGCAGCAGGAATTCACAGATATCCTGGAGGTAGTCTAGTGGGAGAAGAAACATGGGTTGACCCAAGGATGGAGAGAGGGCTGTGTTGCAGCAGAACCTCTTTAGGCCAGTTGTGGTGGTCTTTGGTTTGAATTACTGTTTTGGGCTTGTGAGTAGAAAGATGTTCAAAGATGTTGACCTTTGTAGTTCTCACATCCCAGACTGCAGCTGTGTGTACTGCAATAGGAAATCCTATCTCCCTGGCTTTCTTTCACATTAAATATTATTTCATACCAGCCATGGCTCTTCACAAAACTAAAAAGTCCATTTCTACAGGGACCCTGCCAGCACAGCATAAAACATAATCAGCATCAAGGACAACATGTGCTTATCCAGTAACCAATGAATGAGGCTCTTCTTTCCAAGCCTCTTCAAAGGGATGTCAGGAAAAATTGCCAGTTCTCACTGGCTGTGTAGAAACACCAGTCAGGAGTGATCCCTACCTGCTGAGGTCACCAACTGGTGGCTTTGAAAATTGAAGTTATTGGTTGAGGACTCCAGCATCACAGGTGGCACAGCCATTTGTGGCCATGCAAGGTGCACCTCATGAGCACACTGGTGCTCTGCTGGTGTGCTTAGAGCTTTGCATCTTTGCTCTGTACATTACATGACTCTGTAAGATAACAGAGAACAAGACTTCCAATCTCCAGTCTCTGCTTTTCACTGTCAAATATTGAGCTGGCTCTGACTTCTGGCATTTAAGTGTCAGAACTGGGGAAATGAGAAGTTGTTGTAGGTGTCCATGTAGAATCAGGGCACCAGCATTTGTGTGCCTGGAGGAAACATCCTCTTGGATGGTCATCTGAAAGGGTAAACCTGTCACTACTTAACTAAAGCTTATTCAGAATGGTGCCCATAACTGTGTTGTGTCCAGAGATTGAAATGCCTGTGACATGAGAGGAGAGTCCAGAAACTGGGGATATCCAGCCATTTTTAGGGGTCATGTTCAAAAAACCTGAGGAAGAGGCTGGAAGCACAGTCTGGGCTATTCTGGGGTCACCTTGCTGCAGGATTCCTTTTGCTCCCCTCCTCTGTGTCTTACTCTGCCCTCCTGGGCTGTCTCTGAGCTCTCCATTGTGCAATCCTGCCCTTGAAATGGCTCAGCCTTCCAACTCCTAGGAAACTAATTTCCTACTAATCTATTTGTTTAAAATTAGTATCTACAAAGATAACACTGTGAGCAGCCTGGACTTTGATTTGGGGAGACTGGGGACGTGCACCCCAGAAAACTGTAAATGCAGGCATCCTTTGCATCCAGAATTCAACAGAGCTGTCAGATAACACATGAGAGATGGTTAATAATAAATTAAAAACATCGCAGCCACAGGGAAACTGCATCTCTCCCCTCCCCCCAAACTCCCCCTCTCTTTTGCTTTTTTCTACCCCATGGGCTTAATCAGCATCAAAGAGTAACAAATCCAATAAAATGCTTCCCTGAGCCAGGAACCAGCCTGAACTGGATACACACACACACACACCAACCTCTCTCCTCTCCCCCTGACTGCCAGCCCCTTTGCAAAGCAGCTGACAGTCGAGGTGGAGATAGAACAAAGGAAGAGATGGGGAATGGTAAATCACAGAGACCCCCCACCCCCATCTCTCATCTGGCACTGGAAAGCTCTAACAGACCTCCTGTGCTTTTAGGCTACTGGTACAGAAAGAGCTTTTCTTGCTCCTGACTTGGTTTTTATCCCACCCAGATCAGAGGTTCAGGGGGGAGGAAAAGGAAAGCACACATGCATTTCTACTTTTAAAACAGAACTCAAACAACAGCAGCTCCATCAAATTACAGTGGGCCACATGTAGGCCTTTGATGGGTTTATGGCCATGGTGCTCCTCAAGCACCTGCCAGTGCCTTGCTTGGCTGAGAGCAGGTGATGCTGTGCCAGGAGGGTCCATACAGTGGCCCCCTCCCCACCCTGCACTTGCAGATTTCTCCTGTGCAGGAAATTCTCTTTTCAGAGCTGGCAGAGATGTCCATCAGTCCTGAGCAGGAGAATATGGTAGGCTGGATCTTTAGGGGTGAAAATAGACAGGGGTGTGTTTAAAGTCAATGAGCTGACATTGCTTTTCCATAGCTAAAGGTTCAGCCTAAGGGTTCACCTGCCTGGCAGCAGTCTGCAGGTACTCCAGTAGTGCTAATGGCACAGGAGATTAGAAAAAAGTTAAAAAGAGGTTAGTAGGAAGAACTAAGAACATAGCCTCAGCAACTCCTTCTTTCTGTGCTGCTCTTTGTGGATTACTTCTCAGGGTATGTCTGTGTCCCCTGAAGCTGTAATATCTAAGCACTTCCTAGTTATTCATGTGGTGAGTGCACCTTCTCCATAGCCCTGGAGAGAGAGTTTGCCATCATTTCTGTCTTAGAGATGAAAACTGGAGCAACAGAGGAAAGAAGGTTTTGCTCATGGCCACGCAGAAAAGCCTATGGCAGAGTCAAGAAATGAATCCCCATAACTCAAAATCTGCTATATCAGATCATAGCTGGAAGAAAATCCTTGCCTTTGGCCTGTCTGAGCTGAAACATTTTCAGGTGAGTTCAGACATCAAATCTGCACTGTGCTGAGTCCAGCTTTCTAAATCTATGCTGGAGAATAACCATGCTAAAGGCAGAGATTGCAAGCAGCTGACAAACAGCTCTGTCTGCCAGGCTAATGGTCATCTGGACAATGAGCACTTTGAAAATTGGAAAGTCTGTGTCAATTTGCTGTGCACTTTGCCTGTGCACACCTCTTTCAAATGAGAGCCCCAAAACCTGCTCACGTTCGATGCCCATTGCCAGAAAGATCCCTTGGTGTTTCCCACAAGAGTATTTCTTTACGCTTCCTGTTCTGTTATAATCCTTCCTGTGGGTTGCAGTGCTGTGGGTGCTGTCACCCTACTCCAGAGCTGTATCTCAGAAGATACTGTGCCAGTGTTGTCTATGTGGATGGGGTAGGGCAGGGTAAGAGGGGTCTGTGGCTCCTGTGCTGCCCAGCTGCACTGGGCTGGATCCCCCTGCTCCAGTATTAGTCATGAGAGGAGGCTGAGGTGGTGCTGCTGAAGGAATTCTCTCACAGCACTAGAAGATACTGCCTCTTTTAGAGAGTAGAGTTGTTTGGATTCCCTTTCTCTGCAAGTGTCCCCCACGAGAAGCTGTAGCTCTGTGAACTCACCAGGCTTTAATGAATGAACTCAGAAACTACCAAAGAATTCCTATGGAAGTACAGATGACATCTGCATTACGGCCATAATTAATTAACCAATCAATTATCATGATGAATGCTATTTTAATGAATCAGTTGCAAATCATTTTTGGTTCCTATGGTTTTCATTCAGAGCACATTAATCATGGCAGGCTCTCTGGGATGCAGAGGAATGCAGGATGTGAATCCAAGACCTTAGTACATCTTTAACAGAGGTGAGCCAGGTTCTCAGCAACCAGACCCAGATGCAGGTATGGAAAGCTCTCCTGAAGGTCAGAGAATCTTTGAATCTGGAAAAATAATGCTGGCATATTATAGCCATTGGTCCAGAGCATGAAAGAAGCAGATATGAAATGGCCCAGGACTGGGATGGGCTTTCAAACATTTTCAGATTTGGACTTTGCTGCTAATTCCATTTGTACTGGGAAGAAGGTAAAATAATGTTTTTGAAATTTTGGAAAAACCATACTGGTTTGGGAGTTTTGGGGTTTGTTTGGTTTGGATTTTTCCTGATATTAGACTAGAATTCTTGTAAATCTATGTAAATTCAATTGTCTTTGGCAGTGCTGCACAGGGGTAGGGGCTGTCTGAGTGGAACCAGTGGAGGGACTCAGGTTAAAACTGTTCTTGAACAACTGCCTGGACCTTGCTCTTATTTTCAGTGTAGTTTTCAGTCACTCCTGTGGAGAGCTTACATGGTTCTACCATCTCTGAAAGACTTCAAAGAGTGTGATGAAAGAAGTACCAATTCAAATTAATTTTTAGACTTCAACCCTTGGATGTAACATCTTTATTTATCTGAGGTGTTGCCAAAACTCACTGCTTGCTCCTGGAATTAGTCAGAAGGCACAGGGACTGAGCTGGGGGCTGAGTTTTGTACAGCTGTGCCTAAAGCTTCTTGGAGCTGGAGCTGCTACAGAAAAGAGCAACAGGTACCTCACAACACTCATGGCACTGCAGTAAAATGACACAGGGAACATAGGCTTTTCTACTGCAGGAAACAGTGGAGATGTGATGTGGAGGGGGATTTCAGTTGTATTTTTTAAAATTTATTTTAAAGTAGAGATGCCTGAGAAAAGGAAAGGTGGTAGAGAGGTGGAGTCTTGGATGAAAAGAGTTCTGAATGAGTTTGAGAAGAATTATTGGCTCTTTATTTCAGGGCATCATATTTAACGAGGAGAATCAAAACAGAACAAAACCCTAAACCAGCTAGAAAATATGTGATTT
This sequence comes from Chaetops frenatus, assembly GCA_013400775.1. Lineage (NCBI taxonomy): Eukaryota > Metazoa > Chordata > Aves > Passeriformes > Picathartidae > Chaetops > Chaetops frenatus. The sequence continues at coordinate 339,695 of VZTR01009662.1, forward strand.
CATCCACAATGTCAAGCTGCAGCCTGAGGTAGTTTTATAGTGTATGTAACCATATAAGCATTAATTTAGGAATTGATCTCTGCACTGTACCAATTAGGAGTAGATCATTTCACCTGCAGCTAAGAAATACACAGATATCCTTCCTGCATAGCTGAGGGAAGATCATGGGGTGGAGTTTGGATATTTTATTGCATTATTTCTGGTCACCTTGTTGGTGTAGCAGCTCAGAATGCAGCAAGAAGAGGTATCTTTAACTTGTTTAATAGTTTGGGTAGATAACACTGGAAACATTTTTGGAAACACAGGTATTATTTATATTATTAGTTCAGATAATATGTTTTCTTTCAGTGTTTATTATATGTTACACTCTAAGAGGCAGAGTTTTGGTGAATGTGAGCTTAATATTTGTTCATAAAGCTACACAAAAGTATCCATTGACTTCTGGAAGCCCTTGGAAACCTCTGTCTTCTGATGGGATGTGGGCACCCAATTCACGCAACAACTACAAAAGCTTGCAAGTAGTCCTGACATGGCTGTATTAAAAAATGTGGGGAAATATTTGTGGGATATTTTTTGGAGTCTTTATACTGCTTTACTGGCAATCACATGAATTTTATATCTGTCATGAAATCTCCTGACATTTCCACCAATATGTTGCAAGGAGGTCATTAGAACAATTACTGAGATGTGGGAAAAGAAGTAGCATTCCATAGCATCAGTTGCCAGCACTGCCATCTCTAAGCAATTAAAAACCATGAGAACAAAAAAGTGACATTTTTCTGGCCTATGTATCAAGAGGGTGCACCCACATTTGTTTCTGAGGTTTTCAGCATTGCTATAGCACTAGATGTACATTCTCGAAAAAGATGAAGCTGTTTTGGGAAAAAATTGAAGTCAAATGGCAAAAAAAATCATGGAAACTCTTTGTTTCATCCATTAAAACTCACTGACTTGATAGACATTAAGATTTTGCAGAAACCATTAAATTTTGAGGACTTCCCATGGGAAACAAACATGTTTTAGTAGAAAGTTTGTTTTTCTGAGGTTCCATCAATTTTGTCTCAGTTGTTTGTGAGCCTGAAGCAAGGAGTTGTTCCACTCCAATAGTCACAGTTGCCCACAGTCACTTCATCCCTGAGCCTGGCCAGCTCTGGTGGGCTGAGAAGGAGCAAGTGAATTTGGGAATAATACCCTGGTGTAGGGCTCTGGGGCTGGGGGAATGGTGTTCCTGGGCTCCCAGATCCTCACCTGTCTTCCTCTGGGGAGAGGGAATTTTCACAAGGAATAGGAAAAGGTGAAAAGTCCTGAAGAAGAATGGGAAGAAGGTTTAGATTAGATATTAGGAAGAAATTCTTTACTATGAGGGTAGAAAGGGACTGGCACAGGTTGTGTTCTCCATCCCTGGAAGTGTTCAAGGCTGGGTTGGATGGGGTTCAGAGCAACCTGGTCTAGTGGAAGGTATCCCTGTCCATGGCAGGGGGTTGGAATTAGTTGGTTTTTGAGGCCTCTTCCCACCCAAACCATTCCAGGATAACCAGGATTTTAACCTATTGCCAGCAACCTGTGGTTTTCACAGGCCTTTGAGTCTCAGAGGTCTTTAATTGCCAAATGGCTGCGACAGATTTGAAAATGAGTGTGACACTTCTTAACATGGAGTGTAGTGGCCAAATTACTGAGATGCTATTTCACCCTTGCTTGGCAGGGATGGGAGATGCTGAAGCCAACAAAAATTTTGTCAGGCTTGGGCTGTAGCAACCAAGGCTGTTTGACTTGCTGTAGTCCTCTAGGAACGTATTTGGACATCTGAGAGATCGTAATTCATTCTGGAAATGACATATTTCAATATTAAAGTTGAATTTCACTTCCATGACATGAAGCCGATTTCTGAATCCAGATGGAAAAAATTCCAAAACTTAAATAATTGATATCTGGTTTCCTGACCAGCTCTATTTCTCCTGTGGCAATAAGCTAGATTTCTTGAGAAAATCATCAAGGAATGAAAGAACTGAGGAATGGGTGTATCAAAAGGCTCAGCCAGTCTCCCACTGTCAATAAGGCACGTAGGTTTATTTCCCTGGAGACTCAGAGCAGAGCCTTCTGACGGTGTGGCCGTTAATAAAACAGGAAAATATATTAGTGAGGTTTGTCCGAGACCTGCTTTGAGTTTGTGGAAACACTTTTTAGTCTTCTTGGATCCAAATACGTGATTTATTCCCCTTAAATCCTAAATTTAGCAGAAAATAAACCAGACTGGGCTTTCGTCACTTGGGTAAGGAATTTCTGTATATTACGTTGCTGAACCTTGGTTTTGGGCTGTAGGGACAGGGATTAGTTTATTGATCAGCCAGGCTGCATCTTCCTTGCAGAAAGCCAGGTTTGCCCACCCTCTTACACCTGGATTTTTTCAGCCACAAGGGAGCATTAAGTTGGTAGTTTGGACAAATGGTAAAAAACTGCACATGACAGGCTCTGAGATGGGTCTGGTGTCTCCTGTTGGGTGGGAGCTGATGGAGTGAGAGGGCTTTGTGGGGACACCTGCCTGTTCTTGGGGCAAGCCCCTTGAATGAGCCAACCTTGAGCCTCCAGAACAAACCTCTGGAGACTCCACTACTGTTGGAGAGGTGATGGCTTGCACTTTCCCAAACAAAGCACAGCGAGGTTTCCTGTAACTCGAACCAGAGAGACAACTTGCTGCTTTGTAATCTGTGGGTGGGGGAGGCACTGTTGAGTCAGGAAGCCCCCAGAGGGTGCTGGCTTTACTGGTTTCAGCTGTGAAATCAAAACACATGCATGAGTCAGGCCAGTGGTTAAATTCTGCTCACTTTGAGGCCCTGGCTTTGATTAAATTCATGTGTCATTTTCAAAGGTCCATGTTTAGCTTGGTTTTAGATCATGCTTGCATAATTAGTTTATTTAAACTATGTCTCATGTTAAATCAGATTTTGCCTGTGGACTTAAGTACAACTATGTAATAAGATATACCTATTAAACAGATGTTTAACCTTAATGACTATGTTCTTGACAATCAATTGAAATTGAACATCTAATAACTACATTGCAACTAGGCGTATCTCTTTGCATTTAATAAGTTACTATAGTAATATAATTATAGTAATACAGGATATTATAAATAACATATTCGTGGCACTATATCAAAGTTTGTATAATACATACTATATATATATATATATACATATATCTATAAAATTCTCTGAAAAATGAGGAGGCTTTAGCTCAGCTCATCATTTCCCTGAAGGAAGAGAACTAAAAAAACCCCAACCCCCTAAATGTTATTCTCTTACAGAGGAAACAATTTGTATTGGTAGTTTGCACTGTGTGTCCTGTAATAGCCCTGTTTCCCCAGGCCATCACCCTGAGTAGTCACTCACCTGGAGTAAAGACCAAAGCAGCGGTGTCACAGAGCAAAGCTCCACCTTATGTTCATGTCTGGTGACTGGTGGAACACTTTTTCAGACTCAGTAGAAAGAAAGAGGACTAAGAAAAATAAAGGGAACAATTAGAACAGAGATGTGGAAACACTTGTTGGAAAAAGAGCCAGCCAACCCTGTCAATCCTTATTGGAACTGTTCTTCTAGTTGTGTGTAAACACAATATTTCTGTATTTGTACACCCAAGACTCTGATTTTTGGTTGTGACCAATAAATGAGCCATTTCATCAACAGATCCCACAGAATATCTGATTGTTCCACAAATTCGATCTGATAGTCCCAACACCAGAACTTTATATTCTGCTACCAAGATGTGCACAAATGGTTTGGATAATATCCCTTTGTCATGCTTCTGTACCATAACTGTATACTGATGGACATTTAAGTATAAAACCAAATAGCTTCATAATGTTCTGTTCAGAATTAGCAAGTATGTGTCAAATAGCCTGTTGAAACAGTTGAATATTTTGGTAGTTGTGCAGTATTTTAGGATTTTTTTTTTTTTTTTTGGGCTGTAGTTTGAGGAGGCCTTTAAGCTCATACTTAAATCTATCTTTCCAGCAAATCTGTTGCACATGTGTTCAGTATTAAGTGCATGCTAACTAGAAATTAGCTGATTCACTTTTGTCTTATGGTTGGACCTACAATTCACTGAACTGTATAGAAAACTTTCCATTGAATCCAATGAGCCTTGAGCTAAACAGTTTAGAAATGTGGTGGAAAGGCAAAGAAGGAGGGTGGGAAACAGGTGGGTTAAAATTATCCAGGATTATGTGGAATCTTTTGGGCTGTTGAATATGTATAGAATGGAGCTCTTGTTAATGCAAATTGCAAACATGTTTCAGAATCTGTCTTGTGGCACATGTACAGTGCAGTGATGGACTAGCAACATATGAAAGACATATTGATGATAGTAAACATTAGCTTGGCATTCTGGTCTCCAACATTGCTCAGAATTGGGGGGAATAAAAAAAGTCTTCAAACTTTTCATGTTCCATAAAAATAGTTATCAAGGTCTCTTTTTGCTCAGCCTTCCAGATTCCTCTTTAAAAACTATCCTGGCTTCCCTGAGCATCTCTCTCCCAGTGTTTTCCCCATGCCTGCCTGCATTAATTTTTGTTAATATTGTTGTTGCCATCTTTGTACTAAAAAATGCATGAAGGAGAGAGGTGTGTGTGTGTGTGTGTGTGTGTTTGTGTTCTCCCTTCCCCCTTTCCTCATCTAACTCAGAGGCTGGGGGAAGAAGACACGTTTAAAAAATTCCTTCCTTCTCGTGTCAGGTTTGCAGTGAATTCTCCAGAGGGAAAGCCTGTTTTGGTGGCCTTCTTGTAATTGTATTACTGGAGGGCACCTCTGGCTAACAATGCACTGAGTTAAATTAAGCCTAGAACTTCTCAAGAGACTATTTTTACTACTGACTTTATTTAGCCCCCCTTACCCCCTATTCAGGCTTGGAGAGGATGATGCTCTGTGTTTTGTTTTGGATCTTTTTTTTTTCCTTCACCATTCTGTTGGTAATTTTTCCCCACCCCTTTATTAAAGATAGTGATTGCAAACACATTTGACTTAATATTCCACTCACACTCTAAGTTAACAAGTAGTTCAAAGATTAATTACCATGTACCTTGCAGTTCATAGATTCTATTATGATATAGCTCAAGCAAAGGGAACAGGGGGGAAAATCCAGCTGATTAACCTGTGATTATGTGTTAGCCTGTGCTTGTGGTCTTTGCTTGGTTGCCACTGTGTGATGCAAGAACTTCTGAGTGGTTGCACTTTCCCATCCGTGCTAATTTTGATGTAGGTGGTGAGCTTCTAGGACTTAAAAAGGTATTAGTGGCAGTATTTGTCAGGTTAGTACAGGTTCAATTGTTAATGCTTTAATGGGTGTATTAATGCCTGTGTCAGGCTGAGGGCAGCTGTTAGCTGTGTTTCACACCTGGCTCTCTGCAGCGTGGCTCTGTTACCTGGCTGGTAACTCTAACAGAGTCATGCACTGCCCCATCACCCCGGGTACAGATCCCAGTGGGATCTGCAGTGGGAATGCTGCTGCCTCTGGCAGGTTCACCAGACTGCAGGGTGGAAGGCACCCTGGGGCTGTTTTACTCCCAGCCTGCAGGCTCCAGGAAGGGACTGCAGGATTTTGGACCTGCACAGTGAGACCACAGCACACTGGGCAACCTGGCCATGGTGGCCTTGCCCACAGCTCAGTCTGGAACTAGAGCATTCTTAAGGTCCTTTCCAACCCAACACCCTCCAATTCTCTGATTCTTTGCCATACAGATGCCCAGCTGAGTTAGGATTGTGTCTGGGTGTAGTACCTGTAGTAACAGGACACGAAAAGAAGGACAGGGTTTCACTACAATTAAGAGAACAGCAGAGGCCCCCAAAAGACAGCCTGTTTACTATGGATACACAATTTATAGGGTTTGCAAAGCAAGAGAGGATTGGAAGATAAATCCCACCTCTCAACCAGACTGGTGAAGTGACCAGTCCCTCAGATTCCCTTCTCCACGAAGGAATGGAAACAAAGCTGGTGTGTTTTAGTACAATGTGTGAGAAAATCTGACTCGAGGATATAAACTTTTCAGAAGGCTTTTAAAAACCAGGGCGACATCTGGGCACTTCTGGTTTGGTAGTACTGCACCTAAAACTACATTTACACCTCATCAGACTGTAGCATCTAGTAAAAGTGGATTTAGCAACGTGCAGAAAGCCCCAGATGAAGAGTTCATCATGTTGTCCCCCTGTTAATAGCTGGAGTTCTGCAGTTTAAGATTTGCAAAGTGAGACCTGTCAAAGCTGTGATTAGAATTTTCTTCCCACTCTGTTCTCACTGCAAGCAGCTCACTGTTCCCCTCATTCTAGAGTAAATCGATTAGGACTCAATAAAAAGCACGGGCAGAACCTGCTTGTCACTTCTTAAATGTCTCAGCCAGTTTGGAGACTTTGCCTGAATCCCTGAGCAAGTGGGGGCTCTTCTGGTGTGAATTGCCCCCATCTATGGCTTCCCTGCCTAACAAGGGAAGGCAATATACATAGGACAGAACAGGTTCCTACTCAGCCGTGGAGAAAGCACTTGTGAATGTTGCAGGAAATGAGATCTTAAGTCAGTGCATGAAACAATCTAATCCATCACAGCCCCTAGAATGGCCTCCCATAACTCAGGGGCTGTCATACCCCTTTGTGTGCATGAAGGCAGTTGTGGAAGAAGTGACGAACTGTGCACATATTCTGCTAAATCCGTTCTGGCAGCTGAGGTAATATATTTTCAATGCCAAGTCACATAATTTTACTTTAGCTCATTTGACTCCGGGCTACAAAGCTATTCTAGAAAACAAAGGGATGGTGTTTGAATAATGAATAATAATGAATTTAATTCTGTGGGTTTGTGCTGGGCTGAAGCCTCTAGGAGGTTAAATGCAGATAAAGTAATGGAAAGGAAAAGTTTTACCTGACAAAATGATGTTGTTTTACTCTAGTTGTCTTGACTTCATTAGGCATTGATACATTTGGATAGATGCAGCTGGCATGTAATTTTAAAACTAATATAATATTAAGTTTGATTTACAGATTTACACCTACAAAATATCATAGAATTACTCTCAGCATCTTCTTCCTGCCCTTGAGTTGGTGGGGTTTTTTGTTTGTTTGTTTGTTTGTTTTGTTTGTTTTGTTTAGTTTTGTTTTGTTTTGGTTTTGGTTTTTTTTATTAAATTTGGGGGGGGGGGGGTGGGTTTGGTTGTTTTTGTTTGTTTGAGGTTTTTTTCTGGGAGAAGGGAAGGGGTTCCTGCCTTGTTATTTTCTCTTGCTTTTAATAGTTGTAGATCTTCACAGTAGTTGCAAGGAAATCTGAGTGTATCCTTGCACCATGATGGATTTACACGCACTCTTTTTCTGGTGTTACCAAACATCCTCTGCTGATAATTCAAGGCTTTCCAGGAAATGAAGAGGGCAATATTCCCACGGGCAGAGAGGTGATGCCTGCCTCTGCCTGTGCAACACTGAACATGCACTAATCCTGACACTGTTTGACACTTTTGGAGTCAGTTTAGTATCAGTGACAGGTGGGCAGACATGGAGAGGGATTCCCCCACAGAGAAATCCTGAAAAGCAGCTTCGAGGAAGATTTTCATAGTTGCTAATTTGCCACAGCCAGGATTAATTAAATACTGCTCTGACATTAAACACCACTGAGCTCTGGGTGCTTAATTGTTCCTTATCCCTTTGAGAATTCCTTTTCCTTTAGTGTTTTGAGGGAGCATGGATTTATTTACAAACTGTTTGTGTTGTTTGTGAAGTTGCTCAAGAGTCTCCAAAGCTTTACTCAGGCAGATCCAGGTGAGCAGGGGTGCTGAGAGGTGCTGCAGGTTTCTGTCTGGGAGGCCTCACCCCATCTGGAGAGGAAGCTGGAGAGCAGGTGCACAGGGATGTTGTAACCTTTGGGTTTCTTGGCACTTCACGCTCCTGTGTTTGGTCAGAGGTGCTGTTCCAGCTCAGCTGCTCCTGCTGCAGGTGGGGCTTTCACTGCAGGTGGGGTCCCCAGAGCCTGGGGAGGACGTGCAGGAGGGGCTGCCCAGGTGCTGCTCCGGGCAGGGTGAGCTGGAACAGGGAAGGAGGAGCAGAGCAGGAACTCAAATGGAGGCAGAGGCTGTGAGAGCCTCCCCTGAGAGCTGCAGGAAAGCCCTGCTGAGGGGATCCCTGAAGGTGGAAAGGGCCCAAGCTCAGGGGAAGAGGGAGGCTCGTTTCTTGCTGGTGCTGGGGTGTGCTAAGTGCTTGTCTGGCAGTCCTGGGGGCTGTGCTGCTCCCATCTCTCCTGTGTAAATTGGCAGCAGGTCTTTTCCAACCAAAATGGTTCTGTGCAATGGAAATCACTGGGATGCCAAAGGTTCAACACCATTGTTAATTCACAGCAGAAGAGCAAATGAACCAGCAAGTCACCTCTAGAAACAATTTGATAAGCATTAAAAAGGAAAAAAATCTAGGTGGCTTGATGGGCAAAGTGGGCTGTGGGGAGCCATAACCTAAACAGTGTTTTCTGATCCTGTTTGAGACAATTTATGGAACAGCTACGTGTGGGATGTACATTCTTTCTCTGCAGCCTGAATGTGGCAATACTTTGTTAATTTGTGAGAATGAGAAAGTGAAGCTGATTATAAACAGAAATAAAATAATTATTTAGGCACCATGTGCATGGGACTTCTAGTGAGCTCCATTGGAGGTCCAGGCACTGAATATTTGCAGGATTATGTGTCATCTTGTGGATCTGTTTTCACGGTCCAAGCCATCTGGCATACAGGAATAAACAAACAGCAGAAAAGATAATAAGTAAACTGTTTTTAAACTATTTTTTCCTCAGTCCAAATACTGTAAGAGCCTAGGATTTTTCATTTCTGAAACAGATTAATTTTAGATTGCATTTACTATGAAGTGAAATAGTAAATGTAATGTTTCCACCTTTCAGGATGGAGTCTCCTATTTCTTTTGTTCAGAAGGTTGTGCACATGTTTTCTCCCAGCTCCAGCTTAATGAGAAAATGGGTGAGCTGAGCCCTTCCCCAGGTTTCTGTCAGGTGTCTGAACTGATGCTGATGCAGCTGGGTAGCCCTGAACACCCAGCACTAGTTGCAGGCAGCTCTGAGCACAACTTTTGGTGTCACTTGGAGAAGTTAAAATCATTTTACTGAAGAATGTCCATTGGTCACCCCTGCCTCACTGGTCTGCAGCATTTCACTGGTGTTGTTTCATAACACTGGGCACAGAACTTCACTTCAGAGAGGGAAATCACATTGACCCAAACTTGTTTCTTCCCTGGTTTTGCTGAGAAGAATCTGGCAGAAGGGTTACAGAACCCACTTGCTTGAATTCCTGGTGTTGGTTCAGAGAAATATTATCTCAGAGTAACTAGAAAGGTTCTGCATTTCATCAAAAAGTCTTTGAAAAATTTCTATTATGGTTGATTAACAGTACATTTGATTTCATAGAATCAGAACTCTATTAAAGTAATCCAAATGTGTATAGTCAAGGTTCACTGTTACAGCTCGTACCATTTAATTGAGTAGTGCATTATTTAATGACTTTCCTTTTGTTGTAAGCTCATTTTGCAAGAAATCTCAATCAAAAATAGAAAGGGAGTCTCTAGTTTTGCTGTCTATAGAGGAAACCCAGAACATGTCATCATACAGGCTTCCCAATAAAAGAAATTCACTTAATGAACCTCAGTTCCCCTATTTTTTTTTTGTGCTGAAGAAAGGAGCTCCATCTTGTCCATGAAATTGTACCAGACAAGCCTTAGTTCTTGCTGTGGCACCTTTGGAAAGCTCTAGTCTACACATGGCTGTGCTGAGGCTGTCACTTCTTCAGAATTACTTCAAATCCAGCTGGTGAGTTTGGGCTGTAAGAGAACAAGGTGGGTTAGCTCAGGGTACCACTCATGAGAGTGATTTTCTAATCCCCAGTTCCCACCAGAGGAGTCAGTCCTTCCATCCTTATCCCCACCTGCACATCCTTGCCCCATTTTTAGTGTGCACTGTCATCTCTGAGAGAGATAAGCCAGGCCAAGGGGTTAAACTGGCTGAGGAATTCCATAGGGAAAATTCCAATTCCCTACCTGGTTAACCCTTTGGATCCAAAAGAGGAAACTTATTTACCTTGACGTATACAAAATTAATTAAAATGGAAATTTTGTCTGTTTGAAGGTGTAAACCTTGTAGGTAAGGTACAGTGAGAAGAACTGGCAGTCTTTTCCCTCTGGTCAGTAAGATTTTCAGGAAATTGTCTCAATTTTTAAATATTGTAGGAAGTATTTTCCCATCCTAGATGTTTGTCAGAGTTTAAACCTTTTGTAGAACAGGAACAAAGGCAAAGTCTTTAGAAGGTGTTTGGTGGTAACTTTGCCATTTCTGAAAGGTGTGTAAAAACTTCTAATATTTTGAAAGTAATCAGAAATATTAAAGAGCAGGAATAAGCTCAGGGGGCAGGAGTTTTCTTGATACTCTTGGATTCTCAGTTGCCTTGTTGGTTCCTTGTGTAAGCTGGTGTTTGTGCTGTTTGATCTCATTTCCCAAAAGTATTTCCCAAACTGTTCTCAGACAGAGGCTATGGGAAGGAACCTTCAGTGAAATGGAATCCCTCACTCAAGATGAAACAGGATTTTTTTATTTTTTTTTTTTTTGGTAAGCTGTTTCCTGGCAAGGTTTTCCTGTGACATTTGCTGGGAGGGTAACCCATTAATTTGAATCCAAGCACCAGCAGGAGCTAATCTGGATGACACTAGATCATGCTTGGCATTTGTTTCCACACTGGTTAGGTGCCATGTGAAATATTTCCAGTGTTGACCCACGTTTCCAGCTTTGGAAGCTGTGCTGGAAAGTGTAGTTATGTTAGAAGAGTTGTCTGATGATTTTATTTTATTTTTATGGAAAGTCCAGTGGAAATGTTAAGTAGTTCACACAAAACTCAGGTGCAAGCACAGTCCCACACCTGTGTCAGTACCAGAATGAGGAGCTGGCACACAGTTGCTGTCACTATTATTTATTATATTTATTGAGGAAATACTTAATTTCCCAGTTGAAGATGAGGATTTCACTCTGCTCTGCATGCACAGCTTAACCTGCTCCTGAACCTCACAGAATTGCTCAGCACAGCCTGGATCTGCATGCAAAGGGCTCTCAGAATGAGCTGTTTGAGTTGCAGACCTCAGGGGACACTGCAGAGCCATGCCTGGAAATGGTGGGTCATGCTCAGAGCTGGCACTCCATGTACTGGTGGGTAGACTTAAAAAGTAGCCAAGATTTAAATACTGAGCAGGAAAACATTTTGATCACTCAGTTCATGTCAGCAAAGAGCTTCTGGCCAGCTTCTCATGGGCATGGATTGAGTTTAAGTGCTCTTCCCAACACAGAGTCAGGACATGTGATGAGAGAAAGCTTTGAAATTACATGGTTATGATTATTACATTGTACCAGTTTTGTGCTTATTCAGGTACAGGGCAAACTGGTTTGGTTTTGAGAATGTGATGCTAAGTGTTTTTATGTGTTCTAATTTCTATTCAAATAAACAATTATCAGCAATTTACTGATGTGGTAAAGGAGGGATGGGGGAGTATATGGCTAAAGCAAAAAAAAAAAAAAA
>VZTR01009662.1:351326-450789 GCA_013400775.1 Chaetops frenatus
TGGAGAAGGGAGGGTGGGGGGATTATCTGGCAAAACAAAAAAAAAAAAAAAAAAGAAATTTGCAATCTTGTCTGGACTGTTCAGTATGTGTTGAGATGCAAAAAGGGGACTATGAGGGTGTGATCTCTTGGGGAAGCAGATTATCTGTTTATTCTCTCCATTTTGCAGTCCTCAGCACAGGGGGCTTCTACTTCCTACAATGTTTTAGGTAAAGTAGGATCATGGGATAGAAAAGAGTTGCATTAGGTAATGGCTGGGGGTGGTGAATGCCCATGGAGAGAAAAGGAGTGGGAGGGACCCCCGACCAGGGACAGAGCAGAGAGGAGGGGCAGGATGGAAACTTCCCCATCTTGGTGGCTGATATTTGTGGCTGGAGAGTGCTACTCTCTCATAGATTTGTGGAACTGATTTATCTGGGCTCAGAGAGGCAGAAGCAGAGTTTTGTGTCACGCAATCCCTTCCCTGCACCCTCTATTAAAAAAAAACCAAACAAAATCAAGAGCAGTTTCCAGCCCCTGAGTTTTTGTCTGTGCAATTTTCACACCTAGGGTGAAGTCTAATATTCTGGTCCTTGAAGTGCTGTGAAGGAAAAATATTGGGATTCCAAGTTGTTCTTGCCTCATGGTACAGTTTTCACTGCAGAATCCTAGAATTACTCCAGTGCCAGTTGTGGGACACGGCAATTCAGCCCCCTCAGCTCTGGATGATTAGCCCAAAGTATGGCCAAGATTTTGAGTGACCAGGTGAACATGCTAATTAGTTTTGAAAAATCCCTGGAGCCTGGATGGAAAAGAATGTGCTTTTACTCAAATAAAGGGAGATAGGCAGACTGGTTTCCCTTGAATTGCTCCAGTTTCGAATTCATCCTCAGTAACAATCAAAGGATTCCCAACACCAGCATCTGGATTAATTGTAAATACAAAATTTTTTTAGCAGATCTGGTTTTCTCAGGCCCTGCTTTTTGAGATTAGTGGGACTTTTTCAGTTTACCTGAGTAGAAGCTGGGTCAGTCCCATATTAGATACCTGTCACACAGGTGCCTAAGTGATCTGTAATTCCAATGAGACTTCAGGTTTGATGAAGAAATCTTTAATAAGATTGCTTTTGTGTTTAAACAGCCCCTTTGTAATGGCTTCTTTCCCCACAACAATAATAATTGGATTCCTCATTATTCAGTCATTTCATTGCAAGATGTGTCACTCTAAGAAAATAATTTCCAACCCATGTTTCTTTTCTTCTTTTAACTTAAAAGAGCCTCTTGTCTTCTTTGTGGTCAGTGCAGCCCATTTGTAACTGCCTGCTACAAGCTGAAATCTGTACATTCTTATCTCCCATGCTTTGTTTTTCTGTACCAAACTGTAAGCAAGCCCTGAAGTTTGTTCAGATTTGGGATCAAACACAGAATTTTTATTTCTTTTCTTGCAAATTCCTAGGGGGGAAAGAATCAATATGCTAATGCTGTTGCATCAAGCTTTCAAATCTATGCAGACATCAATAGGCAGCTGTTCTGTGCTTTTTAGCATTTTGGGCCAAGTTTCTGATATCAAACAGATTGGTGTAAAATCAGAGGAACTTCATAGGGACTTCTCTGGATTTACACCACTGGCTCAGACTAGGTCACGCTTTTAAATTAATTCAGGATCCAAATTTTGATTTTTATTGACTATTTATATAATAATTAGAATTTCATTAGAAATAGGACATCTGCACTTTCATAACTACTCCCTCAGGGAGTTAAGCCATAATTTTGTGACATTATGTGCTGCCCAATATGCATAGCTGCTCTTATTTGGTAGATGTATATCAAATAGTATTTGCTACTTCACCAATTTAATACAAAATAAAACCCTTTCAAGTCAGAGTAATGTCCTCTGCTTTATAGTTGAAAAAACAAATTATTCCCATGATAGGCTGATTTGCAATAAAGTTGATCAATGGGATCTACCTCCACAAATTGCAGAACACACCATTCACATTATTTTGAGTAATACTGTTGTTTTACCTTGAAGTGCATTGCTGTTGCTACCTGTGTTCACTATAGCATCTTAAGATTTCTTAATAGAAAGAAACTAAATGAAAATTGATTGATAAAAGCTCCATCAAGGTGTTTATTGTTTTTTGCCCAGGGGTTAAACAGAAACTTTTGAAAGCCATGTCATTTGTATTAGATTCTGTTTTTCAAAGGGCATGGGCAATGGAGATGTGAACGTAAAGGTAGGAAATTGCTTTTAATCATTAATAACCTGCACAGGGACCTTGTAGTACAAGGTGGAGTGTTGGATAATGAGGATTTGTTGCAAAAATTGGTGTGGAGTGGTGTAGTGGGGGATTGTGCATGCAGTTGTAGTTCTGACACTGGCATCCACAGCACCTTGAAGCATATGCAAATGAAAGAGAAAATACCTGATTAACAAGGGAGCTGTGTTATAGCCTGGTACTTTACCAGAAGTGCAGCAGTAGAGACAAGATGAGCTTCAGCAGCAGTTGCCTGCAGGGCCTTTAAAGTTCTTAACCCTTTGGAGCAGGGCCTGAAACAACTCATCCTTCCCTAATTCTTGGAATATTCTGGTTTGATTGGGGCAGAACAAGTCCATTTTCACCAGTGAGAGAATTTTGGTGTGGGTAGGAATTGTACACTGCTCTATTATGGAGGGAGTTTATACCCAAAGTAAGAACATGGAGTAAGAAAAGAAAGATGATGTGAATGGAAGGAGTCTGGAGAGAATTGTTGGAGGACATTTGCTCTTGGCTGCAGTGAAGGGACACAGGCTGAAAAACCCCTGTTCCAGGCAGGAGTTTGCTGTATGGCTGCCTTTAACCCCAGACAGACTGAGGAACCAGCTCAGCCGTGTGTGAGTGAGAAGGCTCAGGCTCAATGTGGGGGCTTTTTTGCTGTACAGAAGAAATTTTTCCCTAAAGCAACCCAAACTGCAATGTCCCTGGTTCTGCAGATTTGTGAATGAGGATGATCAGAAACTTCCTCCCTGCTCCTCATCACTCATAGAGGGAGAAAAGCCCTCTTGCTTCTTTGGCTGCTCGAGGCCACTGTGCACTCTCAGGTCTCCATGGGCCTTTTAGGGTCATTAAACCATCTTCAGGATCATTAAATGATTTGGTCTGTGCCCACTCATCACATGTCAGAGGTAATTATTTGAACAGGTAGAGGGGTCTGGCCTCTCTGTAGCCAGATATGAAGGCACAGGGAACTGGGGCCATTAGTGGAGGGCTGACCCTTGGCAGTGGTAAACTGGTTTAGTCAAGACGTCTGCTTCCTGACTTGGAAAGCCTCCAATCTAAACAGAAAATCAAACCCCAGACTGGATTAGGTTTGGGAAAATGGAAGCTGGTGTGACTTTCTCAAGACCTTGCAGCAGCGTTGGTGGCAGAACCAGAACTGAGTGCTGGAGCCTGGTGCAGAGGAGATTGCATTGGATTAATCTGCTTTATTCCTTACTCACTAGAGTGAGTGTAGTTGAGTTTCTCTACTGCTTCTGCTCTGTTTCTTACAGATTGAGAATGAAGAATTCTGTACGTGGGTTCCTGGTGGTTGGGGGTTTGTTTTGTTCTGTTTGTGCAGTAGAGACACCTTAGAAATGGCTATCACACCAGGGCTGTTTCTTATTGAGAAGGTAGCTATGAAAACCAAGTGGAAAGTGTGTCTGCTTTCCCTTTACCTGAGATGAATTTCAATTTCTCTTCTTAGGCTGAAGGAAAAAAAATAATTTTGTTGAATTTTGCTAGAGAAAAATGAAAAAAAATATTGTATGGAACAGCAGTCCACTTTTTGTTTGAATATGCTGTAATTCATCAGTTAAATAATGTATGTAAAAAACCCCAAGCTTCAGTTCTAGAACAGATAATTGTAGTCAGAACATAGTTTAACAGAACTCAGTAATCTAAAAGTGAAAACATGAATTTGTTTCCACACACTATATAAATCCAAGTAAACTAATAAGATTTAATTCTTTTATATGTGGAGAAGGAATGACCTGTTTAATTGGAAAACGTTCAAACACTGCAGTGATAAAACCCACATTACTGCATACACAAGTAGTGTGTGTATGTCTAAAGTTGCATTGCTTTAATCTGTAGGTAGTTTCTGTACATATGTGCCTTTAAACAAATAAAAAAGAATTAAAAAACTTTCCCAGCTGTGTTGTACAGCACATACTATATGATGGGATTTCTGTTGCATATTTGAGGAATAGGTATTTTCAGGCATGGTTGCTCTGTGCTTAACAAACAATTGCAGTGGCTGTGCCCAAATTAAACAGAAATGCACAGCTAAGACTAAACTCTTTCAAGGTCAGGCCCTACAAACCCACTGCACATCAGCTGTGCTAAGAGTTGGCAAAGGGACTTGAATGAACCATGTGACAAACATATGGAAAATATATTCCTTTGTTTTGTACATTTAAAAAATGGATTAGGCTCAAGGTGCTACTGCCTTTGAGGGCTATAAGATAAAACCTTGCAAGGTTCATTGACTTTGAGATGGGAATCCTGGGTACACCCAGATGGAAGCCTGGTACAAAAAGCTGCCCTTGTCTTGGAACGTTATTAGCCCCAAAGAACTGAAATTCCTTCTAGGTTTCTCCCCACCCACTTTAAAACAATGTGTGTGCAAAGAGTTTCCACTTGGTTCTGTTCCTGGGCCCACCTGCAGTTTAAGCAGTGACGAAAATGGGGTTTAGGAGAAGATTGGCTTACAAGTTCTCTTAATGGCACGGAGACTGAAGGGTTTTGGGAGGTGTAAAAAGCCCCTTGAACTGCTCCAAGGTTGCCTCAGTGTAGCTGTTCTGGTGCTTGTAGAGAAGACAGTTTAAAGAGGTTTTGACCCCCAAGGGCCTCATTCTCAGTGACATCTTGATAATTCTCTTTCCTCATCCTGGTTGGGCTGACAGTCATTTGTAGATCTGACCCCTGAGTTGTACCTTTGAGGTGATCATGTCTAATGTCTGCATTCCACTTTTCCACTTCTTCTCATTTTCTGAAGTTTATTTATCTGTGGCATCATTTCATAGCAATTCCTTAGAAATGCTAATGCACCAGAAACTGCAGGTGGGAGGGAAGGTAAGTGTGGGCAGTGGTGGTGCTGGCACCAGAGTCAAGCCTCAAATTACACCTGCAGTACTTTGTGACACTTTTGGAGTCATGAATCAGCTGTTAACCAGGCTGGTGTTAGAACACAGTGTGTGAGTGTTCCTGTGTGAGGATGAGCATCTCCAGGGGCAGGGATGCACTGACCTCTGCCTTTCCCAGGGAGTGTCATTGTCACAGGGAATGCATTGCAGCCCAGGGGACACAGCAGCTTGCTGGCACCCACAGGAACAACCCCCACCCCATTCCACCCCCTCTCCTGCCCTTCCTGTGGGAAGATCCCACTTCCTCCACTGCAATCCTGAGTGGAGGTAGCTCAGGCAGGAAAATACTTTATTAAGCTTATATTCATGCTGGTTGTGCTCCCTGAAGTTCTGATTGAAGGGGTTCTGCAGTTCATTCAGGGCACCTCACAACTTATAGGGAAGTGGGACTTTGCTTTTTTGGGGTCTGGGTTAAACCACACATGGGCAGGATTAGCTCAAGCTGCTAAACTGGGTTTAGCTGATCTGGTGGTGAGTACCGAAGGTGAAAAGACTCCTTAAACTTAATTTTTTCTTTCCTCCTTGCAGGCTTGCGCCAAATAGGGAATGGAGAAACTGGCTCAAAAGCCTTTGTTTTTTCCTATTCATTTTCTGTTGTTTGTTGTTTTTCTTTTCAAGTAGACTTCCAGGCTGAATGCAATTTTCCTGTGGGAGTAGATGCTGAGTTCTGTCTGTGTTTTCATCTCCATAGCTGACAATAATAAAAATTCCAAACAACTTCCCCCACATTCCCTGCTTTGCTGTTGTCATGTTTTCTGCTGGTTGAAAAGTCACCTCTGCAGCCTTAATATCTGAGTACATTTGTTTGGCAAAGTGCTGGGAGCTGCATGGCCTGTTGATGTTTTCAAAAGCTGTTGATACACTGCATGTTGCACGCTTCAGAATTTAGGAATTTTCCACTCCCACTCCCCAACTGCTTTTTGGATTAGTGTTTGTGTTCCTCTAAAGCATCCTGCAAACACCTGCTGTCAGGAGGGGATGGGAGGGAGGCTGAGGATATCAGGAAGGCAGCCTGTCTCTCCTTGAAATATTACTTGTCCACATGGGAACCTGAAAGAAAATAGTCCCAGGAATTCCTTACATGTGCACAGCCCTTCCAATGGAAGTGAAACCCCAAACCACTTAGAAGGGTTTATTTTTTTGGAGTTGAATCCTTCTCTTTTCCCATTGCTCCCTTGTCTGTTTCCTCTTCTCACCTCTANTTGGAGAACAACTGTGAAAACAGGAATAGGCCTCACTTTAGCCTGCAGCTGATGTGTGGCTGGAAGAGGAGTGGAGTCTCCTCTAGCCAAAGGAAGAAGGAAAGACAGATTTGGTCTGACAGTTTATTCTAAGTGGTATTGCTTGGACACTGCAGTAGCAGATCACCTCTGAATAAGAAGGGAAAGGAAGACAAATCACTTTACTTTAGAACACCACCATGTTTTTAATGTGGACTTTGTTTATTCAACTGCTTTTTGATGAATATTGGTCTCCTTACACTGTAGTTTTATGTGTAAGTTATTCATCTTGGTCATCTGCTCTTACACAGTGGTGTAAGAGATTTTTGATGCTGGAAGAGGAAAGGCAAGATGTTTGTTGTATCTTGAAGAATCCTCAGGAGCCAAATAACATATCTCCCTCTAAACATTAACTTCTGTGCTCCCAAGTCCTGATTTTAAAAGATTGCATCTTGCAGAATTGCCAGACCATGAGCCTTGCCAAGCATGAGCTTCTACACATTTCCAAAATGACAGGAAAAATAAAATTGGCTGCATTAACCAATGAACCACCTTCCCCTTTCCTATTACCAAGTAATAGCAGTAAATATCATTAAAACCATTCAATTTTTAGTCAGATATTGTGTGACTAAAAGATACTTTAGACCACAAAATATATTCTGATAACTGGATCTTCAGGCTGGGTGCATATAATGTAGTAGTTCAGAAATTCACTTCATTTCAAGCCTGTGCTGTAGAAATCAAATTGCAAATGAATCCTGCTTCTGTTGGATGGTGCCAACCATCTGATAAGGAGATCTTGGCTGACTACTCCTCATGTGTCTTAAGGGGATATAAGAAATGAATATTTGTAATTTTTATTACTCTTTGAAAATACCATCTTTTTACGCCTTATAAAAACTACTTGATCAATTTTCATCTTAAATCAATTATTGCAGGGTCTTTTCTCTTTTCTGCAGACTATTAAGGTTTTGTCTCTCAGAGTATATCTTAATAATCACAAAAAATCCAATGACCCATAACAGGATTCACTTTGTTCCTTGTAATGTTTTACTCTGTGTACAATTTGGAGATATCTGGCTCTGAATGGGGCTGTGATTGAGAGTCATTAAGGATGGTTGGGGCATGAAGAATATGAGCAGAAAGCCAGTGGAATCTCTTCATTTCCAACCAGGTCAGCATTTTTCCTTGCCTCCAGACCCTAAGCTGCAGTTTCATTTTAAGTTTCCCTTGGTGGATGTTCTGCATGGAGTTCTGTTGTAAAAAGCAAATAAATACGTGGAATTTTGTTATTTTAAACTTGGCCTGGCAGTGCACCAGTGCAGGGGAGAGGGGGATGCTGGGCAGGGGAAGGTGGGTGTTGCCTGTGCTGATTGCACCCCTGGGGAATGGAGGGTGGAAGTGAGAGTTTTGTGCCTCCAAATGTTCTTGCTCTTCATACTTTGGGCTCAAGAAACTTGTCTGAGTTGGAAGTCAACCCCATTCATGCTGCACTGATTTCTCTGCAGTGCTAATGAGTGTGAATTAGCACAATGGTGAAAGATATATAGTTTGTATCATGTATTTGTTAAAATTCTCCTTGGCTTGTACCAGGAAGAGAGACTATTTAGTAAAAATGCTGTATTTTAAAAAAATTCCTTTAGAACCAAATATTTCAATTCTATAAATGGATAATTAAACTGATTATTAAATGTATATATCAATTCTATTAATGGATAGTTACACTAATTATTAAATGTTTGCTTAGTGTCAAAGTTTTCTCAAAGTGTGTGCCTGCCATATGCTAATGGCAGGCTGGTTAATATTATTTATTCCAGCCTACATGTTTTCCAGCAATGTGAATTCATAGAAGGAATTTTGTGTGCATGGAAAGTGATGTGTATTCAGAGCAAGTAATTTTTCAGTTTCCCATCATCTGTTGGAACCTGGTTTTGAGAACTATGTTTGCTTATTACGACTGCAATCCCAATTTACTGAGTTCCTTACAACTCCAAGATCCTGGGTTACAAAAAGGGTTGGGGATGAAACCTTCAGACAAGCAGAGCTGGGCCCTTGAGGTGTTTCACACTGCATTTTCTAGCACAAGGGATCCAGTGAGAAGGGAAAGTAGCAAGCAAAGTACTGAACAGCAGAACTATGGGACAGGATGTCTCCTCGATGATTATCATCATTATCAAAGTGTAATTTATCCAATTAGCCAGTTCCATTAAACAGGTTCGACTGACTCCCTTTCTCCTGCCACATTTTAATGTGTTTATATCTGGAATGAGTGAAGGATGTATTGTTTGACATGACAGCTTGCTTTGTGTGCAGCTACCTCTTTATTTCAATCCAGTGACTGACAAAAGGTAGGAGTTGGTCTTTTTGATGTAGTGTAGGGAATTATTTCCTGATTTGACATGCTAATTGATTGGGGATTTCTTATTGTATTAAGGAATACTCATCCTGAATTGCTCAGCGGAACAACATTGGTGCATTGCAACAGGAGGATAAAAATGAGGGATCAAACAAAAAGGAGACATATTTAAGCATATTTTTCTGTGCTGTGATTATTACACATAGTTAATAATCTTTTTACCCTCTCCTCTTGTTACCTTCAACCCTGTGCTTCTGTTTTCTGAAGTGGCTTCAGAGCTTCTTTTGAGAGATAGTGGAACTTTTAAAAACAATTTTAAAGAGGTGCCAGTTGAAAAAAAATTAATCATGTGCATGTAAAAAGTTTACAATCTGTGTGTTTTCACTACAAAGCTGAAGCTGTGATTTGAATTCTGGAATTTCCCCCTCTCCTTTCAATGCCAAATAACAAATGGATGATAATGGAAGAGAGAGGAAGGACACTGGAGAAGCTCTTTTGTAGCAATGATCTTGTGTAGAGAAAAATTCATCCCACTCAGCTGAATGAAATCTAATTTTGCAGCATTACTGTAGGTTTAAACTCTTCTACATGATCAGGCAATTACATCCTTATCCTTAAAATTAAGATCATGGAATAACAGACTGGTTTGGTTTGGAAGGGACCTCAGGGGTTATCCTATTCCAAACCCCCTGCCATGGGCAGGGACACCTCCCACTGTCCCAGGCTGCTCCAAGCCCTGTCCAGCCTGGCCTTGGGCACTGCCAGGGATCCAGGGGCAGCCACAGCTTCTCTGGGCACCCTGTGCCAGGGCCTCCCCACCCTCACAGGGAAGGATTCCTTTCTAATATCTAATCTAAATGGAGACTGTCAGTTTAAAGGCATTCCCCCTTGTCCTGTCACTCCAGCCCCATGTCCAAAGTCCCTCTCCAGCTCTCTTGAAGCCCTTTTAGACTCTGGAAAGTGCCCTAAGGCTCCCTGAAGCTTTCTGTTCTCCAGGCTGAGCATCTCTAACTCTCTGTCTCCATAGCTGTGCCGTTCCAGCCCTTGGAGCATCTTCACAGCCTCCTCTGGACCACACCAAGGTGCAGCCAAGGTATTCTGCTGTTAGGTAGAAAGAGAAATATCAGCAAGCACTAGGGCTGGCAAGAGTCAGGCACGGGGCAAGCACAGCATTTTTAAGAAAAAACAAAGTAAGTCAGTTGATTCTTTTTATGGAAATTTTTCTTTAGGAAGGAAGTTGCTCTGACTTCTGGAAGGAGCTGGATATTCCATCACATTCCTGTGTTTCAATAAATGGAAAATACAGTGATGATGATGCTGATTGTTTTTAAAATGAAGCTGTCTGTAGTTATCTCTGGAGATAATAATCCCCTGCTGGTGTAGAGCTTCCTTGATTTTGTTTGTATAAATCTGGAGGGTGAGACATCACCAGGCTGTGTCAGCTCTCCCACGGCACCTCCCAGAGCAGTCTCATCTCACCCACCTTTCAAAATACCTTCTCTAAATTGATCCTATAAGGTTTGCCAGGATGTTTAGCCCTCTCTGATTTTCTAATACTGGACCAAAAGCTTGAACACAGCAATTTTTTCTCCCACTACCTTTTTACTGGAAGCTAATTAATCCTGACCCTCTGATTTGCATTGGAGATGAGAGCCTGTGGCACGTCTGAATTTTGGGGGGTTTTAGCATCTCAGAGGGCAGGACAGCTGCTGCCAGGTACCCAGGTACTCAAACACTGCTCTGCAAAGTGGGTGGAGTGGATGGATGGTTACTATTTCATAGTTCGGTTTTTTTTCCCTTTGCCTGAGTGCGGGTGGCCATGTGTGAAGGAGAATATTTGGAATTTGGAGGCTTATGTTGTTTTTGCATAAAGGAGCCTGGGTAAAGCAGCTTTTGATGACTGATGTGACAGTTACTCCTTTCTAGGAGCAGTTTGATCTTGCATCTACCTTTTAATTCTTTTTATCCAAATATCTGAAAGTACTTTTCAATCATTTAGGTTCATTATTTACATTTTAACAAGACAGAAGATGGAAAAGAAAGTGGAGAGAGGCTAAACAAATAAGTCTGTTGCTTGAAATGACAGGATCTAAACCAAATTTTCCTAGTTCCGACTATTTGTAGTTACTTTGAGACAGTTGTTTTACACAAGATATTTGTGCATTTATTTCAGACATGCATCATGGTTTACCCATGATAATTTTTGTGTAGAAGTGGGGCCATGGATTGGTCAGAGTAGGGTGCTTCTGGAATGGGATTTGTAGAGCCCAGTTAGAGTTCTTTTCTCCCAATTCTGTCAGTACAACAGCTCATTTCTGAGCCTAAATACGACAGCGCTTCATTGGAAGAATATTTTATCCAAAAATCGAGTTGAAAAGGGTGTAAAGTGTAATGTGGGGGACGGTCACGAGGAGCAAACCCTCCCAGGAGTGAGACGTGTGATCCTGGCAGGGTATGAAATGCCACCAAGGGGTTAATCATCCCCCACTCTGCACGAAATGACAACAAGCTCTTGGCAGCTCTCCCCATTCTTTATGTAACACTTCCAAGCGCTGAAGCTTGTATCCTCCTAGTAATGCTTTTAATTTGTGCTCTGCTGGGGAGAGGCCAAGATTTAATCGAAATCATTAGAATGTCTTTGCTTGAAGTAGCTGAGGGCTTGTAGTGAGCTGGGGGAGGTTACTTCAGAATAATTAAAAGAAATACATAAGGTCATCATTGATGTCTGAGTTATTCCAGACACTAGGTTCAAGGGGTAAAGGTTGAGTTTAATGACAACTCCTCTTTACTTAAGTAGGATGCTTGCACAGCCACATAGTTTTTATAATTAAACTTTGCCTTTTTCCCTTCCCACACACCTGCCCAAGTGACTTTGTTTCTAGTTTCATCTCAGTACAGCAAAGATGGGCTGGAACCAAAGGCCAGGAACCAAATTTCTCAGAGACTCTGGGTTTTGGGGCTCCACCACCTAGATCCAAATCTGAGTTTTCTGGTTTGTCTTTTATCTGTAAAATGGCATGGATTTCAGTTTCTCTATAAGTGTGCACACGTGTGTGTGAGAGAACGAGGTTGTGTGTGTGTGAATATGAGTGTGTGTGTGTGTGTGTGAATATGAGTGTGTGTGTGTGAATATGAGTGTGTGTGTGTGAATATGAGTGTTTGTGTGTGAATATGAGTGTTTGTGTGAATATGAGTGTGTGTGTGTGAATATGAGTGTGTGTGTGTGAATATGAGTGTNAAAACTGGGTTGAAAATAATGAGCCATAACAAAAAGGCAGAAAATGATCTGAATGAGATGAGTGGTAGCTCTGTGGAGGGCCTAGGTTTTATTGTGCATGCACGGCCAGAAATCAATGTGTTTGTGTGAATATGAGTGTGTTTGTGTGAATATGAGTGTGTGTGTGTGAATATGAGTGTGTGTGTGAATATGAGTGTGTTTGTGTGAATATGAGTGTGTGTGTGTGAATATGAGTGTGTGTGTGTGTGAATATGAGTGTGTGTGTGTGTGAATATGAGTGTGTGGTCATTTCCAGCCTCAGCTGAGATCTTCTCTTGAAGTTTGACTCCCTTCATCTAAGTGGGACTATCAGAACACAGGTGCTGCTGCTTTCATTGGTGCCCATGCATGGATTTTAGTCCTGTATGAGCCTGAAAGGCAATGCCATGCTCTGGGTGCATGCACAGAAAAATGCTGTGGGTAACAGAAAACTGCTGGGATAAATTTGAGCCACGATACATGTGCTAATTGCTCAGTGTAAATTAGAACATGCACTTTCTTTCTTGGTTGCATATTAGACAAAAAAGTACTCGAAGGAAAGTTGAAAAAAAATTAGGTTCACATTTCTTGCACTTACAGTCCTAATGCTGTACAGACAGGGATGGAGTGAACTGGCAAGTGATGAATTTGTGTGAGAAACTGTCCTTTTTTTGAATGACTTTTCATGCCTACATTTGAATACAGCCTCTTGCAGCAGAGTAGGTTCAAATAATGAACTAATAGTGAATGTTAAAGATTTAGGGAATTGTCTGTGAACTTTTGACCCTGGGAATATAAGGAGGTTTGCTTTTCAGGAGAATTAGTCTAGCTGGGCTAATGGGTGCCAATAAGGGCTGTAAGC
Source organism: Chaetops frenatus (assembly GCA_013400775.1). NCBI lineage: Eukaryota > Metazoa > Chordata > Aves > Passeriformes > Picathartidae > Chaetops > Chaetops frenatus. The sequence goes on from VZTR01009662.1 coordinate 364,165, forward strand.
AGTGTGTCAGGGACCAAATCTTTTAATTAACCGCTGAGTGAAAAGTAGTTTGGGAAATGCAATAAGTCAGATTCAGGTCAGATCAAGCAGAATAATATGTGGGCAAAGATGAAATTAACATACTAGGAAATGCAAGCTGAAAATCTCCAAACTTTCCTTATTAGACTGATAGAAAATGGGATTTACTTTGATTGCTTCAAGGAAATGTGGCACCTACTTTTACTGACTTGTTCTACCAAGGTTTAGTTTCTCCTGGCCAATGTCATCTGCAGATGAATAAGATTAAACTGGATCAAACTGGAGCCATACCATGGTCCATCTTTGAAATGACTGTGATTGTGGCACAGGCTGGCTTGGCATTGGCTGTGCTCCAGTGGTTTTCTTCGAGTCTGGGATGCCCACAAAGTTACAACAAGGATAAAGTTGGTAGTGAGCTACTGACTCCTGTCTTTCCTGACAGACAGTGCTGCCTCTGAGCTTCTTTGCATTCTCAGTTTTTCTGAGTCTACTGTGGCTTTGGCAGTGACATTTTAACCTCTCCTGGAGCAGTTTGTCTTTTTGTCCTGTGCTTGTATCATCCCTGTCACAGCCATGTCATGAAACCATGGAATTGTTCAGGCTGGAAAAGACCTTTAAGATCACCAAGTCCAACCCAGCCACTGCCAAGCCCAGCACTAAACCAGGGCCCCAGGTACCACCATATCCACATGACTTTAAATCCCTCCAGGGATGGGGAGTCAAGGTGAGCTCCACTAATTAGTAACACAACACAGATAATTGCATTCAGTATGGTCCTGTAGATGGAAGGATCTTTATTTTAATTATACCTTATTAATAAAATTAGTAGGATCAGAACTACATCTAGAGAGTTTGGAAGGTAAACCTGTGCCTGTCAACGTATCATTACAGGGTAAGGTTTAAATTATTAGCTTAATTCACATCTAATAGGATTTTAATCCTATTCTGATTGTTCTCTGGGCACAAAAAGTATTATTTTATAGAAGAGCTATGCCTTAAATTTTGGTGTAGAAAGCTTTGAAATTAATGGAAAAACTCCAAGTAAGCTTAGTGGGCTTTGAATCAATCCTTTTTGAGTCTTTTCCATCAACACTAAAATTCAGATATACTTTGAAAACTGTGATTGTGGGTCCCTAATTTCCTAAGTATCATTATCAACAACGATAATGTGGCATCTGATCTGCCAAATAACTTATTCAAACCTCCACTAATGTCTCAGTCATCACAAACTACTTAAGTAATTTATTTAATTGGAAACTGCACTAACCTCAGTGTTACATGCACTGCAGAGTAGTGAGGGATTCCATAAGATGAGAAACAAGTTCCCAAGCCCCGTTGCATTTCCTCCTTGCTTTCTGACTGGCTTGAGAGTTGCAAAGGTTAGATAGGATAATATTTTCTTTCTTCATAATTGTTGCGAGGTGCACTTCTTGCCAAAAAATCAAAGGGCTAAATTGAATTCACTGACTTAAAATCAGTCCTCCTGTCAGCTAGGATACATGTTTAATTGTTCTGTCTGTATGTTGTTGGGCTGGAACAGTTTCAAACAATCTACCAATCATGAGCAGGAAAAAAAAAAAAATCATTAGAAAATCAATTTCTGCTTAATTGAAGATCTTTCTTCCAAATGGGAATGAAGCAAGATTTACAAGCTGGGATTCACTGACTGTGTAACGATGGCACTCGAGCTTGTCAAGGTTTGCATTTGGGGGCTGTGGCATGGGCAGCATTTGCTTTTCCCCTGCTGTGGCTCAGACCCTGGGGAGCACAGGGCTGTGGTAGGAACTGGGTGAAGCACAAGGGGCTGTGCCTGTAAACCCAGGGTGGGAAATAAGGTATTGGACAGGGAGGAAGCACAGCAGTAGCAGGGAATTTGAAATGCATTGTTTATTTATACATTTCTCCTGAGTGCTGTGAGTGGAAATTACCATGACTTAGTCTTGGAGACACCCCTTTGGCATCTGAGTGCTGGTGTCAACTCCGAGGAAATCCTGTATCCCAGTGCCCTTGGGGTGGTTCATTCTCTGCTCCCAGAACAAAGGTTCACCAAGGTCAACTCCTGTCACTGCTCCTGGGTGAGAGCTTTGCCACTGATTGCAGTAGCTTCAGCATTTCACACCACCTGAAAACTTGTAGTCTCATTTTCTTCTGTTGAAAACTGAGCAAATCACAGCGTGGTTAAATGGCAGCAGGCAAGGAAAGCATAGGAAAATGGAAAACTGATACGAGAATTAGACTTGTGATTGTAGATCTTTTCCCCTTCCCGGTTTCTCCTGCTGTACTGAGAAAACACAGCTCCAATCTCCTTTAAGTCCAAAATGAGTGAAAGAGAGTCATGGTGTAAATACCAAGCAATAGCTAAAAGTGAATTTACCAAAGTTCAATAAACATAAAAATGATGAATTTAGATGTCATGTAATTAACTCAGAATTACATGAGCAATAACCAAGTAATTACACCTTTAATAATGCATTAAACTTGTCAGGAATACTTAGTCATTCAACTAGAATTTAACAAGATAGCCTATAGCAAGTTACAGTAATTAGATATCACTACTGAAAACATTGACAGTTCCTAATTGATACCTTTTATTATAAAGTTAAATGCCAAACATTTCTTTTGAGTGTATTAAGGGGTAATATTAGCTGTGTTTAAGACCATATTGCCTACTCTGGTAAGTTGTATGCAGGTATAAAAAACCAGCAACAAACAATACCCTAAGGAAAAAAAATATATCAGCTAAACCTATCAATCACTTACACAAATGTGGTTCAAGTTCTCACTCCTGTGATTTAAATTACAACCTAAGAGAGTCTGCTCCCTGGCAGGTCTGTCAGCAGCAAAGGGAAAAGAGAGGTGGAAGAAAAAATTTAGTGAAACAGGTAAAAAGAATAACATTTGCATCACCTGGAGGATGCAGGATTTTAGTGGGAGTAAGGCACCCTGCTGCCTTTGCAAGAGTAGAGCAGTGAAAATAAACAACTTTAGGATTTGCAATTAGCTTCAAAATCAGGACTTGGGCTTGCTAACAACTAAATCAGATTGTTTAGACTACATGAGAAAGGGTTTTGGAGAAAGAGGTGGAATAGAATTGAAACTATGTGTTTACTTCTAAATGTGGGAGATATTTCTGATGGGTTTTTGTTGTTCAGTCTATACACTTGGCAAATAATTATTTTTCTTTTTTTTTTGCATTGTAACCATGCCAAAAAATAAAGTTTGTTCCAGGGGAAATGGAAAGAATAATGTAAAGAGAAAGAAAAAAAAAATTTTGTCAACTTCAAATGTAGTTTTTCTGAGATAAAAATGTGTTGTTGAATTCTATCTTACCAAACAACTTTTAAACCATTTTCTTATTTACAACAATAATACCCACATTTTGCCTGAATTCATAAAGATTTTTGTTTTTCCAAAGTTCATCTCTTTAGAAAATTTCTTGAGAGAGGAACTATGCAATCCTATTCTGGATATGTACTGGAATCTCTGATGCTTAGTGGAACCATCTGTACTTTAAACCAAACTAAGCAGAGATTGATGGTGTCTGTGTGAAGCAGTGGAGATCAGCTGGAATCATCACATACATCTTTTGTCATTTCCTTTTTCATCTGTATAATTACGAGTCTTATCAGGCTGCATGCTGAGCTATGGCTGATTGTCAATAAGACCTCTCTTGATTGCACTGTATATAAATATTCCATGTCAATCTTGCAGGATGCAACTCCAGGGGCCAAACAATTCTACCTTAGTCCATGGATACAAGGCTCTGGCCTTTTTTGCTACACTGATAATCAAATTAATTGCTAAAAGGGAGGCTCACAGCTACCAAGTGGTTAATTCCCCTGCAACCTTAATGCTGCTCCTCTGCTCTGGTCTGTGGTGGCTCTGCTGAGCCCTTCTCTCCAGATACATAAGATTATTCATGAAAATGAAACTACTGCATTTATGTTTACATGATCCTCAGCCAGTTGCATGGCAACTGGAATTGTCTTTACTTTTCTGCATATTAAAATCATTCAATAGATACCCTTTCAATAATTAATTGGTAATGAATGTAGGGGCTGTAGACTGCTTTATGCAATGTGTTTTGGCTTTATCCAATGCTTAAACTGGATAAACAGGCTTTGTTTTTCTTGTTAGGACTTCTTTCACAGAAGGTGCACTGTTTTCAAAAATACCAGGCAGCAAACAAAACCCAGGAGGAGCTGAGTGACCTGGGCAGTGTCAAGGCCAGCCGTGTGTGTGTGTTTGCAGGGCACAGGACAGAAACTCTGGGGCAGAGCAGACTGCAAAGTCTATGCTGTGAGGAAAGCAGCAGAGCTTTTCAATCCATTTTCACCACTTCAGATGCTCCTGACACTTGCCCAGTCCCTGGCTCTCTCTTTGGACTCCTCCAGTGTGCAGGTTCCTCCTCAAAACTGTTGACACCAGAACAGTGATGCTGTGGCTTGAAATAGCTCTGTAGGGCTTTCTCTCTTCTCTTCACTGACTATGACATAAAGGGTTTCCATTGCATGGAGAAAGGGAGCATTTGTAGACTCAATAAATATATTTCTTGTTCCTTCTTGCTTTTTTCCTAGCCTGTTCCAGAGGAAAAGGAAAAAGAAAAGGTCAACTCAGCTGTGTCTGCATCACTTGGCAATTTCACCTCCCCATACCTTTGGGTTTCTCTCGACAGAGGTTTGGGATTCCCAAAACTTCACTGGCCAACCTTTCCTCCTTGTTGGGAATGTGAGCAGGACTTCTTCTAAAAAAATACAGAAGTAAACACCTGGGTTCTGCATAGTTTTTAACCTTGTTTTTATATAAGACAAAGTAAGAGGTTTCTTTACTCTCTGAAAGTCTCCTTCAGACTCATTCAACAGGACCAGAGAAGTGATGGATGCTTGTGCTTTGTAGAAGAGTTGAACCTGCTTGTTTGGCCTTGCCAGCACCCCATGAGCTCCCCAGTGAAGTCAGGCACTGCCTTGCTTGTCCCCTTGTCTGGAGCTGTCTGGAGTCACCCCTTTGTCCTGATGAGTGTCTGTTCACAGATCTGCACATGGGGAGCAGCCACAGAGGTGTCCCTGCTCACCCTGTGAGCAGCAGCAAAGCATGCAAAGTATTCAGCTGATGCGTCTTCCTTGCTGTCACCACTAATGCAACAGAAGAAATCAATCAGGTTGTTTTGTTTACATATGAGTACCCTCATGTGTGTGCATTTGTGTCCCTGTAACACACACAAACACCTTTGCTGCTGTGGAGGCTCTTCTGTCAAACACGGCTTTGGGGTTTGAGGCTCCTAAAAACGAGGTGTTCTCAGCAGCTGGGATGGGAACCCACCAGCAAATCTGCATATCTGTTCCTGCAGCCCCTCAGGTGGGGGCACAGTTACCATGGCTGCAGGATGCAATCATGGCAAGTCATATAAATGAAGGACACTACTGATTGTTCATTTCTGCACACACCATTACATGCACACACTTCTGAAAATAAGGCTCGGGGCATAATTGGTTGCCAATGGACCTTCACCAAGTTGGCTGCATACATTTGGTTTCCTTTATTTTTACATTTTAGAGAGCTGTTCATGCTGATTCACAGAACCTGTCTTAGGGCCTTGAATTTCCTCTTAGATGTGCTTCTCGCTGCATTGCTCTTGTGTTATTGTACCTAAAATAGATTATGTGGTCAGCCTTTAAGATGTGCTGACTGTGTTCTGCTTTATCTCTATAAAGTAAGGAATTGAGTGCTCCCCAAAAGTCTTTCCAAGTTTGTTCCCAGAAAGAAAAGCACAGGAATTTCTTGAAAACTTGAGACAAGGCATGTGTGGAGGCAAATTTGACGAAGCAGTTGTTGAGTTTACTACTGAGCAAGATGATGGGGAAAAAAAGCAGATCCTCTCTTGCAAGACAAAGATTGCACAGCACGTTGAGCCCTCAAGTATTGATCCTCAGGGTGGGCAGTTGCCTTGGGTGCTCTCCTGGGCTCTTCACCAATTTGAAGAACCTCGAGCACAGAGACACTTGTGTTGTCCCAGGCTGCCAACAGATGAGGTGACAAGGGGGTGTGATAATTCCCCAGCCAGTGCTGGATTACAGAGCCACTGCAGCCCATTAACATTCCCTAACAATCCTGTATGGCTCTGCTTTGCTGAACCTCAAAGGCATTTAGGGTAAGGACTCCAAAAAGCTGAAGCCCATATGAAGTCATGAATGTTCCTGGTACAGCAAAATTAGAGGCTTTCAGATGATTTTTCAAGCCAGTTTGAGGCTGGGAGACATATGTCTAAAGAGTTTTCTGCATGAAAGCCCAGCACGTTGTGCATGGGCTTCATGTGAGGGGAGAACCTCTGGGCTGCTGCACGAGTGACCTGCTCATCTTCCCTGATGGAGAGAGAAGGGGTGCAGTGAAGAAGGGAATGATCCAAAGGAATTAAGAGATAATGGGGGAAAGAATGTCTTAATTAAGATATCCTTCCACTTCTATAATTGTAGTAAAAATAATGGTGCATAGAAGAGTTTCTCTAGAGCTACAGAAGTTAGTCCATAATTTTTTTTCATATATTATCTGTATTCCAGCTGCTGCATGAATTATCCTTTAAGGTTGTGCACTGTACAATAACCTAGATAGATAGATACACCTTAACTATTATCTTTTCCAAATGGTGCAGGAGCTCTGGGCTGGTGCATTACACCACAACTGGAGCAGTCAGGCTGTAGATGTTTAGTCTGGAAAGGTCCAGAGAATATATTTCCCATACGGCCTACTCACCACAAAATATTTCCAGTGACTTACTTCAGACCCAATGAAAAAGATCAGAAGGCTGTATTATACTAGAGGAAAAGAGCAGGAGAAGTCAAAGTCATCAGCAGTGTCCTAAAGCCTGGGAACTACAAATAACTTGCTAAAATTCCCAGGAAATGCTGGGATGCTGTTAGTGCAGGCAAAAAAATCATGCATGATTACTATCAGTAGGGTTTGGAGGAAAGCTCTGTCCTCAATCCAATATTTTGTGATTAGCTGAGCTCAGAGTACACAATTGAGATATACCAATGAGTAAACAGTGGCTCTAAGGTTACTGTAGGTCCTGATTTGCCTTTCTTGGTGTCCTGTTCTAGTTAGGGATCAAGGGAAAGCAGTAAAAATCCTCAGTCAATTTTCCCCCTTTGTGATCCTTGCAGCAAACTAGTGGAAGCCCTGGAAGATGGGGTTAACCCAATGTAAAAATGAGATGGGCATGCTGTGAAAAGATTTAAAGTAGCATATGTCTTTATTGCAAGTATTAACCTTTGGTGACAGGATGAGAGAAGTGAAGTTGAGGTGGCCTGGCTGGTTTATAGCTGTGTAAGGACACAGTCTGTACAGATATCCCTGCTTTGGATAGCAATGGGATTTTTTCAGTGTCCAACAAAATCTAAATTTCACTCTTTGTCTTATTAAAGCCCAGACTCAGCAGGTCCCTTCAGCATTGTTTTGCTTTCAATTACATTATGCACAAACTGGCTTAAATGCTTTGGAGTCCCCAGTCCGATTCCAAGTGAGATAGAAAATGGCAAAATTTAGAACATGGAAGCAATAGGTGCCCTAATCCCCCGATGTTCTTGGTGCCAAGTTGTGTTTCAAATCTGGCCCACGTGCAAAAGATCCTCTTCTCTTTTTATAGTTCACTTAGTCAGGGGTGTTTTTGACAAAAACCAGCAGAATATCCTGGAATTACCTAACGTGCTTGCAAGTGATTGTCCAATGGTTTGTGCAGCGTTCCCATGCAGGGGTTACATAAAAATGTTCTGTTACTATGTGAACTGGAGGTTTGTTTTGATGTAGCATCAATACCCAGGAGGGGAGAAAGGGATGGGGGAGGGAAGAGAAGGGAAGACACTGGCATAGGGCCAATCTCTGGAGTTTTTGTCATGATAAATGGCTCACAAGGAGTCAGCATGACCCGCCAAGTAAACCCAAATGCTCTCGAAGAGCCGTGGGTTCCAGATACTGCTGACAGACGTGTACTCCTTATCAGCCTTTTTGTTTAAACACAGAGGCAGAGCGTGCACACGCAGGGGATCTGCAGCAGCCAGGGAGAAGCAGAGAAGACTGCACGGGCAGATAATGTCCAGCCAGATGTCCACAGCTGATTTCCACCCACTTTGACTCCTGCAGAAGCTTTTGCATTTCCCCTCAGCTGCAGACACAGGTCACAGTAGGACCCCTCTGCTGCTGCCTGCAGTGGATGAGTTGTGGAGAACAGCAAAGGGCTCTTTGGTTTCTGAAGGGAGGAACTCACATTCAAAACTGTTGACTGAGATAGAAGGTCTCATGTTTCTCTTGTACCTGCATGGGAGGCAGAGCTTCTCTGCACTTGGGTTGGTTTCTGTTCTGTCCTGTTTCTTGGGTTTTCCTGCATTTGGCTCGAGTGAAAGGTTTGGGATGTATAGCTTTGAAAATGGATTTCCTACTTATTTCTGATAATTTTTTCTCCTTTTCCCACTCTCTCCTAGAAAGTGTCAATCTTGTTCTGATGGGCAGGTCAGGACATGAGTTCAGTGGGGGTTTGGGGAATGCTTGTGCACCACTTAGAACTCTTGCCTGATTTTCTGGAAATCTGTCTGTAAGTGCAGCCCCCACAGTGCATCAGGCAGCCTTTTGCTAACACAGACTGTAATGCACTCAATTTACACTTGCAGGAAACAACTACAAGGACAACCAAAGATATAATTAATGTGAAATAAGTATTCCCTGGCTGAACAGTCTTAGGGAATTGATGAAGCTGAAGAAAACTACTTTTCTCCAGTTACTCTCAGAGGGAATTTCAAAGAAATGGAAAATGTTCAGGAAAGTATTCAAATGTAAGAAGACATGTTAAAAAGACCCTACCTTTAACTGAAAGTGAACCATTCAAATCCTCTAAACCTAAAGAGAATGAAACAAGATAGATTGAGAAATTAAAAATGTCAACCAGAGACAAAAGATAAAGAGATTGAATCATGAGCCTTGCACTGTTTGGGTGAGGGTAATCATCTCTCCATTATCCACTTGGCTGTGTATGCAAAGGACAGGCGATGGGGGAAATAAGAAGGACATTATGAAGAATAAGTAGTCACAGGACATTTGAAAATATGAAGTATTTTAATAGTAGTAACTGTGAGCAGTGTGGATTAAATAGGTGCTTTGGTGAAGAGCTGGGTTAAATGATCTGCCAGGCCAGAGCTGTGCAGATAGAGCCCGGTGCTGGCGGTGGTGAGACGGCCCGAGCCTGCAGCAGGCACCTCTTAGGGGAGTGAGGGCAGCAGCAGAAACTCTTGGAACAAGCTGTGCCTCGGATCCCTGAGAGAGCTGGGAGTGAGCTGGAGGCTCTGCACGGTGCCCTGGAGCTCTGGGAGGCAGTGCTGGTGTGGCTGCAGGAGTGCTGTGGCCACACTGGCTTTGTGCTGGGGCTGAATCTCTCAGTGAGCCAGCAGGGCTGGCTAGCACCGGCTGGGGAGAGTCTTCTCCTCTCTTCTCCTCTCTTCTCCTCTCTTCTCCTCTCTTCTCCTCTCTTCTCCTCTCTTCTCCTCTCTTCTCCTCTCTTCTCCTCTCTTCTCCTCTCTTCTCCTCTCTTCTCCTCTCTTCTCCTCCTGGGCTGGAGTGAGCTTTGTCAGAGTTGGTGAGGGGGTTTTTGTGCTGCCCTTTGCTGTAAGGTGTTGATGGCTCTTCAGGGCTTGACCACGAGCTTGTGTGATCAGGCTGAGTCCTCTGTGGTTCTCATAAAGCACATGGAGTTAATGGAATGATACAGTATGGTAAGCACAATGCAGACACAAGAGTTAATGCCTGCAGTCCATACCTGGCTTTTGACTTGACTGACTTTGTTGTGACACTTTATTTATCACTTTGTGCATCTGCAAAGCCGGGAGAGGTGGCAGCAGGTATCACCTTTTTGCACTGTTGGAGGGAAAAGGGAAAGAGATAGGAGAGATATGGAAAAGGAGAGTCTAGGAAACAGGTTGACACAAGTTGGGTGAGGCTTCCAGGGATGAGGAAGTGACTTATCTGATGGGGTAACCAATTGTTTCCTCTCTACTTAATTATTGTTGCCATCAATGTGAAGACCCAACAGCTGAAATACATATTTGATTTTGTGAGTGGGACTTAAGTAGACGGAAAATCAAATTGGAGTCAAGAACTAGCCTGAAGGCAGGCACATCCTAATGCAAAAAAATTTTTAAAGGGATTTGAACACTCCCTGTGGCACAGCTTCCTTGTCCCGCTGCTGCTGATGCAGCATGGACTAGCTTCCCCCAATTTCCAGGAGACCAGAGAAATAAAATACTGTTCTGTCAAAACCAAAGTGCCGCTGGGCAGCAGAAGAGGAGGGTTTGGAGCTCTCTGTCTTTTATTTGTTTAATTTTTTTTTTTTCCCTTTCCATCCCGCATTTGCTCTTTAAGAAATTGTCATTGAGGGGGGAGAAGGCAAACAAAAGTTGACTTTTGTTAAGCGCTGGAGACTTGGCAGTTGCGTGGAGGTCATGGTGCTCAGTCAGTGTCAGCCTCCATTCCCCAGAGTTGTATCCTGTAATGTATTTATTTATCATTACAGACGGCCAAAATTTTTTTTTTCCCCTTTCAGTTTGTTCTGTCCAAGGCCGCAGGGTTCCGACAGAGATCAACAGCATTCCCGCAGTGATGAAGCAGCTCGTCAAAAGCTGAATTAGATGTTAAATCTTTCTGAAGTGGGGAGGAGGAGGAAGGAGGGGAATCACATTGTGCTAAGAATTTATCATGTGTTGTTTCCTGTGAGATAATGTATAGGAGAAGATTTGTTATGGTGCAAGTTTCAAACTGCTGTTTCAGGGCTACAGTGTCTGCCAAGCTTATGATGTATTTGGTCTTTTCTCAAAGTCCTTCTTTTCCTTTGCTACCTTCTGTTCAGCAGACTGTCCTCCAGGTAGGTAAACACTTAAAATGCTCCATCTACTGAAACATGCACGGGTAAGCACCAAAATCTGAATAGGTAAGAGGAATAAGCAGAAATAATCTAGATTAGACTGTGAGGTCCAGTGAGGCTCCAGCTCTGGACAGAAGGTTGGGTGCTCAAGTCATCCCTGAGCAATTGGATGGAATTGGGTGTTAGGCCAGCTGTGCAGGTGTGCCTTCTTCTGGAAAGATCTGAATTTTGGTACAGACCATGAGGGAAGCAAGGCCTTGCTTTGCAAAGGTGCTGCAGATTGTGCCCAGCATTACTTAAAGCCCAAAGAAGCAGCAGCCTGGTGGTGCTTCTGAACACATTTGTTGAACCATTCTGCATCAGTGACCCTCTCTTACAGTGCAGGTCACTTTCTTGAGCTTGCACACTTTTTACATGGTGAAAATACTTTTTATTTCCTCATGCTCCTTTTGTCCTCAGAAGGACATAGAGCTGAGTCTCATTTATGCTTTCTGATATAATAGTGTTTGCTATCTGTAGCTGTTGAAAGGGCAACTCAAGTCCCTTATTAATGGACTCTAAAATGCACCTCTTTTAATCTAAATGGAGAGGGGGAAAATGTCAGAAAGATTTTTCTCTCTGAATAAGTACACTAGTGTAAGAACATTTGGGGTTAAAATAGTTTTGTTGTCATTCCTCAATAAAATGTCAAGTGCAATGATAGATGAACGGGCAACCCTGAAGTTTACTCAATATTGTTTTGTTCCCAGTATCTAGGTCAAGATATTTCTGGTTTGTTTGAATCAGAGTTTCTACAGGTCTTAAATAAGACTGTTAATGTTATAAGTGGTTTAGTTATCAGGCAGGAAGGAAGCTTATTGATCAGCAGGAAAAGCACTGTGTGCATATGAGCCATCTCTTCCTGCTTGGCTTTAGTGAATCTGAAATCCAACAGCAGACATGGAAAGTCCCTCATGCTGAAGGGTGTGGGAAGGAAACTTGTAACACACCTGCCTCAGCTGCTTGCCTGGTCTTTACCAGAAGCACCTGAATTACCTTTAATATAACTTTTCCATAAAGCAATCCTTAAAGTACAAGCTACTGTGTACTTTGCTTAGGAGGGAGCAAGGTACAGGGGGAAATAAAAAATTCACCCACTGTTGAATTGGGGTCCTGACTTTGAATTTGAACCCAATCTTTGTACTGTCAAAGGGGTTTGGTCTCTGGACAGGGTAAATGTGTTTGTCAGATGCCAGTGCCCTCCTGAATATCTGTATTGGAAGACACATGACTGGTTTAAGCCATTAGGCTCAGAAAAAAACAAGAAGATACCAAAAGTGTGAAGGGTGAACAATACTTTGTCACTACAACCCCTACCTTCATCCAGGGTTTGGGACCTCAATCAGTCACTCATGATTCTCAATTTCAGTACAAGGGACTTGGAGGTAAAATCCAGGAAAAAAATGTTCTGACTTTCCTAGGCTGTCCTTAAAAGAATTTTAGTCCATACTTTGTTTTGGAGGTTTGTGATGTTGCCAAAGAAGTTCAGGGCAACCTGTCTTTGCTCAAAGCAGAAAGGTACATAAGTTGTGACATCATCTTTCTTAAGAATGGCTCCCATCTTTCACATTATATTATTTATGGAAAACAGGGCAGTAGCAGGAATCCCTGAGTGAGCATCATCATCATGAGATGAAAGAAAATCATGGTGTTTCCTCTGCCCATTCACTCAATGAAACTTGAACCCTTCCTGTGAAGCAGCAAGGCTTTGACAAGAGGAGAGGTGAAGAGCAGGCAGCCAGGGGAACTGCAGCATCTTTCTGGGATATGTGGAGTGTTAATTTGAAGCCCTTTGGTTGAGAAGTGGAATTTCTGCAGGAGTACAGAAGTTGCTGGGTAATTCAGTGAAGCAGCAGTGGCATTTCTGGGGTGTGGTTTGGCCTCAGAGGCCCCAGCAGTGAGCTCTGGGAGGAGCACACCCCACCTGGGAGTGCCTGGCACTCACCTGCAGGTCCTCCAAGGCACTGGGGGAGCATTGAATGCCTGCTTTGTGCAGCCCAAGCAGAGCTGGGCTCAGCTTGGTGTGCAGCCCAGCTCAAGTGGGGACATGCCCAGGTACTGAGCTGCTCAGGGAGCACTGCTGATGGGAAAACAAGGGTGCATAAAATGCGGGGATGCCTGTTCCAGTGAAGGCAGCTACAAGGCAGGTTGTGTGAAGTGGCTGAGCTGCTCTGACAGTTCACTCCTACCAAAAGAGAGAAATCTCTGCACCACCCAGCTTTTGGTAGAGCTCTGCTGGACCAGTTCACCACACTGAGTGCAGCAGTGGGGAGCCATCAGAGCAAGCATCTCATGGGACTTCATCCTGCCAGGTGTTTGCAGAAGGTCACAGTGAAGCAGAAAAATGAATCCTTCTCTGCCAAGCCGTTTTATTTACCACATGTTCCTCTTTGCAGTTTCTGAAGGATCTGGAAGAAATTACAGGAGTGACAGTTGTGAGAGGGACGTGCTCCAGATTGGCAGGGTTGCTTTGTGCTGTGTTACCACATTGCCTCTTCCTAGCAAAATGGATGTGCTGGTGGCATCCCCGGGTTTCTTGAGCTCTCATGCAAACTCTGGTAAGTGTGTAGAAAGGGAAGAATGAGCATCATACAGGAAATAGCAGTCTAGGGCTTTTTGTTTGTTTGTTTTGGATTTTTTTGGTTTTTGCAGATGTGTGTTTCAGGCTGGAAGATGCCTCTGTATCCCACTTGGTAGGAGTGTTGCATTGCTTTTCCTGCTTCTTTAATTGTTCCATACTCCTTTGTGTTGTATCAAGCTGCCCAGCTTGTGTTTTGGGGAGGATCTGGTGCTGCCTGTGACACTGCAGGCCACATAGCAAAGCCCCCCAGTAAAGGAGTGTCAGTGTCACAATAATGTGTTTCCAGTGCACAGAAAAAAAAATCCAATAGAAAAGTGACATGATAAAAGATAAGCTGTGTTAAACAAAGACATTTTCTGTGTATCACACCCAAACGTGGTGTATTTCATAATACAGCAGAGCACACTTCATCAGAATCCCAGGAAAGGAGCAGACCTGCTAAAAAAATAACATTTTGGTGCCAGGGAAATTATGCATTTAATAGATCTCTGCTGTATTTTGTAGAGAGATTTGCAGCCACATTCAGCTTTGGCTAAAATGTGATGGCAACATGTTGTAGGAGCCAGTTCCTCCTCAGGGCTTCCTGTTCCAACAATGGAGCTGTAAATGGTGTTATGGAAGTGGCAAGTGTCAGAAGGCAGCAGGATCTCATTGCAGTTGGGAGGTATTTTTGATTTATTGGCCCGAGCAAATGCTGAGTTGTCCAGGAGAAAATCTGGTCAGGTTGCTTTTTAGATGCTGGGAGGGGAGGAGGTTTGACTGTGCTCTGCATGCCTGCTTGCAGTGGATCCTGATCTTAATCCAAGTCTACTCTGGCTAGAGCAGAGCCACAGGGAGAGAGTTCTTTTTCCTGCATGCAGCCTCCCCTCACTGCAGGCAGCTGCTGATGGGATGCAGCCCTTGCTGAGAGGCAGGATGGATGGAAGGGACAGGCTTGCTGCTCTTCCTACTGACAATTCTTGTCCCAGAGAAACCTCAGCTCAACGTTTTGAACAGAAACTTTTTCCAAAAGTTGCCAGCTTCAAGTGAAAAAACATGGATGTGGTGTTTTGGATTTGCATAGAGGGTTTGAAAAATTTCACCTACAGCATGTCAGAGGGAGAACAGTTTGCAACCTTTTGGGCACTTCCTTCCTGCAGCATTCAAAAGAGTAAAGAGCTGATCCTCTGTCTCTTCTGTGTTTGCTTTGGAAAGGATGTTTCTCTAGGAGAACTGGGGCTGTCTCTGAAGAGACCAAGCTGTCACTAAAGGATTTGTGCATTCTGACTATATAAGGAGAAAAACCAATTTTTCAAAGATATATCTCACTCCTCTGTCCCTGCCTAGCCACAGGTACATGTCCCCAAAAGGAGATGGGAAGAGGATGCTGATTGGGACAGTGGATGGAGCTCTTGGCTACACCAGCAGCAGAAGGACACAACCTGGTCTGCAGGCACCAGGTATTGACTCGTGGTGGTAGAAAATCCTTGTGGTAGAAAATCCTACTGGATTCATTTTAATTTAGACTTTGAAGTCAATATGTTGGGTTTCTCTTCCACATTCTGCTCTTTGAGTGATAACTTTACTATTTTCTGACCATGGAAGGAGGAACTGGTTGAATGAAAATACTTCACAATGTATGAGTGGGAGAAATCCCAGTGCCACGGGTGGCTGGGGGCGGGTGCAGGGTGGTCTGTGGATGCTCTCTGTGTCCATGGAGTGAGGAGTGGGAGTTCCCCCCCCCCCCCCAGCAGTCCCCACTGGTGCTGCAGGACCTGCCCTGTGTCTGTGGGCTTGTGGGGGAGGCTAAAATAGATTCTTGGCATCAAATCTTGGATCCTCTTTGCTTAATAGATGGCTCTGTCTCCCTAGTGATACTGCTGCAGCTGCAAGCCACAGAGACATTTTGGCTGAAGTCCTCTTGGTTTAAAGGAGAGAATACTGGATAGATCTGCTCAGCAGCAGCATGACTGAATGCTCTCTTTCCACCCTGGCCTGGGAGAGTCCCAGTTCTGCTGACCTGAGGGACACATCTCTTCATGAACCAGGCTTTGGAGATGAGAGAAATAGTGTCTGCAAAAGTTTTTGGTTTATATAGAAAGATTTGAGGTCCTTGCCCAAGAGGCTTTTTTTGTGCCTTCTTTTCCTTTTGAAAATTACTGAGTTTAATTTTATCTGTGTGAGTTGGCTTGGTTTTTTTTAATATATGGTAAAGGTGGCTAAAGTCCTAGCATAGAAACTTTTTAATATTTCATATAAACCTAAACAAATACATTAGATAAAGGTCCTTTCACCTCCAGCTTGATGGTTCAAATCCAATCGTGCTTGGGAACAGAAATGTTCAAGCAGTAAAAATAAAACATCTCCTGATTTATGAATAGAAGTGTCAAGCTTTGACTTGCTGTGATTACTGGCATCACATTATTTGTGAACATTCAGACAACTGCCAGAAATCCATGAAACACATTTGTGAATCCCAGAAGTTTCATAAACTTCAGCCTGAGTGGTTATTTGCTTTCTGGTGCATTCAGTGGGCTGGCTGGAGCTGTGTAACAAGGCCAGCTAACAAATGCTCAGGTCTCACAGTAATAATAATGAGTGTAAGGCTCTCGTTGCTGTTACACAGCAGAAGGTGGCAATTCTGCTCCAGTTTACACCAGACAATTGCCTTTTGCTCTGGGGAGCTTTTGTCACTGGTTTGAGGAAGCCATGGAAGAGGGGATCCAACCTGACTTTCAAACCTTACATTATTTCCTGGGCCCAGCTGTTGGGGGGGAAAAAAAATCAGTTATTTGCTCCAAGGCGGAATTGTTCTGTTGGAGAAACCACAGCAGTGCTAACACCAGGTTGATGCTGTTAGAGAACAGTGGGTGGTGGGAAATGGGGCTGTGGTTCAGAGCTCTGTGCAAGGCAGAGCACATCAGCCTCTCTACATTTTAACAGTGTTCAAGTGCCTGAAAAAGCATGGGAACTCAGCAAATCCATATGGATTTCACACCAGGAGAAGAGATGCCACAATTAAAGCCTAAATTCAATGCCTAGCTGTGCTAAGATGACTCTCCCCAGCAGACCCTGCCACAGACCTGTTTGTTGGGCATTCAAAAGCAAAGAGTGAATCCCAGGCTGTGGGAATCTTGGCTCAAAGCAATGGCAAAGCATGGTCTACAATATTGCAGAGCTACTCTGGGACTACTTGTGCATGATATTCTGAACATTTTTAAGTGTTCTCTTCCTTTATGTGAATCTTTATAGTATCTCACTGCTTTCTCTCCATCTGCAGAAAGTAAAATTTAGAAAAGGTTATTATAGCAGCTTTGTCACAATATATGGTACCTGCATGGGGAAGTGACAGCATAGGAACAATGTGGCATAGTTTGCTTCTGATACCACTCTGCATATGTGAGACTTTAAACCAGTATTTGAAATTTCTGTTGGTATTATAAATAATAGATCAGGTCCACAATTTACTTGCTGAAAGTTCCAGCAGATGCGGTGTAATTAACAGACTGTAATCATTAGGTTTTGGAGAGAGGGTGACATATCAATTTTTAACTGTTTTTCTGCTTAGAAACACATCCAAGTAGTGCTGCCTCCAGAGGGATATGCACATGGATGAATGCACTTTGTGCATGCCATTTTATATACATTCTCACTTTGCTTTCCAAGTATTAACATGTGTAAATCCCTTTGGCATGTGCAGATACGTGCAAGTGGGCTGTGCATCCATAGCATTTATTTGCATATGGAAGAAAGCATATGTGGAATTGTGTGCACTGAGTTACACTTGCACTCATGTCCTTTGAGAACGTGACCTTACAAAGGATCTCTTCAAATCTGCAACTCAGTGATTTGGTTCCTTTTGCTTCAAAAATCAAGGCAAGGTGACTTTTCTGGTGAAGGAATCATGATATTATTTTAGGGAATAAAGCTTTTTAGGTGTATTGCTCAGTTGCTTCCCCTTTAATAGAGTAACATGAAAACCACAGAGGTGGAGAAACCTGTCTAGGTGGACAAATGCAGGTGTAGCTCAGTGGTGCAGGTGTTGAGCTGGTACCCAAGTGAATTGAGGTAATTACTGCTGGGGAGATTGTTCTTTCTACCCACACAAATAACCCTGTGGCTGCAGCACGACACCCACGAGCTCTTTGCTGCTGTAGGTCTCATCTGCCCAACAGACTTGTCCAACTGGATGTATTTGGCTCTCAGGGTCCTAAAGCAGGAGGGAGACTGTGGTGGTGTGATGCCTGTTCCTCACAGTAATGCAGGACACGGCCCAAAGGGGTGGATCTCATAGAGGTGATCCAGGACAGTAATTATAATTAGCTACTGGTGTTATTAATGCATGCATTTCAGTTTTGAGGGTGGTTGGAAATAGAGAAAAGAAGTTTTGAGAACTGCTTTTCCTTTACGTTTTAGGATGACTTCTAAGGATTTTGTCCAGTAGCTCCTAATTTCTACCAATAAAATCTATTCTTTCTGCATGGATGTAAAGATAATGACAATATCTGAGATCATTTCCTTGAAAGGGTCGGTTAAAACCTGAGAAATTTTCCTGGGTAAGCTGGTGAGGACTGTTTGGCAAACTGTTGGGTTTTCTACCTCTAAACACCTCCCATGGATCATTTACATGTTTTTTTTGGTTTTGTTTTTTTTAATGATGAGTAAATGAGAGTACCCCTGGCTTCTCCCATGTAGGCAGTCTTGCCCACATGGATTTCTCTCCTTTTGGAGAAATTGAATGTTTCATTCTGTGTCTTGTAGAGGCTCTAATTCAGGTTTCCTACTGTTATATCATTTTATTTAAGGACAGATCAGGAGGCAGGAATCTGCACTGACTGCCTGATGCTTAAGAAGGTGAATAATGACTTGGAGAAGACCTTGTGCGTATCTTTTGATCTTTGGGCTTCAGACACCCCTTCACCCATAATTAACTCGTGTGTTGACTGATCACCTGAGTGATCAAGGGAGACTCAGCATGTCACTGGAAAGCAGGGAACTATTACTCTATGGCAAAACAGCAATCAAGCCAGCTCGTCCATGATACAAATCAGATACCTGCAAGAACAAGTCACCTAATGGCAAGCTGTACTGGAGATGGATGATATCCTAAATCATTATCTTCCATAGCATCAATTATGTTTACAGGGTAAGTCCATGCTATCTTCATGGCTAGCCCTGCATCCAGATAACAGCAGCAGCAACAACAAAAATTAAAATTACAGCACGAATTTTGGGAGGGGCAGTGCACTGAGCACGACTGCCTAATAAATCAAGACCATCCGTGGATTAGATGGAAGGGAGTGGGAATGGTTATCATTCTGTTGTATAAAATGCACAGCTTAGGTTCTGTAGATCATTTGAAATATATATGAATTTGAAATCAGCCAAAAAGATATGTCAGGCGTTTCTTTGTTAGAATTATGGCATGTTTTTAAAGCCTAAGTGCTTTTCAGTACAAATTTTAGCATGTTTTGCATTCAAATGAAACATCTACTCTACGTGTGAAGCCCTTGTAACACACTGCCTGTAAAAGTGGAGGGAATCACTGGATTTATAGGTTCCTTTGCTCATTTTGTCAAAGTCAGTTCTGCCTAATGGAGCCCATGGAACAGGGAAGGTTTTCATTGCACAACTTTCCATGAGAGAGATAATGTTTGCTGCCTGAGACATTGCAATGCCTAAACAAAGACTCAAGTTTGTATTAAAAGAAGGAACCTCAGCTGGGAAGGGATTAAGTTAATAACATTTTCTGTAATGTCTTTATCAGCATTTCTGTGGCCAGTTTGTGACAATAAACAGGGGGAAAAAAAAAGAAGCTCATGTTGGAGATGGAAGTAAATTTCAGGCTGATATGAGTGATGTACCTCATAACCAGTTATAATTAGAAGGGAGGCTTCTTACAGCACCACTCCTCTATAAATCACGGCAGATATTACCCCAACTTGTACAACAACTATGAAATATGCTGTGAAATTTGAAACTCATGAAAAATAGGTTCTTTTGTTGCAATTTCATTCTCAGAAAAGCTCTCATTTGATATAAGCTTATGCCTATTTTTGACTGCTGTCTTAAAAACAAGGTAACCAGCCTCATTTCCCTAGAAAAATGTTATAATTTCAATTTAGTAAAGTCTTTTTTTTTTTTTTTATAATCACAGTTTGTGCAAGATGAAAGCATTGCACGTTTTGCTACACAGAGTCTTTACTTGGAAGAGTCTATGAAAAAAACTCAAGCAAAAGTTTTCTATAGCAGAAGCTGCTTATCAAGAACAATTTTACATTAAAGAAGTCAGAAATAAAGGATGATAGCTGAATAGATGTGTATTTTTCTCTTCTCTTCTGACAGAGTCAGCTTTGACCTGGCCTGGTGCCCACCTGCATTATTCCAGATGTGACCATGGAAAGTCCACAGGGAAAGCAACCCTAGGGAAGAAGGTCTTGCTGGCTGGATGCCTAAAAACAAAAATCAAGTAAGATTCCTCGAGTCTTTCTCTTGTACTTAGGTCTAAGTCTTTCTCCTATGATATTTTATTATATTTTTAATAGAAAAGGGATGAGTTTATTTTAGAAATGTGCTCTCTGGAAACCTATGAACTATTCCAGGACTGTTGGTGTGGTAGGATTGTAGCTGCTTCTATTGATTTTAATTTAAAACTGTAATTGCAAATAAAAACACCATTATATCCCCCAGCTACCTAAACTGAAAGGACTGATTCACAGGGGCAAAGCCTGATGAGAACTTCTATGTGGGCCAAGAGCTTATGGGCATTTTAACACCCTCATTTTGGCATGGCCTGGATTTATTCTAGTGTGGAAAATGTCACAGACACGGGGGGGAAACCTTCCCTCTTCTACTGTCTGACCTCATTTCTTGGGCTGTGCTTGAAGTAAAGCAGGGGACCTACCCAGGACCCTGTGGGCAGCAGGAGGGTCCCTGGCTTGGCCTCCCAGATGTCAGAGCTGCCTGGAGAAGCCACCTGTCCATGCAGGTGTCCCTGGTATCTGCTGCAGTTGGGTGAAAAAAGGTTTACTCTGTGATTGGGTGTGACAGGAGTGAGATGTCATTGCTCAAGGGAGCACATTCTGTCAGGCTGGGTGCAGGCACGTGGGACACACTCAGCTGCCTCAAATATAAATTAGCATTCTGAAAGAATTAAACACAGCTCTTGTTTGTTAGGTGAAATTATCAATTGTTTTGTCTTCCAGAGGTAAACAAAGAGCTGAGGGAGTCTCAATCTCTCAGTCTTATGACCTTATGGTCACTGTCCAAAATACCAGCAGTGACGTTCCACACTGGAGAACTAAGAAGAAGAAAAGCAGATCCTCAGCAGGGTTAGCCCAGTGCCTTTCCAAGTAATCCCTTATTTTAACAAAACGTTTCCATATGGGAAACTCTCACTGAGCAGATGCACTGAAAACAGTGTGGTCAGTGCTTTGTGCAGAGGCTGATATGGGCTGTTGAATACCCAGAGCAGTTGAGTGGCTTCAGCTGAGCTGCCCTGCATGTCTAAATATAAAACTGATGCCTGGGGCTGAAAATTGATCTGTAACATTAAACTCCAACCACAGAATGGGCATCACCACTTGGAAGGGAAGCAGATAACTGGTATTAGCTCATCTGTTAAAGAGGAGTAGCTGGACAGGGTCTGAAGAATTCTTGCAGATGTGAAACCCTTACCCTGAATTTCGTGGAAAATTGGTTCAAAACACAAATTTGCAGCAGATACTTATTTATGTAATGGGCCTGAGATGTAACCCTGAATCTAAATCCTTTTTTTGCTGGGTAGAGTTGGGATCTGGCTCTCCACTGACCCTGCAGGACAGCCTACAGTTCACTAATCCTAGAAAGCAGACAGACATACTCTTAAAAAAAACCTTCCTTTTTTCCTTCTCTTTTCCCTTCCCTTTTTGTTTTCCTCTCGCTTTCTCCCTTTTTCTCTCTCTCTTTTTTTTTTTTTTATTTTGTTTGTTTGTTTGTTTTGTTTGTTTTTAAGGGAAAATTTGTTGCAATAATACAAACCCATCATGCTCTCTCTGGTTACAGCTGAGTGGCACTACATCAGCAGCAGAATATGTACAAATTAAACTGTAACAACGTACCAAGGAGAGGCACAGCAATATCATAAAAATTATCCACAGTACAATATGACTAATGTTGTGTGAAATGCATTCATTGGCCAAATGATGTCTAGGTGTATCTTAAGGAGTTATGCTGATGGAGATAATGGTTATAGAACAGAGATAAAGGAAGGAAAGGCGAGTGAAAGACAAAAGGTTGCAGCAAGGGCAGCCTGGCTGGGGAGGATGCTCAAGCAGGTGAGTTTGAACAGGAAAGCTGGGCTGCTGTGGAATGTAGAAGGATGTGAGAAGAACTCAGTGGCACCTTTCCTCCTCACGTGTCTGGTGTGGAGGTGTGCTGCTGTTTCAGGCACACACTCAACGTTCCTGTGCTCTTTCTCACCTCCTTCTAAATGGACTTTTTGTAAACGTTTATCTAGAAACACAAGCTTCACATCTGCTAAATATTCTCTAGCTCTGTTACATATATAAATGTCTTTGTTTTCGCTTTCTAGATACAAAAAACCCCCAAAAAATCCAAAGAGAAGAAACTGATCTTATTAGTATGTCCAAAACCAAGAAATTAGTTTAAACATAGCCAGAGAGAGGATGGCTAGAGTAAACACATCACTAAAGTGCACTCAGAAGTTTTCATCTCATTTCTTAATCTGAGAGTCTTTGTGAAATGAGTAAATGTTTTGCCTGAATAAGAAACTTGGCTATTGGTAAGTCAATAGGATTTTCTTCTTTGTTAAACATAGATTTAGAAAAAAATCTGTCCAGTGACCCATTGTGCCATCATGCTTATCCTGAGATGTTTATCTAGACCTGAACATTCTATTTTCAAAGGAACTCAGGGATTGCCCAAGTAAATATTATTTTACATCTAAATTACATTTTCCAAAACAGCTCAGGTAAGGCCCCAGCTCACTGAGTGTCTCCTAAAAACCTAAGTAACTTTTAAAATCAGAGAACTGGTCAGCAAAGTGGACTTGCCTGAAATAAAACCAGTCTCTGTGCAGTGTGTTGCTGGAGTGCTGGTCTCTGGTGCAGGCACAACCTACTAGAAAAATAGAGTACTTCAATGGTATTGCTGATTATTTGTTACCTGGTTGGAACAGTTGTTTCTGATGTGTGGGAGCCATGTTAGCCAGGGTTGGTTTTTTTGTTGTTGTTGTTTTGTTTGTTTGGTTTGGCTTTTTTTAGGTTTTTTTTTTTTTGGGGGGTGTGTGTGTGTGGTTTTTTGTTTATTTGTTTGTTTGTTTGGTTGGTTTTAAAATTTTGTTTGTTTGGTTGGTTGGTTGGTTTTTAAAATTTTTTTTTCTCTCTTGTTTATTGGTATGTACAAGGATGGGAGGCAGACCCAGCCAAAAATGCTGAGATCCAACTATTTTGAAATCCTACAATATCCAGAGTGGGGAGTGAATTTTGTCTCCTAGTGAAGATAGGGGGTCCCCATGGAACCTTTCAATGGCAGGCAAAGCTCTCCACAGACATGGGCTGGGCTGGGCGTTTCTGCTCTGCTTCAAAGGCAGAGGAGGAGGGAGCAAAGAGATAGAATCAGTGTTTTCAGCCCTAAACCTGGCTTGGATCTGGGGGTTCTTTGTGAACCTTACAAAGCTCCTTCTCCAGCCAACCACCTCCACTCTCTGCTGAGCACGTGCCAGGAATTCCCGAGCAGAGGAGGCTGCCAAAAGCCAGGGAGCTGCGATAACTCTGTGCTATCACATCCAGAAAGCCTCAGCCAAGGCTGCTCTTCCCCCAGGCAGGCAGGGGCACGGCGTGGCCCAAGAGCAACATCCTCAGCCTTTAGCCCAGGCTCTGGGTTTTTTTGCTCCCTCTCTGTGCTGCAGTTTTGTTTCTTTACAGGGCTGTGGTGGCTCTGTGCAGAGGAATTTCTGCATTCCCTCTTCATTTGGCAAACAAACTTGAGCCATTCTCTGGGAGGGCAGGAGAGCAGGCTTCTCCTCTGCTCTGACAGGAGGGTGTGCAGCAACACAGCAAGCTCAGCCTTGGGAAGGGGGAGAGGCACTCTGGGACCCGGGCTGCTTTATATCTCAGCTGATTCTCCTCTTTCTCTCTTCTGTATCCCCTTAATAGCTTGACAGGAGAAATATAGGGAAGATACAGCCATCTGATTAACAGCGCCGGGGGCTGGGGATGGATGACAAGGGAAGGGAGAGCAGCGTGGCTACCAGCCAAGTTCCAGCAAGAAACAGAATATCTGGCTTCCTCTAATCTCTGGAGGAAAATTAAGTTACAAAAACCTTTAGTGGAAACTTTGCATACATTCAGTACCATTGCCATGCCTGACAGGAAAAAAAAAAAAAAAAAAAGCCTGATATATTATTTAGTTTATAGTTATAGAATTAAAGGTGCAAGGTTTCCTACCAGGAATAAAGAAAAAAATCCTCTCAAAAACTAAAGACAAAACCCTGTAAAACCCCTCGAATGTTTTGTGTTGTCAGAGTTATTGAGAAATTCTCCTTTTTGTGTTAATGGATGGTTGTGTGAATTGCATGAAGATGTCTGAACCTCTTCCCAATGAATTTTTGCACTTGCATGTAGATCCCTTTTTCTTTTCCCAGCCAGTTTGCTCTGCCTCCTGCAGGAGCAGTGGAGAAGGTGGAGATGGGGAGAAGGCTCCAAATTGCCCTGGGCAGACAGGACTGGCCCAGGAAAGGGCTTAGGCTGCTCATGCCTTCACTGAGCCCAGGAGCCAAGGCCTTGCTGTTTGTCAGAAATGTGTGTGTTACACACAGGGAGGAACTCCTCCCCCTTCCCCACGTCTGTCATCATTGTGTTGATGAAAAGTAGTGGAGTTTGATTTAAAAAAAACAGCTTAGGTGTTAAGTGAGCAACAAGCTGGGACCTGTGCATATGAGAGAAAGCACTGATTAAAATAAAATAGCCTATTTATTGACTGTTGCAGCTAAAGCAGTTGGAGTAGCCACCACGAAAGTGTTACTTACGTGTTACTCAGCTTTATGAGAGGGGGGGAAAAAAAAGTCAGATTGGCTGGTTAGAAATTTTCTTCATTAAGTCTCGTGTATGTTGATATGTCAGAACCATGAACCAAGGGTTTGAGCAGCCATTGCCTGGCTGGCTGTGCTCTCCTCTTGCTGGCTCTCCAGGCTGGTGGGAATCTGGCCCTGCTTGCTCCAAGAGGAGAAAGCACAGATGGATTCTGTGGTGTTTCCCTCCACCTTGTTACAAGCAGCTTGCTCCCAACCTTCCCCATGCGATTCCTTCCCCAGCCTTGTCTGGAGAGAACATTTTCCACGCAGAGGAACCTAAGAGCTGTGTTTACATGGCATTTCCCTTCTGAGAGCTTTATTTCTCTTCAGCCTCAGGGACCTCAACACCAGCCAAATCTCAATATGGGGCTGAAATTGTACACTGGCTGTCCCTGGCCCCGGGCAGCCCTGCCGTGGGACAGAGGGGTGTGTTTGTGTAAGTGTGCACGTGTGTGTGTGTGTGTGCACACAAAAACAGATGTGGGCTGTCCAGAATAAATGAGCCTATTCAGAGTGTCACAAAATGGACAATTTATGGCCAGTTTCAGCAATTAGTCAGACCAAAGGAGTGATGTGGATCGGTATTAAAACCCTCACTGTTTTGTTTACTTTAGAAAAGCAACAGGGAGTTCCAGCTGATGAGCAAAGATACTGAGAAAGGGTAATTAAAGAGAAACAATCTTTGATGTTTGTCTTATTGCAGTTTCTCCTCTTTTTTTTGTGCTCCCCTTACATGGTCTTGAGAAACAGAGCTGCTGGGTTTTCTTTGTTTTTTTTTTTTTTTTTTTTTTTTTTTGTTGAGGGCAGTGTGGAGGTGGCTGCATGGGCAGTTCTGCAGCAGGAATTCACCATTTACTTCCTGCCAGGTTCTTGCACCTTGCAGTGAATTAGGAGGCTTCCTGTAGACGTGCTGGCACCTAGCAGAAATTCTAGGTATCAGCCTACAGGGCCATGCACTTGTGTGACTATTTTTGTTGAGCTGATGGGGGAAAAAGGTCCCTCGAAAAATATTGATAGCTTCTAAAATACTCCACCAGCCCAAGAGCAGCTTAAACTGTGTAAATTAAACCTTGAGCATGACCTGTCCCCCACAGTTCACCACCTCTGTTAGTATAAATATTCTGTTCCATTTTGTCTTCTACTCAGGTGTCAGTTCTTCTGCTTCCAACAGTTTATTTTGTGCTACGGTCATAAGATTCTGTGTTTCACATATGTTGTCACAAACTCCTGAGAAACCCAAATCTTTGTGCTGTATGGAAGGTTTTTAAGTTCAGGTTTTACAGGAAGAAGGTAAACTTTGCTGGGCTTTTTGTTTTTCCTGGTCCATGGGGAGCCTTTTCTGACTTGTGCACCATGAGTGTGCTCTGTTGCAATCTGGTGAATCTGGCTGCTGCTCATGGATGCTTTTTCATTTGTGGGGGTGACAGTGACAGATGGAAAGTGTAGTGGAATGGTTGGGAGTTATTTAATCAAAGTCTTTCAATGAAAGAAAAGATATTTTAATATGTGGTTTGATTCACTGCGAATTTTTGGCAGTAGATGGGGCCCTTACTGTAATAAAATTCCATTGAGTTGGGAAGTCTCCTGGAGGTGGTACCCAGATGCATTTTATTGGAGCTGACTCCTGGAACATCATCCCTGACCTAACTCAGGCTCTTTGTTGTCTCCATGTAACTGCTCAGGAGAAAAAACCAGAAAGGTGGGAAAGGAGAAACAATGTTCTTACATGTCTGTGCCCCAACTTTTCACTGCACTCTGACGCTTTATTTTACTGTCTTTCTTGCCAAAAAGCTGCAAACCACAGGCTCCCTGATTCTGTTCTTGCTGACCACACTCAGGACATCAACTGAGATCAAGGATGAGCAGGAAGGGGAACACAGCCCTGGAAAAGGATGGGGCAGAACCAGAACCTCATCTTCTGCCACAATGTTGTGAATACAACATTTCACTCAAGCAAATCCAGGTTTCCTGGCAGTGCTGGGGCTGGCCTGGAATCCAGACCTGGTCTGCTCAAGGTAGAGCCATTATCCTAAAGTGCTTTTATTGATCTGTTGACTTTCTGCCTCCCTCCTTTTCTTCCTCTCTTCACCCTGCCAGCCTCTTAAAGACTTATATCTTGTCTCACACAACCAAGGTATTTTAAGGGGTGAACAACGATTTTGAAGGCAGATTAGACAAACTATATCTGCCCAATGAAACCAGATATCCCCTGAATGATATCTGAAGAAGGATTTGTCTATGTTTACAAATCAGTCCCTCTTTCTCTTTCCCTCTTATTTTTTCTCCCTCTGTATATGTCCTGGTGTTCTTCAAACCATCAGTTTCAGGGGCTCCTACAGCTCCTGTGTAGCAGCCTATCCCCCAAAGTGGCAATGCCATGTTGTCATGCTTTATTTTCAGTTGCTTAAAGAGACCCACAGTAGTAAATCTATATCTGTGCTGTGATATCCAGCAATGTTAAAGGCTGAGATTTAAAGATAGGCCTGAAAGACTCAGTAGTTGATGGCTGTAGAGAGCCAAGAAGAGCTGTGTGCCTTACTGGAAATTTCAGGCACAACTTGTTAGAGTGCAATATATTACAGTGACCTGAGCTGCAAATCCTTCTGAGATGGAGATAAAGGGAGAAGGAATAATACTGGAGAAAATTTTAAAAACACTGTGTGTTACTAAATGCTAAGAAAGGGCTTGAAGTTGGTTGATCTCCTTTTATTTCTTATTTCAGTGTTCATAATTTCTCCGGTTTGTGGAAAATTGCAATTCCTTCCTAATAACATTGTTTATTAACTAATTGGTTAAAGTATGGGCATTTAGTCAGTGGTCCAAAAAATACACAGGTAAATAAAGAACAGTAAAAAAAGGCTAAATTTTATTATAGAAGTGCATTAACTTTTTAAAAATGTGAAGCACAATGTCTTTCATACAGCTGAATATATCATTGGTCATTATACAGGATTTGAAAAATAAAGAAGTTATTGATAGATTTTAGTCAGATAAACATAAATATGCACATGTGCATTATAGTGCACTCTAATTTTTTAATGTTGAAACAATATAAATAAAAGCATATTTGAGTAAAAAACAGAAATTCACATGGAACACCCTCATTAGGCTGGATAGTACTACAGTGAAAATAGTGTGAATGTTAATGAGATTAAGGACAAAAACTCCTATAGTTGCATCCCTTTTCCACTTTATTGATATCAGCATTAGTTTTCTTTTTATGGAAATTCATGGAAAAGAAGATAAATTAATTTTCACTAGTCAGTAGTTGCCTGTACATTATTGAAACCCTCCTTTTAAGCGTAGCTACTGCTCTTGTAAGCCAGGAACAGGAAGAGTCCTGCCTGTCTCAGGTGAGCAGCTGTGCAGGACCTGCCATGGATCACATCTGGTAATTTGGTCAATAATCAATGTGCAGGGTTTGAAAGCAACCTGCTGGCTGAAATATGCTCATGTAAAGAATTTATCTAAGAAATCTGAATGTAGTAAAATGTGGAGGGAAAACAAATTAAAACCTGTTTCCATGTTACTGAGGAAATGAAAGAAAGAGGTGGTTATAAATTTCTTAGACCATGGGATGGCCACTTATGGATATAGGGCAGTGAACCTTGATTAATTTTAGGATTTATGTGATGAGAAGCAGTTCACAGTTCAGTGCATTGCAGATGACTTAGCTGATTGTAATAATGTGTCAGTAACAGCAAACTTTCCCTTTGAAATCACGGGGAAAAGGGTATGGGAGTGGTGGGGATCCAGAATGCCTTAGCAAGCACCCCTAAGTCATTTACCTTTTTAGAGAAACTACAGCAGGAACAGAGCTACAGCCTGATGTGCACTGAGCTGCACCTCTGGAGAGTGAAGAGCAAGTGCTTTGTGCCCTGCATTGAGTTGGAGGTAAGAGCCAGAGTTACTTTCCTTCCAGACAATAGCTTGCATTGATGCTGCTGATGGCAGAAAACATAACCCAGTGTATTCTGAGCTAGGCACAAATCTGCATTTCCTTGTCAAAACTTTAGAATTTTGAAGTAATATATTTTTGCAGAGGTGTATTTGCTCAGTTCTATAGAAATCTTGATCAAAAAACCTTTGGCTCAGCCTGTGAGATGCTCCTAGCTCCTGCTATAAGTAGACTGTGAAGTTTGTTTCTGTGTTTCAAAACCTAATTGCTCAGTGAAACTACCTGAGTAAACTGGTTTCAGGGCCAGAGAAGGCTCATAACCATGCTTGTCAGGTAAGAGATCATATAAAGATAAAGCTGAAGTTCATTCTAAAAGGCAAATTTGTCTTTTTACAGAGCTAGGTGAATTTGTGGACTTTTCTCCTGCGAAATGGTATCAGAACAAGCACGAAGCTGGATGTCTGAAAGAGATCAACAAGATCATCTAAGCACCAATACACAATTAACACTGTAAGTAATTTGCAAGCTAGAGAAAGTGAGCCAAAGATCACTTCTTGAGCCATAAATGAGTCTGAGCAGTGAAGCTCTGCCTCTTCTGACAGCAACACTGAATATGGGCAAGTACATTTTGTGATGTGGCACTGCTGAGCACCAGCCTTTTGGGAGGCAGGAGCTCAGGCAGGGCAGCTGATCTGCTGGGGAAATCCTTTACCAGCAGCAGGGCTCTCCCTGTGTTACCAGGCTTTGCATAAAAGAGCTGTCCTATGTATTAGAATGTAGCATTTGGTGGGTTGAATCACACAGGACTGAAGGCAGTCCCAGGGAAGAGGATTATGAACTGGGAACTGCTATTCCCAGTCAGAATCTGCCAGCCAGGGGAGCCAGGGACCTTCACTCCTGGTCTGTGGGACTGCAGAGAAAGCAAGAGGAAGCAGGAAGGGGAATATTCTCTGGTAATTCAAGGGGAGGAGAGAGGCAGAAGGAACCCCAAGCACCTTTCAGCAGAAGAGTTGTGAGCTGTCAGGTGCGAGTCCCACAGAAGCCCGTTGTAATTAAGCATCCTGTAAGGTGAGGAGGGGGGTGAGCACTGCAATAAGCTCAGCAGCAGCATCTGCACCGACTCTCTGCCCCTCCCGGATACCCTCTGGAAATCTTCAGCGTGTTTTGTGTTTGTTTCAGAGCCAGGAACAAATGCTGGCAAATACAAAGGTGTGAAATGTTGGCCAACCGATCCCAGTGTGCCCTACAAGGCACTGGAGGGAGGATTGCTCTAAGTGGATGATGAGCTCAGTTCAGAGGCTGTTAAGTTAAAGCTTATTACCCTCATTAAGTAATGTGTGTAATGTGGTTTTGGGCTTCTGATATGGTAAAACCAGCATTTTCCAAATGTTTTGTTGTCCTATCTACTACTATGCTTGGAGGGGAACCCAGTTTCTGTTTTGCACTGGGTCACATTCAGTGCAGAGAGAAGGTTTCTTCACGGAGTTTAGAGTTTGGGATTGCCTCTGTGAAGGCAGGGGCTGTCTGGGGTGATGTGCTTTGTGAGAGCCAGGAGGGACCAGAGGGGAAGCAGGAGCAGGGTGCAGAGAGGTTCCTGCCTTTGCTGGGAACTGGCTGCACTGAGAGTACTGAGGACAGGGTGCCTGGCCGTGCTCCCTGGAGCTCTGCATGGCTGGAGACCAGGCTGTACTGCTCCCAACAGGCTGTAAATGAAGGAAGATGGCTCAGGTTTAAGTTTTCTTGCAGTTTCATACACCCTGCAGGATGAGGAGCACCGAGGTGGGATGGAGCAGTTTAGATTTACCAGGTACCCTTAGCTTGAGCTCAGGGCTGACCCTGCAGGACTGGGCTGGTTTACATGAGAAGACTGGAGGGTCTCTGCCATGTGCTCCTCATCATTTCCATTATCTGTGTCTTTCCTTTATCTGGGGTGCCACAGCTCCTCCCAATGATGGAATATTGACTCTCCAGGCAGCTTTAATCTCTAGCTGTCTTGGGAGGGTCAGGTTGGGAGAGATTTGAGGTCCTCAGCCCTGAAGTGAAGCCCTCCCTGCTTCAGACAGGCCTGCAATTGAAACCAGCTGATCCCAAGTCCTTTGCAAACATTTCCATTTCAAACCCCTGAAGTTTTATGTCTTTCTAATAAATTTTTTTCTTGAGCCTCATAAATCTCATAAAGATCTTGAACAGCTAGTAAATTTGGCCATTCAGATACACGTTTTCCAGTAAAGAGGATAATGGTTGCTGTTCCTGATGCCACCTCCCCTCCCCACCCCTTCAGCTGTAGGGAGTTCACCCCTTGCCTGTTGGCTGCTTGGGCCATGCTAAGAAAGGCAACACCTGCAGGTCCTTTTTGCAGGAAGGATCAAGGCATTGCTGGGCCTCTGCTGGCTTGGCCACTGCCCCTGCCTGTGACCTGAGCAAAGCCATTTATTCTCCTAAAATACGAAATCAGAAGTAGGCTGATGTATCCCTGCTCAGGGGATTGGGAATCTTGCTCTGTTCAGGCTGGACAGAAAATGTTCCAGCCAAGTCTCTTAGGCTTGGATTTCCAGGTGGGCTTGAAAGGACACAAATCCAAGGACAATATAAACCCAACACTCCTCAGACTTCATTTGGAAACACCAGGCAGAAGTGCTGAAGCTATTTAGAAAAACATACTAGAGAAACAGAAAATTGCAAGCATATTTTCCCCTTTATTTGTTGTCTCCCAAATTCAAACAAGCTTATTTCCTTTCCTGCAATGCTGCTTTTGATAATCTTGTGCCAAAGGCACTGAATCTGTTCTTATTGCTGTCAATAGCAAGATGCCTGTTGCTTTTAATGGTTCAGCTATTAAAACACCACATCCCAGTTGTCTGGCTGTGAGCAATCCCAAGCTATCGCAGTGACAATATGGAACCTTTTTCCTCTCTGAATGTTTCTCTGCAAAGTTTGACCATTTTGGCTGGGCTCAAACATGTGTCTATCTGGGATTCTTTCCAAGGATGAGATTTTGACAGCTGTGCTCATGTTGGCAAAAATCCTGACATCTTGTGCTTCGTTGAAATAGCAGATTCTTAGTGGAGAAGGGGTGGGAATCCGATTTCATAGATGAACACTTATGAATTGAGGACTGTGAGCCTGGCAGAGCTTTTTTCACTTTGTGGGGGGGGAAAGGTTGAGCCCATCCTTTGGGAAGAGGGTGGAGCCTGCCTTTCTTCCCATTCCCACCCGTGGGCACAGATGGCCGGTGGGCAGTGGGGTGGATGGAGCTGCCTGTGCTGCTGCCAGCTTTGTGCAGCAGTTGGGGACATGCCTTGGACTGCACCCACGGAAGGGGGACTCAGCCTGCCCGCAGGCCATGCCTAATGAGCCTCATTTGCATATCGGATGCTTTGGGCACGGCTGGTGCGTGGTCTTGGTGCGCTTTCAGTCAAAATCCACCTTTGCAACCCTGGTCAAGGCTTGGCCTGGTGTTTCTGCCAGAGAGCTGGTGAAAAACAAAGCCTTCCTAGACTCTGAAATAGCCTGTTTTGGGGGTTCTATTATCACCGTTGTGATAAAGTTGATTGAGTGGTTTTTGATTGTTTGTTTGTTTGTTTTTTTCCACTGGAATTTCCATCTTGAACTGGAGAAGTATCTCCCACAAACTCTGTAATTATTCAAAGCTGATATAATTTTGCAGTAACCTTCAATCTGATGAGCTGTCATTTTTCTGATGAAGAATCACTTATTTGGAGACTAGAATTCCTATTATCTCGACAAATAGGGAATGGTGGCACAGAAAATTGTGTCACGAGGTCACTCATGAGCTCCACATCAGAGCCAAGGATAAACTGGAATGGGTCTGGTGGAAGGTCATCAAAATTTTTTCAGAAGGTATTTTGCAAATATTATATTTATTTCAAATTTTCCAGTGGCCAGACAGTTCCTTTATATTTTACCAAGAAAAATAAATTAAAGAAAAAAGTCATGAGGTTTTAAAACCATGTCAACAGTTATTTTCCATGTCTGGTATTTCATTGGAAGTCAAGGAAAAATAATTTCTAAAACACAAACAAGATAGTAGTCAAACAACAAAACCCCAAACAAAACATGCCTCCTGTTGAAAACAATTCAAACCGTTTTGCTCAGGAAAGGTTTTAGTTTAGGGTTAGGCACACAGAGTCAGAAATTCCTGCTTGCATCCATGGCAAATGTGAGGTCTTTTATTTAACTTTTAAAGGAAAAGCAGCTAATCTGTGTCAAACTCATCCTTGCTGTGCATTAAGTGATGCATACAGATATTTCTCATCCATCGGAAAGCACTTGGGCAGCCTTTTCATGTATTTAATCCCTCAAGCCTTTTTTAAGGATTTGGGAGGCTGCTAAAGGAGAGACGAGTCAGATTTGAAGTGGTAAAATTGGGGACAGTCCCAGAAGAAGCAAAGGTGGATGTTTGGGGTGGCTGTGATGGCAGGCAGGCCAGCTAAAGGTGAGCTCTGGGCATGGATTATTTATCTTTGCACAGCCTGGCCTTGTCAGCCGAGTGGCCAAAAAAGTGATCAGGAGCTACAAAATTAAATGGGAAAAGCTGCACCTCCCTATGCTTTGTTTATGGGAGATGGGGTTGAGGAGGACAACAAAGGACACTGGTGCTGTGTGGGAGGCTTGGTCAGCAGGGACTGACCCATGGCCTTCGAGGCCCTTTCACAGCCATGCCTTAATGACAAGCTCTTCCTTTCCTCTCCCACTTGTTTTTTGAAAACTAGGGCAAATATTAGCACATCTGTGAGTGTTGGGCTGCTGTGTTGGAGGGCTTCTAACCCGTGTTAGCTTGATTAAAACTAACATCTCTGTTTCTAAGCTGAGGAATTCCAGTGGCGTGTCTACCATAAATTAAACTGAAATTCCAACTTTAAGTTGTCTTCTAGTTCTGCAGCAGATCTGTTTACTCTGGAATAGCATAAGGGAGATGTCTTCATCTTTGCTGATTCTTAACAGGTCACAGACATTGACTTTAAATAGCTAAAAGCCTTTAAAATAATTTTAAAACAGACTTCCCCCTCCTACAGACCTTAACCTTTAGTTGGCCTTAACTAGAAATGCCCAGGATAACATTATCCTAAAACAGACCATATAAACCAGGGAACAGCTTTAATATGTACTGTGATCATTACCTGAAACCAGCAAAGAGGTTGGAATAATTATTGCTCCTGTTTACACTTCTGCATCTCAGTGGGTTGTGCTCAATCCTTTAATGATGATGATTAAAAACATACTGGAAACACATAGTAATTAAAGAGAGCACTTAGCTGTGATTCTGAAAGCACAGAGGCAGCTTTGAAGTGGAACTGGACACAGTGTCTGTTGCCAAAACGTTGCAGGAGTTGGAGCACCAGGTAGCTGGTAATTGTGGGTACCACACCACGTCTGTTTTGGCACCTGCAACATCCGCCCCCAGCACCAACCTCAAAATCACTTCTTGTACGTCAGAGAGACTCCTGCAGCCTCAGAAAGAGCTGATTGATGGTGGCTGAGGGATCAGGCAAATACTCTGCTTTTTAATTTATGTAAAGCCGAAGTTGAATTTGGGCTTGTTTCTCCGTGGGGGACTTTTTGAGGGTGAGGCAATGTTTAGGAAGAGGGCAGGAGGAGGAAATGTGGGGTGACAGCAGAGAGTGGGCGCTCTGCCCTGCCGAGCCTTCGGCGTGGGTACTGNGTGGGTACTGACATGAAAGGGAGTTCTCAAGCCACAAGCTCCAAACCTTGTGTTTTAGGAGTGTTTCTGTGGGAGAGGGAGAGGGGCATGTATTGCAGAATGGATTCCTTTGTTTGTTTTCCCCATTTAAAACAACAAAAATACTCTTATTATAATAAGTGCAGAAGGATGAGTGATGAGGCTTGTGCTGTAAAATCATGTTTGCTGGAAAAGTTGTCCTGTTTTCCATTGCTTAATTTCATCTGAAAAGGGAGGGCATGGAGGCTGGGGAGAACACAGCTACTTTCTTGGAAGTACTTTTCCATGCACTAGAGGTGGGCCTTCCCAGGAGGGAGCAGCTTAGCTCTAAGTAAGGAGAGCAGAGTTCAGAATAAGTCCTAATGTTTCTTTAGGGCTTAAAGGGATTCAGTTTGGGTCACTGTCCCTTAAGTTTCTACTCCTTATCTCTTGGTAGTTTTCTCTGCAAACCCAAATTCAGTTTCTGCCTCTGTGCTGGTGCCACAGAGCCCACCTGCTTACACTGAGTGAGTCCTATTTCTGTGCTGCTCCTGTCCCCCACAATGTCCCCTTGAAGAACACAAGCTATCAGCTAACACTCAACATGTCTCAGACAAGACTTTTCCTCCTAGATCTCTCAAGCAACATGGACAATATTATGGTCCTGCCTGTCACTCAGACCTGCGGATGTTATCTTTGACTCCTGTCTCTCTGTTCATGCCTGCAGGCAGTGTCAGGCTCTGGCCACTTGTTTCTGTGTAGCCTCTCTAAAATATTGGCATTTCTATCCCCTCTCCTGGCTCACATGCTTGCTCAGACTGTCATTACTGTGCTCCTCAATCACTGTTACAATATTGTTAATTGTGACCCTGGCAAATCAAATCTCACCCCATTTACAGGTCATTAAAGCTCTAAAAAAAAAAATCCCTTGTCTCACCTGATTGTCACCCCTCTCACTGCATCTTTCTTGCAAGTGTCTGCTCTTGGTCATATCAAACATAACCTATTTGATTTCCCTCCCCTCCAAAAGGGGACCTTTTCCCACCCAATACAGTATTTTTATTTTGTGGGGAAGATGCTGGTTTTGGCCTTTGATTAACCCATTGTGCCACTCTGTGTTCTCCAGCTGTTAAAATCTGAAAGCACTCTCACATCTCCCTGTGCTGTTAGGGCAGCTCCACCACTCTCTTCCCAGTTTCTCCTCAAAACCTCTTTTTCTTAGATGGCTGTGAACCCTTGAGAGCAGTGGGGCTGTTGCTGTGCTGAGCTCTCTGATGGCTGTGTGAGCAGAGGTGGTGCCCATGCTCTCCCCTGCTCTGGAACATCAGCTGCTGGGTTTTGCCTGGCTTTGAAAGCTCCCTGCTTCAGAACCCTCTGTTTGTGCTTGCTTTGTGTGGTGTCTCTCACTGTGGGTTACTGCCCCACGAAGGGAATCCACAGGTGCTGTGGTAATATGAAATAATAATAATTTAAAAAGCAAGTATTAATAGCATTTGTTTGTTTTTACCCCTGCAACACTGAGCAAGCATTGGTCCTGGAGGAAGTTTCTGGGTTTTACTTTCTGGGGAAAAAATTTGGTGAAGAGAATTCCCATCCCTACTCCACACCTATTTCACAGGCTCTTTTCACTGCTCCATCAACCACTGAAATGAAGAGAAAGGCTTAAAAAGCAAGATGGTAGGACCAGCATTTGCAATTCCACTTCTGGCTCTTCTGTCCACTGGGTTCAGAAATCATTGCTGGGCACTTTCAGAAAATGAGTTGGAGTTTGTTTGTGAGAAGAGACAGGGAATGTCATTTATCCACATCCAATTCCACCCCTTTTTTCTTGTTGGGATGTTCCTTGGAGAAGCCTGACATTGTACATGGGGTGCCCAGTGCCCTGGGCTGTGCAGGACAGGAGCAAATGCTCACTGGTGGGGCTTTGCAGCACCCTCTGCAGCTGCATTCCAGCTCAGAATCTCCTGAAGCTGCCAGCAACGTGAAACCAGAACAATGGCCTTAAATCCATTTTCTACGTAAGATTTTTGCCCGTGAAAAAAAATAAAAAACCAAAAAAAAACCAGATGCCAAAATGTCAGGCTGCAAACCTCGACTGCCAAGCAGTTCTTCCTGTGAGAAGGAAGAGCTCTGGTGAAAACCAAAAAAAAAAAAAGAATAACCCAGCCCTGTGTTGGGAACAAAGGTCACTGCCTCTGCAGCAGCCAAGTCTGTAGCCCAAGGCCAGTCAACATCTTGAGCCTTGTCCTGTGGCTTTGGGACCTTTTACAAAAGCTGGGCATTCTTCCAGCCCTGAGCTGTAGGAAGGACAGTTGACCCATATTGCACATGGGGCATCTGAGCCTTATTTCATTTTCACATAAGGCTTTGTCTAGGTTTATTTTATTTAATGGGTTTGTCCTTTTTTTTTTTTCCTCTGGTTACACTGTCACAGGAAATTCTCACTGTTCTATTACCTTTTTCCTGTTGGAACCAGCCTTAAAATAAAATGAATAAATAAATACATATACATACATATAAAAATATGCAGACAGGAAAGCCATTCAGATCTGCAGAGGCCTTGATAATGCTGCTGATGAGGTTGCCAGCTTTCCCCATGTCTGAGCTGAACAATTCCCCACCACCTCCCCAAGCCCTGGGAACTTAAGGGGAGGTAGTTGTGAAGTTTCTAATTCTGACTACAGGTGTCTGGTTTGAAAGACACCACATGCCATGCTGTAACCTCATTTAGGAAAAGGGTAATTAAATAAAAATACAGATGTGTTACAGTCACAGTTCCTGAACATCTGAAATGCTCATTGGTTTTAAAAAAGTAAAGGATAAATCTCTCTAGAGGAACACTATCCTCTTATCTGTTGTAATATTATTCAGTCTCTGTGTTTTAAATAAGAAAAAATAGTTTTGAATGTCAACATCTGCTCTTAACCCCCTCTTTACAGCAGGAACATTGTGTTTGAAAACAAACAAGATAGGAATGCCTAAACTCCCCTCCTTCTTCTGCTCTGTGTATTCAAATATTCCTGCCAGTGTTTACTTGTTGCACATTCTGCCCCATCATTTGGTGTTTTTAAGGTGCTCTAGATTATCAAAATTGGAGGAGTTCTTAGACCTGCTCTTCTTTGTCATAACAAATCAGATAGCCACTGATTTTGTCCTTTTGAATCATTAGCTTGAGAAGTGTAAATGCTACTATATTCTGGATAAACTGCTTGAAAAGATTATTTTGAAAAAGATTAGCCAGCTTTAAGATGGACTGTTCCCTGCTCAGTAGTAATGATGATCATAGTAATGATAACAATAAACTAACTACAGAATTCAGCTGGTCTCCATCCAGTAAAATATTTAACCCCCTGCTTAACTTTCTAGGTGTGTGTGCATCCCTGCAGCAGGGTTGAGCACATGCTGTAGCTCTTTGCTCTTTTGCTGCTTAATTCCAGCATGTGCTGCTCCTGCTGTTTATTTGAGTCAGGCTATTTCTGGGTTTGGCCATGGAATAAAATTTTGGGATTAGCAAATACTGAAGAATTGCTAATATACTAATTATCCAGCAAAATTCAAGGGGTTGCAACAACAGCTGGGTGGTGTTACTACCCTGATTGTTTATTACAGGTTTTACAAAATTGTTGGTGTCTCCTTGCCACTGCTTAACTCCCTTTTCTCTTGTGCTGCCTGAGGGAAGGAGATCCACAGCTGTCAGTGGAGACTTGGCCTTGGGGGAGGAGTGTGGACATACCAAGCCTGCTGGCATTACTGTGAATCTTCCTGTGAACCTTTCCAGAAATGCAGGGGGGTTTCCTAAAGCCTGAGCAGTTGTAGTTGGGCTATTTCTTTGAACTCTCACTCTTGTTATACCAAAATATACCCCAGCACATTGCTTCTCTAGAGAGTGCAAACCCCCACGTTTCTTGTTTTCATGGTGTGGCAGGAAAGAGCCTAAAACACAATGTGCTTATTCTGTCCTAGGCTCCAAAAAGGAAAAGTACATAAAAACCCATACATATTTCTTAATAATTGTTCAGGATTTTCAAGCCAATTTCAAGCCTTTCTGAGACCTGACAGGTTTTGAGCACTTAGTGCTGGTAATTCCTTGAGCCCCTGAAGCCCATCTTATGGGGAATCAGTTTTCTGTAGAACTTTACAGAAAATTCACCCTTCCTTGCTGTGCTGAGCATTATAGAAACACCACACGAGAAAGGATCAGGGCTTTAAAGCCTGTCCATCTGAAATGATAGCAAAGAGTAGGAACCACAACTGCAACAGGTTTTACCCCCTCAGACCCCACTTTGCAGCATTGACATAGGAGCAGGGCCCTAAAGCAGCACAACTCAGTGATGCTGCCAGTCTGAGCTTCAGGCTGCTGGGGGATTTCTTGGGTCTTAGTCCTTCCACCCCTCTCTATTTGCAGCCCTCTGAGAGCACCAGTGAGCAGGGGGAGCAGAGATTCCCCAGCAGGCTCCTGAGAGTACTGACTTTCCAACTGGACTGCCTGGGTTATTCTGAAACCCCTACAAAATAATGAGAGTCCTGCCATTGTCTCCACTGGTCTTTGAATCAGGGGCTCTTAAACAAAGGATGTGCTATTCTTCTTTTGTTCCACACTCCCATAATGCTCATACAAGAAAAGGAAGGCAAAAAAACCACCAAGGGAAACCCAAACCTGAAATGTGCCATCAGCTTTACCCCAACAGCCAGAGGTGGAAGGGATGGTTTGCCAAGATTGGAGTCCTTAGCTTTGTGATTTCTCTCTGTGAGTTATGGCTGCATGTCAGTAGCAGTAAGTAAAGCAAAATGCAGTAGCTAGACTGGTGTTCTGCTCAATTGCCTGGGGCCCCAGCTGAAATTTAATAAGCAAATGTAAGATTTTAGTGCTTTGGAATGGAAACTTTATGGTAACTTCTTTCTGCAGCCCCTGTTTAAGTGATGTATCACATGCACAGCTTGTGCAGTGCACCTTGGATGAATCCAGCTCTGCTGTTGTGCTGTTCCTCTCCCAAGCTGCAGCCAGGTAAATCTTCAGGTCACAGAGCAAGCTGGTACTGAATACAGTTATGGCAGGGATATCTTCCCTGCAGATCCATCCACATGGACTAGGAGAATCCCAATGGCTGTGGCAGGTGGGACAATCTGTACTGATTCTTTTGAAGTCAGGGGTTATCAAGACATGCTCAGGGTTAACTTACAGAGCATAGATACTTTGGGGCATTCTTCAGATTGGAAAACATAGAGGCCTTCTTTGGGATTCTCTGAAATTATTATTTTTTTCTTTATTATTTTTTGAGACACAAATTTTTATTGGTCATATTCAACTTACTAGTGAGGATGGAGACCCCTCTCATGGGAAAATGAGAAAAGTTCCTTATTTTAAATAGCCATCATTTCTGTTCCCTGCTCAGGAATTGGGTGAGGAGTGCATACTCTCTTCTGCTGCCAGCTTCTATTTTGCTATATCTGTTATTTTACAGTTTCTTCATTATGATGGCTCACAGAGACTTGTCAGCTGTTCCTCATCTCTCTCCAAGCATGAAAATCTAGTCTTGAGGGGTGTGTTTAGAATCAGATCATATCAGGAGCTGTTGGCAGGAATGCACTGAGATGGCAAAGGGAGCTTTACCCTTTTCCCAGCTCCCTGCTACTGTTTCCCACTAGTACCAGCTGGCACAGCCCATTTGTCAGGGATTGTCTGTGTGTTACTCAATACCTCAGATATCCAGGGCTGTCTTTAGGAGATGAGGAGGCTGAACAACCCTCAAGCAGTGCTGAATTCAGTCTAACCAGGTAAAAGACTCCTCTTCACCTCGCACAACTGACTATCCCAACTTTGTCCTTCCAACACGTGCAGATGATGTGGAAAGGGCCAGAAAAATGTGGAGACCTCTCTCTAAGGAAACACATCCAAACCAGCCATGCACTCTGTGCTCCTTGGGTACCTCTTGCAGGCTTTTACTGGGACAGGGCCCAGCTCGAGGCTGTCTCACTGTGCATGTGCAGCCACTGAGGACTGAAATTACACAAACTCTTTCAAAAACCATGTCCCTGTCTCAGCAGAGTCTTTCAAGTTCAGTCACTGAAATGTCCCCCACGATAATAAAACCCCTGTTCATTCCTTTTGCCTCCTGACACGTGTGTTTATTTCTGTTTGCTCCTTTCTTTTCCACAGATGGCAGATAAATCTTGTCAGTGCTTTTTTGGCTTTGCAGCCTTTTCTCAATCGTCTTTCCTTTTGTATCTCCAGCAATGTGCAAATCTGGTGGTTTGCTATTTCTGCTCAGCATATTTCTTTTCCATGCTGTCTCATTGTCTCAGCCTTGTGCTTTTTTGCTGGGTGAAAGAGACAAATTTCCAGTAGGCAAAAAATAAACTAGCCCCAGCTCATGAAAAAAAATGAACCCTTTTTAATCACTGCTATAAAATGTAATGGTTTGATGCAAGTTCCTTGTCAAGGTTGGAAGACTGACCAATAGGTCCCCAAGAAGCATCTTTTGATCTGTGTCCTGGATCAATTGGAATTTTATGACACATGAGGAGAACAATACTGCACGAGCCCTTGAAGTGGAGCTAACACAGATGACATTTTTATTCATTCTCAGCCAGACTGCCTGGTATTGTGTCCCTTCTGTGAAAAATGACACTCTGGCAACAGGCCACTGACTGCAAAGCATCTTGGCATGGGCCTCCTGTTTGTCTCAGCCTGAGCTGAGCATCACCAGAGATGCCAGACTGCTGGCCACGAGCTGAGGGTGTTAAAGCACCATCTTTATCAGCATCTCACTGCCATTTTTGGTGGGAAATACTTAAGGGAGGAGGGATAGTTCCTGGCTATTTAGATATTTGGTGGCATCAGCAATGGTAGTTGGCTCTGGCCTTGGGAGGAGCAGCAGCTCTCCTGGCTGACAGTGACCAGCATGTTTGTCACAGCCCTGCCAACCCTAAACAAATTAATCCTCAGAGCTCCTGAGTCTGTGCTTCCCATCTCCTTTTTCTTTCCTGATGTCTCAAGTGGAATGTTTGAAAGCCTTCAAGTGATTAGGAAGACAAATCTGATTGACTTCCAGTTTTGTCTGAGCCATCATAATTACTGCAAGATAGCCAAAGCCTCATGGATTTCCCTCAGACTTTTCAGAGGGCAATCCCTCAGTTTATGTGACACGGAGCTGTCATGGAATGTCTGGGGACAGGTGACACTGAGCTGTGGGTTCTGTTCTAGCAGGACTCTTGGCCATCAAAACTGGTTGTAATACTGAGGCATTCCCATCATCATACAATAGTCCATATCATAAATCATTTTTCCAATGTCCCTGTTGGGTCTTTCTGCCTTCTGAGAAAGGAGTTTAAATGGAGATTTTCTTCTTCCAAGCACAACAGTTGAACCCACCTGGACAGACATTCCTGTGTAACCTGCTCCAGGTGAGCCTGGCATGAGCATTGGACTGGCTGATCTCCAGAGGTCTCTTCCAACCCTAACAATTCTGAGATTCTGTGTACTATTAGTTTTGCAGGGTGCCCAGATTTTTATTCAATTTAAATGTTTTTTGTTCCATCTGAACAGGAGTGTGGCAAGGTGTGCAACAGCCACGACTGTGTGCTAGGAGAGGCTGGACTGGAAACTGGATGTGAATTTGTCCTGCCTGCTGGAACCAGGCTCCCTCTGTGCCTACTGCTGTGGAATGGGTATTTCCCTAACTAAATAGTTGCATTTTCCTGAAGGAAGGACACTATCTTTGCCTTCAGCTCTGATGCAGTGTGACATGTACCGTAGGACCTGTCATCATTCATGAAGTCAGTTCTGTTTCAATGTTAATAAGTCCTTAATCAAGTCATTTGTTTCATCCAGGATGTCACATTTAGCAGGGAATTGTCAGATGCTTGAAAACTGGAATCGTAGGAGCACTGCTTAATGCTAAGTGGTATCTGCATCATATCTGAAGCTGGAACATGCCAGGAAAACATCCTTCACATTCTGCACTAGTATTTCCAAGCTTTCAGGACCAATCATGGGTTGGCTGGGTATGTACATTATTTCTCTCTGTTTATATGTGGCATACTATTATATTCTATATTTAGTAACTTGTTCTCACATTGCTTATCTGTTCCTTATTTTCTTTGGCTGGTTCTTTTGCTTTTTTAAAATAATACTGTGCAGCATTGGACCAATACTTGAAACCAAGATTGACACTCTCAGTCCAACAGAAAATAACTGAAATTTAAAACTGGTACTCCTCATTCTAGTCTGTTTGTGATATGTAAGGGAAAAGAAGAGGCTTGAGCCAAGCAGCTGCTGGTGGGATTAAGTGGGAAGCTGTCCAGAGAGACCAGGTTTATGATTATCATCTCCTGTTCTTGATGTTGTCTTCAAGAGGAACAGAGCTAAGGGCTAAAATTGTATTGCTAATATCTAGTTCCTGTAAGCCTTTTCCACTTGAAAAGAAGAAAAGGAAGTTATAGTGAACTCATGGCAAATATTGTCCAAATGCATTTTCCTTCTTTTATTTAAATTGCATTTAATATTGTGCCTGTTGCAGTCTGCAAATAAGAACATTAGAATTTCAGTGGTAATAGGAAACACACCTGTACATGCACCATCTGTTGCATAAAGCAGTGTCATTATGTACAAAATATCTGCAAAGTGGAAGATTGAAAAGTCATTTTTTGGCCTTAGGGAAACGTTTGTATTTATATTTTAACTCTTCTCTTCTATTGTGTCCTTCTCATGAGCCAGACCCCTTGTGGTTGTTCTGTGAAGACACAGGAGTCCTGGTCTTATCTGTAGGGAAAACATTTTGGTTTGGGGTTTTCCCCAGTTTTTGCCTTGAAATACTCAGTAAAGAATAGTTAAAAAAAAAAAAAAGAATTATGAAATACTACTTCGGATTTTATTTTGTGTTTCCACAGTCATTCCTGGTTCCAATCAGTTGATCAAAAATACTGAATGTATTAAGGGTCCATGTTTTCTTCAAAAAAATGTTGTGTTCTCCTAAAAGCTCTTTTTCCCTATAAAATGTTCTATTTGAATTTAGTCCAAGTCATAATGAGTGCTGGAGCAATTAAAGTATCAGCCACTATAAGGAGTCTTGGGAGCACAGG
Organism: Chaetops frenatus; assembly: GCA_013400775.1. Taxonomy (NCBI): domain Eukaryota; kingdom Metazoa; phylum Chordata; class Aves; order Passeriformes; family Picathartidae; genus Chaetops; species Chaetops frenatus. The sequence continues at coordinate 407,412 of VZTR01009662.1, forward strand.
AGACAGATAGGATCAGGGTTTAAGCTACTTAAATACCTTTTATGAGAAATAAAGATTTCACAAACCTCAGTTTCAAACAAAATAGTTGACATATGCTAAGCTCAAAGTACTAAACTTCTTCTCCTGCCCTCTCCCACTAAACAAATAATGATCTATAAAATATTTAAACTTTATATCTGCTGGAAGAAAGAAAACACTTTATTTCTATTTAAAAATATTTGGCAGGTGCTCAGATATTTATGATAATGGGATCATAAAATGATGTGGAAAGGTTAGTGAGGAGGTGTGGTGGGAATTTTGAGTGTGACTTTGTAAAATGTCACATTTGTTAAATCTCAGTCTGAGACTCAAACTGTAGCCAGGGTGTTTGTTCATTCACATGTCCTAGTATAGTTATTGTGCATTAGGAAACTCTTAAACCAACAAAGAGTTTGTGTCTAGGGCTGGATCATGCCTTCACATGCTGCAATCAGTTAAATTCCTTTGATTTAATTCTTGTAACCATTATCCTCAAAAAAAAAAAAAAGAAAGAAAGAAAAAGCCTTTTAAATATTTTTCATTAACACATACTATTAAGTGGGTAAGTGCCCTAAGTATATTTTAATTTAATTTAGATTTAACAGCAACATTTTTCCCATACTAATTAAATGCCAGTTTGTTATTAAGAAAATATTTATTGAAGTTGAACTTGGTGATAGATACATATCTATCACATCACTGTTAAACCTCATTAAATAGTGTTTTAATTGCAATTTGTTTTTAATTACCATTCATTAAGCATATTATTAAATCTAAATTGCATGCTTATGAAAGATGGGTTTGCCAATACAAGTGGCTGGGGCCCTTAGCTACTGCCTTGCTTTTTGGTTCCCATAATTTGAAGAGTGTAGGGTGAAAGTTTGATCTATTTATATTATTTCTATTATTATCTCCCTCGCTGCCTGTGTCTCCCATCTTTATTAACAGAATTAATAACATCTGAGGCAGTCAACAGATATAAAAGGAAAATAGAGTATGAAAAGTAGTGACAAACCAGGTCTTTGGGCAAGGAAGCAGAGAGGAAGCAACAGCAAAGAGGGAGCACAGGCATGGAAAATGGCAGTTAAACAGAGCAATTAAATCAATTATCTAAATTGATAGAAGGAGAGGATGAGGACTGTGAGCCTGGAGGATGCAGAGAGGTGCTGTTCATGATTTGAAGAGCTTCTTTTTGGCTGATCATGGCTAGTCTGACCAGGGCCATTCTGAGAGAGCCCAGTGGCTGTTCCACAGAGAGGTTTGTCCCAGTCTGGGTGTGGCACAGCTGCCAGTGTGGGCAGGGCTCAGGACAGGATCAGGACAGAGCATTCTGCTGGTGGCTCTACAGCATCACTTCACAAGCAGTAGTTACAAGGAAAGCCCTTTCAATTTTTCCAAATTTTTACCCACAGGCACTGCTGTCCCCCTTCAGAAATGCCACTCAAAGAAACCACAGTATGGGATGTGTGAACTTGCTTTACTTAGACTTGTTTGCCAGATTCTTAGTAGTAGTTCATGAATCTAAGGTAACCTGGAAAAATCCTGAGATAAGAAGCTTTCTTTTCTAAGGATATCAGCTCTTTCAACAGAAACACCCCCCTGAACTGGGTTTTTAAAGGCTGGGTGTTTTGTTTTTTTTTTAAATAATCTTAAAAGAAAATAATCTTTTGGAGCCTTTCATCTATGAATGACACTTGATTTTTGCCAACAGGGAGGAAAGGCTTGGAAGAAAAGTGTGAGGTTGTTCTTCTGCTGGAGACCTAACAACAACAGAACCAGTTAGCAAGCAGGAGAACCACTCCCAAGGGAGATGGAGAAGAAGTAACAGACAAAAGGCACGGGGTGCAGTGTTGAAATCCTTTATTATGCCAATGTCCGACCCAATCAGAACACTCAGGGAGGAATTAATGGGAATGGAGCTGCTGGGCAGTGCCATAGAGGTGAAAAGACATTTGTACATGGAAACAGCAGAGGCCACCTGATGTGTTGCCAACTTTCCCATGGGCTGGATAAAGAAAGACAGTAAAACTCTGCACATTGACACTCCCTGGCTCTGGTTCTGCTTGCATTGAGGGTGGTTTTGTGCCAGGTTATCTCCATTGACTCCAATGGATTCTCTCCAGTTCACAATGCAGTTTAAATCAGAGGCAGGACACCTTTTCTCCTCTTTCCAATTCATGAATCTCTTTCAAAACCTTCTGTACCAGATGTTACAACTGTAAGCAAATTATCCTGGCAAACCAAAGTATCTCCTCATGAGTCTGTGTCACAGTAGGCCCTGGTGCCTCTATCTGCCTCTGGATCTTTTGCTCATAAACCATTAGTTATAGGGGTTTTTTTGGCAGATGGGTATCCTCCATGAAAAAGCCATTTCCATTCCAATGCAACAGTGCTTTTATATGGCCTCTTTCTGTCCCTGTTGCACAACCCTTTTGCACAATGATTCATTATTCTGTCTTTCTTCTTGATATGCTGAATCATGGGATGACACTTTGCCAGTTGCTTTGTGTGCCAACAACAACTTGCTCGTGTTTCAAGCACAGAGAAGGCTGCACAAATCACTGCAGCCCAGGGAGCCTGGACATTTGGCTGAGGGGATTTCTCAGCAGGCATTAAACTCCACATGGATGGGGAAGACACCTTTCAGCTCCTGCTCTCTTTGGATGGCTGTAGAGAGCTGCACGTGGCCTTCACTTGTCTTTGCAGAGCTGGAGAAGGCTGAGGCTCCTGTTTGCCTCTAAACTGATGGCAGGCAGCCTCTCCTGCACTGTGGCCCCTTAACTGAGAGGACATAAATCAGCCCACACCTCCACAGAGCACCATCTGCACTCAAAGGCTTGACTTAGCAGAAACATGGAACAGAGGAGATGACTTTGGAATTACAGATACATCAGGTGCCTCTGTGGGATTTCCTGACACCATCTCCAACAGGTTGATGTGAGGAGGCAGCTAAATCAATCCTTTTTCTACTGCAGCAGCCTCAAGAGTGCACATTTCCCCACGTGTCCCTCCATGGCTCCTGGGCACAGGGGTGCTGGGTTACAGCACAGCTGCTCACTTTCCATAATTCAAGGCTTGGGTAATGATTTTTAACTTCTGTTTAAAAATTAATTTGCTTTTGTCACAGATGCACAGGATCCTTGCAGAGGCAAATGATGCTTTCCCTTGGCCATTTTAAAGTTCTTTCCAATTTCTTTTTGCTAGGAAATTCTAACTGTAGCTATTTATCTGATCACAGAGAATTCAGAGTCCATTGGGTATATTCACAGCTGTTCTGAGAAAAGCGACAAGATTTTGGTCAGAAAGGAATATATTACACTGCTTGAAAACATGATTTTTAAAGGAAATGTTCTTGTGTTTTTAATATTTTTTTATTTGAATGCTATATTGTAATTCTCAGTGTACTTCAGTTTGTGGCACAGCACATAAGTTCTATAGACCTTATACACTTCAGATAACCATTTGAAAGGCCCTTGATTTTCTTTTGAAAACAGTAAACCAATGAAGTGTCTAGATTAGGAAGGTTGTGTCCTAATAGACCCTGAGGGTACATTTGCACATCTAATTTTTAAGTGTAATTATTACAAAAATTTCATATACAAAAGTACCCAGTATTTTTAGGTGTTATAACCTGAGACTTCTGTAAGACACGTTCCTCCCCCTGGGCTTCTTGCATGCTCATGCTCCATGAGAATCTGTCCATGTGCAGCTGATGTGAGATACAATAAAGAACAGATTTTAAGATCAGCATGTACATAACTGTCTGACACGTGGATGTATAGAAAAGGACATGAGACTCAGTGTTCTTATTCAGGGTGGTGGGTATGGGAAACACCCTTCTGATGGTTACTACATTTCTATAATATTTGTATCTCAATATTTGCCTTGCTACTTCTCTTTCAGCGTCTTCAGCCTCAACCATCCTGCATTATTATTCCAGGTATTTATGTGTTTATTAACTTGTTTCTCCACTCCCTGTGTGTCACCTCCCTGCCTTCCCCCAGCCCCGAGTGGCTCTGCAGGGCTGCCCTGGCCCAGGAGCAGCTGAGCGCAGCTCCGGGGGCAGCAGAGAGCTGGGCTGGGGGATCCACCTGGCAACGCCACCGCTCTAACCCCGCCCTGGGAAATTTGCCCTACAGGAGTTTGTCTTGATTAAAGGCTTCGGTCTGTCTTTGCAACACAAACATAGGAGCCCCCATGCTGCTCTCTGAAATTTACAGCGTATTTTCTTTTTACTCAAGCATATTGAAGCAGAACAGAAGAAAGGATCAAAGGTACCGTAATGTTTCTATAAACAAGTACTACTTAGTTTGGTTTTTGGTTTTTTTATCTTGGGTTTATTTTTTTCCAAACAAATCTTCTAGGCACATTAGGCTCAGATTACATTTTATTGCCAAATCACCAGCTGGCAACAAAATCACATATGTCTGTGTAAATACAGTGGATGGGAAGCTGCTCAGGAGATGGGGAGATGATTCAAGCAGTCATATTGGCTTCTACACCTTAAAATTTGACTGTTTTATCTGTCTATTCAGCAATGTCCTGTACAGACCCCATTTCACCATGAAATACTAAAATCTCAGCTTGGGGTAATTCTGTCTGTGGTTTTCCTCTCTCCTAGTGAATTTACAGGAAAACAGATAATTCTCTGGGACTTTAACCCAGAAATTCATTTTTTGTTTGCTCACCAAGTGATGACTAATCCACTCCCTGTTACTCAAATATAGGTGTAACTCTTGTGATGACTGATGTTATTATGAAGCATTTTCACTTTGAGGGCCAGAGGATCCTTTGAAGGTAATGCAATTTTGCAATTTGCTTGAGGGCTCTATTGCTGCTTTTTGGGTACACTTGGATTCACTTGGCAATGAAACCTCAACATTGATTAATTTATCATGGAGGTCGATGTTGCTATACAGCCCTTCTTTATTTGTAGTTAGACAATGGCATGGTCACTTCAATTTGTAAATTCAGTTTCTTCATGCACCCCATAATTCCTGGGAAAAAAAAGCCTGACCGTTATTAGGCAAACATATAAAAAAGTTAGTAATCATCATTTTGCTTCTAAAAGCAGATGAACCAGAGCATCTTTTCAGACCTGGGGTACGAAGTGGAGTTTTCCCCATGCAGTCATGAACAATGGGTTTGTTTTGGCTAAAATTGTTCTCCTTTTGGGTCCCAGGGGAAAGGATATTTGAGTCTCACCAAGGGAAGATGTTCCTTGACAGAGCTGGGTAAGAGGACTCCCTTTATCAGAACAGTGGCACAAAAACACTCAGCAGCTCTCAAGGATCTGTTTGAAGGGGCAACCTTGCCCTCAGTCAACAAACTCTAAAAGAGCTTAATTAATGAGCAGGGAATGAGCTCAATTATCTGGGAGGTGGAGGACAGAAATTAAAGGGTATAAGAAATAAATGGGGTTTGTTTCTTGCTAAAACTTTTGAATCTTTGTCTTTTCTCTAACATCCTTAGGAGATTTTGATCCCAGCTGACCCCTGGAAGCTCTCAGCCCTACTACAAGTTGTATTTTTTCTGTCGAGGGCCCCTAGTCTGCTCTTCTCCCCAGTATTTCCCTTAGTTTGTAATGAACCCCGGGCTGTAATGGGGGGGAGAGAGGCTTCAGTTTTGGAAATATCTGTGCACACCCAATAGCTGGTGCTTTTCCCAAATTGGCCAGAATAGAGAATACTTCCTGGCCCATTCAGAATCATCTGCATAGAAAGATAAAACGGGAGTTAACAAGGGTCAGGTTTACGACAGGGAAAGAAGGCTGCTAATGACCATTATCTATGCCACAGGTTTAACTTCATTACTTTTGCATTAAGTTCTTAATGCCCAAAGCAATAAGCAAACTGAGTCCTGTTGAACTGTAGTAACCTAATCTTCTCTCCAAATGAAATAGAGGGGAAAGCAGAGTCATTTGGCATGGCCTTATTTTGTCTTCTCTTTCCCCATCCCCCAGTCACATATTGGGCCTGTTGTGAGTTTCCCTTCCTTCTCACAGCCCTTTTCTTTTATCTCTTTCCTTTCTTCCTGAGTTTTTCTCACTGTCCAAAGTGGTATCTGGTGCAGGATTTGATGAGGTTTACACCTTCCATAAAGTGGGTCTGGGTTTTGTCACATGGAGAAGTCTCTCCTGATAATCTTTTCAAGTACAGAATCATGCAAAATATGTCCAGAATAAAAAGCTTTTAATTTCACAGTTTAGACAAACCTGAGCTGGCCATGACATTGTGGGTTGCAGTGAGTCAGATCTAGGAGAGAGCACTTGCTGGGGGTTTTGAAGCATCACCACAATTTTTGCATCACAAGGACAGTTGAAAGTCTTGGATGATTATATCCCAATGTGACTGGTTGGCAAATAGCAGCCTGAACTCCAAACATTACTTCATGTTCTGCCCATTCTCCAGTTGCAAGCCCTGATGACAGTGATGGAGTGTTCAAGTCCAGGCTGGATGGAGCTGTGAGCACCTTCGTCTAGTGGAAGATGTCCCTGCCCAAGGCAGGGGGGCTGGAACTGGATGATATTTAAGGTCCCTTCCAATCCAAGCCATTCTGTGATTTCGTGATTGATAGTTCTGAAGCTGCACCACCAAATGTGTGAACAGTTTAGGCTTAGTGAGCAAAGAACAAACACCAACAGAGTAATAAATGTAGTTTGTGATTTAAAATGAGATCAGCATTTCCTTCGTTTCAGTTAATTTCCTACTTACCTTCAAATCTGACAAATAAAAAATAATGCATTTCCCTTTTCTAATGTGGCCTGCAGACTTTTGCTCTGTAGCTGGGAAAGGAAATGCATTGAGTAAGAACAGGGAGCAAAACTGGATTTCTTAATAGGTGAGATTCCCAGGCCAACAGCCTCAGCTTTTGGCAAAGGATGAAATCAACAATGCATCTTTTTAGGGTCCCCCAGCAGAACGAGAGGGAGCTAACCAGTGCTGGCAGGTAACAGCTGCATTTGTCCAGTGTGCAGGGAATTTATTACTGCTCCTAGGAAAAGGATCCCAAAGTGACAGGTGCCAAAGAAACATGCTAGAATAGATGGAAGAAAATGATATAAACTATGGAGAGTTAAGCAATGAACGTGAATGCCTACGTGAAAATCCGTATCAGGAATGCAAGGTAATATCTCACCATAATCCAGTATTGTACAGTAACCTCCATATGAGAACCTTGCACTCTGAGGAATAAGTGCTGAAGGCTGAACATTTATCTCATGAGTTGTTCCCTTTTTAGAACAATCAGGGTTGCCAGATACTTGGGACTCTCAGAAAATTGTCTCTCTGTAATAACGTTTCCCTGCCATGCAGTGCAAAAGGGTTTCGTTTCCTTGCCCCTTTCTCTCTTGGAAAGGACAAGTCAATGTGGTTTTTTTCTGTAGCCAGGGAACTGTGGCTACAGTGAGGTCCATGATATTACAGCTAGGCTTGATATATCAGTCTGACAGCCATCATCTGTTTTAAGAAGTGGTATCTCCTCTCCACAGACCTGTCTGCTTCCTGAATGCCTGACTTGACTCTACAACTTGTTTTTGGGGTTTTTTGGCTTTTACTGGGTACAGGTTCTCTTTTAAATCAGCAGATTTATTACTATTCTCCCAAATGAGGTATTTCTTGTTCTTTTAAAATGAGAGAGTCAAGCTACAAGGCACATCAATTCAAGCTGCTGGGAATGCCAGAGGTAGAAAGGAGTGAATAGTGGATACCTCAGGTATGTGTAAATGGGAGCAAAGGGAATGGTCTCTGTTGTGTCTTTGATACTGACTTGTGAAGTTTTGCCTCCCTTTGATGGGAGGGAAGGGAATGCACTCCATCCCTGCACTGGGATATTAAACTCCAATATCTCCCACTTGGATAAGTTTCTGGCTTCTCCTGCTTCTAAATTTCTGTGTGTTTTTTCTGATTGTGGTCTTGTTTTAGACATGGGGAACAACTTTGTTGGATACCAAATTGTGTATTTACTCACTAAATGCCTATTTTTTGGACAAACAAGCTGCCATAATTCTGAAGTTCAAGGTGAAGAGGGCTTAGGGAGAAGCAAAACTATTTCCTAGGCACGCAGAGCAGATCAAGAGCCCCTGTGCAATGAACTAGATCTGATTCAACACAGCCTGCAAAATTAAATCTTGTTCAGCTTAAGCATTTAATTACTGCAGATGTTCAGGAGATACTCTGTGAAGCATCATCTACTGGGGCCCTTTGGACAGATGCTCTTTGCTTTGACACTCCATCTGTCACTTTGAAATAATCACTGAAGATTCATCTGGCATAACCCTGCAGGGCTGTCATCAAGGCATGGCATGGAAGAGGTTAAAAATGAGGCCAAGGTCATGGCATGCCATGTGTGGTAGAAGGTCAGTGGATGATGATTCCCAGTTCTTATTCTCCAGGATTTTCAGCAGAGAGCACTGTCTGTAGCATTACACGAGGACTTGGGGTTTTTTTTCTGGAGGATCTTTGAACACCAATGATATCCAATGGTATCATCCCCCTTGGATTTTTAGATCTTTCAATCCAGAGTGTGCTTGGGAGATGAGCAAGGTATGGCATCAAATAACGGGTATGGCCTAAATCAAATGAAAAACTTGGTTGTTTTATATGAACAGACAGAGATTTGGGACACCTTTGGGATGTACCAAAAGACAGCATGTTTATTAACTGATTTCAGAGAATTTTAGTACCTTTGGAAGGCTTATTAGACTTCTGCAATTCATTGGTGTAGATCAGTTGTTTGACCAGTACCATGTCTCCTCTTTGCTATTGGGTTGTGGCATCTGGAGCTTTTGGCAGGATGTTCAAAAACAATTTCCAGGCCTGTTTGGTCACTCAGTGAAATTGCCCATAGCAGTGTCAGAAAGCTGAGAGCTTCTCAGGGCACCAAGTTTGTATCATTACTAGTTTAGACAGTTTGGTATTGCTGCCTGTAACAAGAGCGATTGACTCAGAATTAATTGTACTTATGGTTGCACTGTATGGTCAGGACTACATTGGTAGAGGTTTTCCCCAACCTGGAGACTTCTCTGCCACCTTGACACATTTACAGCAGCAATATTTAGCAGTCCTAAAAGGGGTTAGAAATGACCTCTCATGAAAGAAACCTTGAGGTCAGATTGTCTTTTCATTCTACACCTCACAAACAGACATGTTTTGTATTATTCACCTTGGTTTCCAGCAGGATGGGAGGGGATAACAGCTAATAAACCATCTTGCTGCTTCATCTGGGTCATCAAGTAAGAAACATTCAAGACAGCTTTTTTTTTTAATTGTCCGTGACTTGGTTATAGGTAAATATATCTTTTCCACTCCTCATTTTCTTCTAAGATCTAGGCCCTATCTAAGTAGATTATAAACATTGATTTAAACATTCAGTCATGCAAATCTTTCTACGAGGTTCAGTAATAGCAGCTCGGTCAAATTAGTGCTCCTAAATGACTAATTCTATTTCCTCTTGTTTATTACCCAGGCATTTGGCATTGTTGTATAGTTAATTAAATAATTTCTTCTTCTCATCATCTCTTTGCATTCAGTGTCTTCCTGACCATAGTCTCTAATGGAAATCCATCAAGGGCAGGGTTTGTAGATGGTGGCTGGGTGCTCTCCTCACCTCCCCAGGGTCCTCCCAAGTGGGACCTGAGCATTGCAGCACCAGGAGCTGTTGCCTCCTCTGCTGTTCCCCTCCTGCATCCAAACCCAGAGCTGAGGGATGGAGGTCAAGGGTTCCCTTTTTGTCCTGTAACATAGAATCCTGTCTCTGTCTCTTCTCTGTTCTCCAGAATTGACAGATTATTGTTCTTTGTCATTTTTTTGGTCCTTAGCCCTGATTGAAAGGATATCTGACTTCAAGGTATGTCCTTTTTGTCGGGAGATAAATTGGGCTTGTTCAGTGTCCCTTATGGAGCTTTTTTTTTTTTTTTTAGGACCCCTTTTTATGCTCCCAGGTCTGATTTCTGTTACAGCTTATCCTTTATATAGATTTTTATTCCCTTCTTCGTCTGAAGGAGAATGTTTTTTCCTATTAAGTGGTGGCTGCTGCTGCTCCTCATCCCAGGATTTAAATAACTAGCATTTTTTCCCTGTTTTGCCAGCACTAAATTCACACAATATAACAGAAAACCAAGCCCATACACTGTCAAACAGAGACACTCCCACAGCGTGGTGACCCTCTTTCTGTCACCTGCCACATTTTTCATGCTCAACCTACAGCTGTGAAACTGTTTTTCCCTCTTCTCTTTGAACAACAAAGTCCAAAGAACACTCCTCAGTTTGATGCCTGTCACAATTTGTAGAACATCCTCGGACAGAAATGATAGTGCTGATAGTGAGGGAAGAGTTGTTCTGAAAGCAGCAGCAGCAGCAGCTTTTCACTGCCAGCTCTTCCAGTGGGTCTGAGCTAATAAGAGCCATGCTGCAAACTTTATTTAATTTGTATGGGCTTGGTCCAGAGCCTTCCTCTTGACTTCATGACCATTGGATCAGGCTGCATGGTAGCTGCAACTTTGCTTTATGACTCAGTATCACTGTCTTGGAACAGTCTCTGCCAAATCAGTCAGTTTTTCCATTAAAACTTTCTCCAAGGAGAAAAATGAGTGTTCAGCTAGCTGTCTGCTAACAGAAAAATCTGATTTTTCACTTGTGTGTTTTTCCTAAATAACTTTCTCCTCCTCCATGAGAAACTTCAGGGCTTCAGGTGGGACAGTTCTCTCAGTGTCTCATAGACAGCTGAGAATATCTGCCTAAATCTTTACTAGCTCATTTGAATGTTCCTTTTTACTTTCAATACATTTCCATGTTTTTGCATGAGAGGAAACTAATTTTTTAGGAGTAAAATGTGCAGATCATATTTCCAGTTAATCTTCTGTGCCAGCAGTTGCCGTTGTGTGACTAACTGACCTGTGACTAAATTACTACAATAGTAAAAAGATTTTAGCCTAACACCATAAAAAACAAAACTAAACCTATGACTCTGTAAAGCAGTATTTTTTATGAGCTGAGCCTATACTCCATTAGGGAAAAGGAGACTGTTTGCATTACCCAGCTACACCATATACCTGCCTCTTTCCATGTAAGTGAATTCCAAAGATGGCTGGTTTAGGCTTGTATTTTTACTGTTGTTTTGCCTTTTTTTTTTTTTCCTGAGGGAAAACTAGACCTGAGTTTTGTAGTAGGATTTGTGTTTTATTTTGGTTGTTCTGTTGCTGGAAATGATGAAGGGTGTGAAGTTAATCTGCCCAAATAACACACCTACTGCCACTCTGACTCAGTTCTTTACCTGCTTTGGATATTTAGTTGCTTCTCCATCCATACTCTACTCAAGTCAGTTCAGGCCCAGGAAGGAAGGGAATTTATTTCTCTATATGCAGATCAGTGTGTTGGTTACAATTTCTTTTCAGCCTCTTGCCTTTTAACAAGCAGGGAGACAAGCAGAGTTTTAGAAGGACTTCAGCCAGCTGGAGAAAATGTGGTTATGGATGTGAGAGCAGTGACTGCAGATACACAAATGCACAGAGAAGTTGTAGAAGGAGATAACTGCTCCTAGAAATTCTTGAGTCTTCTGACATCCATCTGACTGTCTTGTCCCCTAATGATAGGGAAAGATAAACACAGGCAATTCTATACATGGGCATATCTTCATTATCTTCATGGGAATCATGAAGCCCCCTCAGAATGCAAAATTTCACTTCTGGTATGGAGTTGGGTTTGAACTGAGAAAAGTTGAGAAGGATGGACTGAAGTCACAGAGCAAACCACAGCACACTGTGTTGAAGTCAGGACATGACTGGAACAAAATTCCCACAGCACCATGCTCAGAAGAAGAGGAAAGGAGTAAACAAAAAACTCTTGGCAGTTTGCAATTTTGCTGCTCTCTCTTCCTTGTGTGGGTTTTCTTTGTCTCTGTTCTAGGAATTCTATAGTAGTGCTATGAAGAATAATCAATTAATGCTTAGAAAGCAATTATAATGATTCCCAGTTTACACATGAATAAACAGAATGCAGCTTAGGTGACTGAGTCACAATAATTTCTGGAGTCTGATAGGGCACAGGCAGCAACAAAGAGCCGGCTCAGCACTTGTGCTCTAATTGCTTTTTTGCCAGAAAAGTTGGGGCTGGAGATCAAACAGACAGAAATGAGTTGTAAAGCACCCTGAATCTAAATGGTCATGCACTGTTAAAAAAAAAAAAAAAAAAATCACTGCACTCTGTAATGATTTCATAACTAGCTAAGACAAGACTTGCCTGAGGTCTCACAGGATGACCATGGGTCATACCAAGGACAGGATCCAGATGTGATTCTAGTGCTGTGTTTAAGAGTGAGACCGTCTTTTCTTCTAAAAATTTGATATTTGATGATAGAGTCCCTTATCATACAAGCCCCTATGTGATACTTTCTCATGTGTTCGGCCTAAAACACGGTTAATATAGAAACATCCTTTTCATGTGCATCATAACTCATGATGTCTTGCTTTTCTTGGCAGGTTCACAGCTGCAGCTCAGACGTGTGGCCTGGTGCAGGGATTGCTCACTGGTGTTAGCCACAGTTGTGTGTGTGCACTGAAGGAGTGCCTGTGGTACTGTGTGTTCAGACAGCACAGGAGGTATTGTGAGGATCACTCTTTTCTCTTCCAGGCATGAAGGTGTTACCATGATGTAAAACCAGGTCACGGTGAGGTTCCTCTTCACATCTGGAGATGTATTTTGTTACTTGAAAACCCACAGAGCCCATATAACTGCAGAAGAACAAGCACAAGCCTTGCTATCCTACTTCATACACTATCAGCCAAACGAGCAAGCCAGCTTCCAGTCCTCCAGGGTCATTTTATTTTTAGGGCCGTTGCCTCAAGCAGGAAGAAAACAGCTTGATCTGTGGGCTCTGCTTTGAGCTTCCAGTGCTGGCAGCAAAAAGCAAGTTCTTTTGACATGCAGGCTGAGTTGAACCAGTGGAACAATCTGTATGGGCCAGGGAGTCACTGTGTTTTGAGTGTTCCTGTTCCGAGGCACAGCACATCTCCTTGTCTGTCACAGAGCTGATTTACTTTTGATCTCTTCAGCCTACAGTTGACGTTCCAGCTGTTTTTCTGTCTCTTTATTTAATGGCAGGCTTTTTCTCCCCCTGCTTTTTCAGGTTTTTCGTTTTTCCTTGTTTGTCTGAAGTCCATCTTGGAGACACTTGTTGCCCTGTTCTCTGATCTGTTTTGAGCCTCTGCCAGCTGCTGCTTCTGCTGCCAGTGGATAAAACAACTGAGTCACCACTTTGTGAGTTTTGCATTTGCTTGTAGGGTGGCAGAGCCAAGGCCATCATGAACATATCAAGGAACCACAACAAAGACCTAAAACACAAACACTGGGACTTAACCTCAAAGCTGGTGCTGGAGCCCGATGAGGTGACAGCCAGCAAGATGCATCCCAAGGGACCTCAAAGCCTCACCAAGATCAGTTCTACTTTAACCACATCAGAGGCATGCACCTCACACAGCTCTGGATCAGGGGGGAGGGTGTAAGGGAGAGGTAGAAGTGACCAAAGGACTGTTTCCCTCTTTCCACAGCAGATGTAAAACAAAAAAAAAACCAAACAAAAAAAAAAAAAAAAAAAAAAAAAAAAAAAAAAAAAAAAAAAAAAAAAAAAAAAAAAACCAGAAAATGAAAAATATGCTCAGGGTTATGGAATTCGGCAAAGTTGCAGTGGAAGAGAGCAGCATTGAGTGTGCATGGGAAGGCAGCCTAGCTCCTTCCCTAAATTATCCTGTGTGTCTGTGAGCCAAAATGCCTGTTTTGCCTTGTTTCAGCAGGTCAGGATGGTTGGCAGCTCATTCCCAACTCAGGCACCATTTCCCTGTGGCAATGGTAGTGTCACCACAGCCCCCACTGCCCTGGCTTTGACCTGTACCTGCTCTCATGGAATTGTCCCAGCACTGACATGCTGTCAGTATTCCCCTGTTTCTCATGCTTTTTAAACATCCTGCTTTTCAGCCTAAGAAACTTTCTATCAGGAAAAAAACTGTCTCTGGTTGACCAGGAGGAGCATGGTGTTGGGACATTTCACACCTCTGTCTATGGGACAAGAATTGCCAAAAGGTCATTTCATACCCAGTGTGGTGATTAGTTAATTCAGGGGATCACCAGCATGGGGATGCTGATGCTGGTAGAACTTTGGCTGCTTAATTTTAGCTTGATCAGGGTCATCTCTATGCTGCCAGCAGAGGCATAGGGGCATTTAATAAGACTTGGGCATCACAAGTCTGTGGCTACCTCCAGGTTTGTTCAATTTGGCTGATGGCATGTTTGGGGTTGTGGGATTTTTGGGGGTTTGGTTGGTTGGTTGGTTTTTTGTTTGTTTGTTTTATTTTTGTTTTGTTTTGTTGTTTTTTGGGGCTTTTTTTTTTTAGAGATAGACAACAGAAAGGCTGAAATGCATTCATCTAAACTTCAAGCAGAGGACAGGACTGTATCAGCATGTCTTTTAAAATATCCTGGCCTGTTTGACTTGTAACAGCCTTGTAGTAAAAAGATTTTTCATTCTTGGCCCTGATGCAAAAGGGAAATGGGTTCCTATTTGCATTGTCCCCACAGTGTTTGTGTAATTAATGTATGTGGGGGTTCTCCCTCCCCCACACTCTCCCAAGGTAAAAAATGACCTTGTCAAAACTTAGATTACAAAATCTTAGTTACTAAGCAATGGGTAGGGCCCCACTGGGATGGCATCCCAGCTCCTGAAATGGTATGTATAGTAAAAACTAATAAAAATGGTGTCAGAGGCTCTCAGGCTTCCAAGTCCCCTGCTGTGTGACCCCCTGATCCCAATTTATTAGCTGAACCCAGGGAAGCAGACAAACCTTTCTGGCTCCAGACTGTAGGCTCCGAGAAATCAAATAATGTCAGCTCCAGAGCAGTGGCTCCAGAGCAGGAGGGAAGGAAATCCTCATGGAAAACAGGGGGCTGAGAGCAGGGCTGGAGGGAGCTGCTGACAAGAGCCCTCTGAGCGGGATAGGAAAGGGAAGCTGGCTCTGAGCTATCTCAGTTCCTCGGTGTTGAGATGCTTTCAACGTGGCCGGGAGGAAGCGCAGGCAGGGGGTGCGGAGAGCAGGGCTTGTAAAGAGGCTCCCAGCCAAAGTTGTTTCCTTTCATGTGCTGGCAGTGCCTTCGCTCCGAGATCACCTTGTGCTGGTGACAGAGGATTTAGCAGCTGGGGGTGGCAGATGGAGTGGCAAAGAATGTGCCCTGTGGGTCAGAGGGGGATGTGCCTTCCCCCTTCCTGCTCCCCAACTGCAAGAATTTTCTCTTAAAGGCAATAAAGGAGGTGCAGCTCATCACGTTGCTGCTGCCCCCCTGGATTTCCTCTTTGGTGTGTGATACACATAGCAATTAAAGCATGTTGCACAGGAGAAGCTTTTTTTTTTTTTTTTCCTTTTTTTTTTTCCTTCTGAAGAGCTGCCAAAGCAAAGTGATATTGATGAGGACGGCTCCCTTCGATTAGCGGAGGCTGCCTAAGGAGCAGCCACCTCCAGCCTGTTTCTCTCCCCCTGTTCTGCCTTGCACAAAAAACTTCCGTATTTTCTCTGTTTTCTGCAGTTGTCTGTCTGTTCTGCACCTCTAATCTATGCCCAAATCGAGCTTAAGTAGGAGTAAGAAGCATAACAATAACTCTCCTTGTTTAATGCCAGCCGCTGCATTTGGAGTGCTTTGGCTTCCCAAGGGTGATGTTATCAGGAGAAGGCAATGCACTTCTGTAAAAAGGAATGATTATTCAATAAAACAGCTAACGATGGAAATGAAGGGATGAAGACCATGTGGAGGGTGAGCTATGGCAGTAGAGCAGGCCTGTTCCATTTGCCAACTCTTCATTCAGGTGTAATTTGCTGTTTGGAAGGATATTCTGGGGTTCCTGAGCAGAGCCTGGCCCACTGTTTCTCCTGCTCAGTGACCTAGATGTTTGTGTCTAGGAGCAGACAAAAAGACAGGCCCATACTTTTATCTGCCTTCATAACTTCTGGCTTGCACAAAAAGAGGTTGTGGTTTTATTCCTGCTTACCTGGAGACATCTTTGAGAAATGCTTTCTGATGTAAGACCAGGACAGATAACAAATTTGGGGGCTGGAAAAACATGAGCGTACAGACAGGCTTTCTCCTTCATGCTCTGAGGAAATAAGGCTGCAGCTCTATAAATCTGGGGTTTCCTGGCTCTGTGTATTTTCTTTTTAAATCACTGCCAGGGTGATCAGTTTAAACACCCACATCATTTGTGTTCTCCATAGTCAAACACTGGAATTTTTGGAGCATTGTCTAAAGGAAAGAAATATAGCATGCTCTTCCTCTCTCACTCCATAGCTGTGATCAGTGCAAGCCTGAGAGCAAGCAGAGGTCCTTGGTAGAGGATCAAAAAATGCTTTTTCCCCTGGATACACACTAGAGCCTAAAGCTCCGTCCAGGCTTGGCTCAGGTTTTGCTGTTGTCCTTGGTGATCTGGAGCTTGGTGTTTGCCTCTCTGCTGTGCAGTGAAGTAGGTGGGACGGTGTTGAGGGAGGAAAGGTGGGTGGTGAAGGAGCTGCTTCTCCAGGAGCAGAGCCTGGGCTGGAAGTGATGCTGCACCTGCACTTCCCAGGGCTGGGGGTTCCCACTCTCCCCAGTGAGGCTGTGGCCCTGGATGCTGTAGGTCCTACACCCATGTGCTGTGTTTGTGTGACTGAAAATAGAGGGGGAAGCACAATCCCAAACAGGTTGGCTTCCCTCCGGCACAGACTTCAGTAAGAAGCAGCCTCAAACCTGAATTAACAAGAATCACCCTGCTTTAGGGCTTCTCTTGGTGATGGTGTGAGACATCATCTGGCTGCTGCTCTGGGGGCAGTTGCACACTGCAGCCATGTCCTACAAGTGCATCCTGAGCTTTGGGAAGGGGAAGGTAACTCTTTTGGATGAGTGCTCTTGTGCAGATTGGTTGTGTGTGTACTCAGTATCCACAATTTAAGGGCAGCACAGAGTTTTTACCTCCTGCACTTGTGTGCTGAATCAGCCAAGGGGTGGAGAGTCTGAATTCTCCATAATGTGAATCCCCCATAACCTTGGGCAAGTTGCCTTCACTGCACACCCTCACCATTTGTGGCTGAGCTATCACTTTTCTCAAGATAAGCTGGAATTGTGTGTGTTGTTGGATGACTTTTATCTTGCCATCACAGCCAGTGTGCACTTTCAGTGTCAAAGGAACTGCTTTGCTTTGTAAGTTGCATGTGAGAAGGGTTTATTTTGAAGGGGTCATGGGAGAGTGAGAGAAGTTATGATCAAGTTGTGCCCTCTGGAATATGCTGTGGGATGAAGATTTGGAGAGTGATATTTTCACTTTTCTTCCTTTCCCTTTTTTGATGTTGATTCAGCGCAGAAATGACCTTGGTCATTTTATGTCAGCAAAGATGCCGAGCAAATCTGAAACAAAAGGAGAAAAGCAAGTCAGTGTTTCAAGTGCATTTGTGGTTCAGTTGAGTGAAAGCCCAGTCTTGCCAACTCATGATTTGATCATCAGTGCTGCAATGCATAGTCCTTTCCTATAGCTCCAGGTCTTGAGTTACAGAAGGTCTTCAAATACATTCTACTCA
Source organism: Chaetops frenatus (assembly GCA_013400775.1). Taxonomy (NCBI): domain Eukaryota; kingdom Metazoa; phylum Chordata; class Aves; order Passeriformes; family Picathartidae; genus Chaetops; species Chaetops frenatus. The sequence continues at coordinate 425,011 of VZTR01009662.1, forward strand.
CCACCACCCCCCCCTTTCCCTGTAGGTTTCATGATTTCAAAGAAAATATAGGAAACATGACCTCAGTGTACCCTCAGGACTGAGGTGGTGGAAGGCAATGGATTAAAAACTGGCTCAGACTGTGAAGTAAAGAGATGGTGATATACAGATCATACAAAGAGATTTTTTGCTAGGTCAAACTTTGAGAAATACAAGAGAATTTCCTGGATTTGGGATCTGAAAAGGAGCCTCAAGTCACCTATTTGTAGCTCCATGGATTGTGCTAAGTGGGTGGGAGTTGAGTTTGCAGAAGCGTCATGGGATCTGCAAGGCAGATGTGAAGGCAGGAGAGCAGCTTTTATTAATTTTTACCAGCAGTTTGGTCTTGGCCATGTTTGTATAAATCCAGAGGAATACAGTTGTCTTGTGTAAACCAATGATTTCTTATTATTACCAAATCAAAACATGCAAAAAGAGATCTTCTTGTGTCTGGCTCTAACTTAAAGTGACAATAAAATTTTGGTATTTTCTCTCTTTTTTTTCCTAATTTCTTCTTGATTAAGGAGTGGGAGGGGGGAGGGAACCTTTAAATCTCTGTGCATAGTGGGACACTGAATTGTTCTTGCTGGCACCTAATTTGGTCTGTGCATAAATGTGGGGAATACTTTGCTTGATACTATCAATGCTGTTGGGTATTTGTGAGCAGGGTGAACATCCCCACCTAGAAATTGTGTTAATTGATACATCAGTTACTACTTAAGGAGCTCTGGAAGTTGCACAAGGACTTGGAACTTCAGTAAGTGCTGTAGCCAGTCCTACAAAGCCAATGAACAAACTAATAATCCAGTGGGAATGAAAAATCTCCTACTTCTATTCCTGACCTTGATAACAGGTTTGGGAGCAGGAAAGGTGTTTTGTCTCTTCCTTCTATGTCAGTTGGTCCAGTAAAGAGATTTCCTTGGGAAGGAAAAAGATGAATTCTGCAGTCAGTAAGTTATGGGCTGGTGTCTGGAGGGCAGTGAAGGGCAGGGTTGGGTTAGACTCTATCAGGGACACTTGCCAGGGTACATTTGCTGACAGTGATTGGAGCTGTCAATGAGAATGACACTGGGGAGCATCCACTGGCATGTTTAAAACATGCTCTGTGAATTCAGATGTGAAGGAGGCCAGAGAAGATGTAAAAGATGTGGAAGGGACATGGGAGCTTCTCCCTAAGGTGGGATTTTTGGATGCAATGACCTGTTTCTGTCAGGCTCTGTTAAAGTAAATGGGTTAATAACTGTTTTGGTTTTTACCATAAATCCTGCCTTTGATTAGCACTTATGTTTACCATGTAGTGGCCAAAGGACAGATCAGAGGTGAATTTAACAAAGAAAAATAATTCAGTGAATCCACCCTAATTTCAGTGTCACCTGACAGATTTTGCAGGAATGTTGTTGCCACTACATATCCAAGGTGGAGTTCACCCCTCCTGCCAGTGTGTGAGACAATAATTTGGGGTTTGGAACAACCAGGTGTGGTGTTCCTGTGCTGGGGCTGGCATTCCAAATGCTTCTGAGTTCCTGGGAGCACTGCAGAGCACATCCTGCTTTGTGGATGCCAAATACCCTCTTTTGCTTTGGGGTGGGAGGCAAAAAACCCTGTGCTGGGGAGTTTTTTTCTGCTGCATTTTCAGTTTTAAATAAAAATTTCTCTGTTTTAAGAGGGAACAACTTGCTTGGTTTAGTTGGCCAGGTTTTCTTATACTGAGCTTAATTTATGAGAAGATAAGGAATCCCTGGCCTATGCAGTTCCCTCCAGTTCAAACATAAGGGATACAGCCAAAAGGCAAAGCTGAGCTTGGGGAAGACAGAAAAGCAGTTTTAATGTCACCAGGTTATCTCCACAAATATTGCACTTCATGATCCCAGTCAGAACCCACCACCTTCCTAAGACAGTGTGTCTGAGAGGCAGAGAGCTGCAAAGATGAGAGGGGCAGAAAAGCCCAAAACAGGGCAAGAATAAATGCTGGTTATTCAAAGCCTGAAAGGGATGGAGCATGTAGTGGTCAGATTATCAAGCCTTGGATCTATAAATAAAGGTACCGTGTTTATTCCCTTTGGGGCCCCATTGTCAAAAAGACCTTTTCCCCCTGTTGTCAGGCAGAGGAGATAGACATGGTTTGTCTGGGAACAAAGTATGTACCCCTTTCCCAGGGCCTGCCACAGCTGTGGGGATGTGGGTATGACAGGGAAAGGTGCACTTCAAATGGACCTTTTCAGGAGGTGAACTCATTGTCACTTCAAAGAAGCAGATGATTTACTGTGTCTGTTTATGGGCAAAAAGTAACATCTTTATCTTTCTGTGGTGTGCTTAGGAGAGACATAACAGCCTGGTCATGTGCTGGAAAGAAATGACTCATTTCATATTGGGTCTAAGTGAAACTAATGTATTACTCATTTTTATGCAACTCTAGTAAATTGTACTTATTAGAAAGGAGGGGGAGGGTGGAGGAGGGACTATTACCTAAAGTCTAACCAAGATGTACTAGAAAATTAATTTAGAAATATGGTTGACCTCAGCTTCCTCATAATGAAAATCTGCTGACAAATCTTGTGATTTTGTTACTCTTTTTAAACCAACCCTTGGGATTGCTGGTAGTTCAGGTGTCAGGACCAGTTACTCATGCAGATCCTGGCTGGATGATTTTTCCATTGTTCTTCCAAAGAAAGACTTCATATTCAGTCATCCACTGGGCTTTCTGCACTGCCTGCTGCTAAAGCATCTCAGTTCAGCCCCATTGCTGAGGTCTGCTGGTGGGGTATGAATGAGCTCTGCAAGCTGCTGAGCTGTGAGCATGGCTGCAGCAGCTCTGGATTTGGTGGTTGCTGTTCCTGATGATGCTGAAATCCTGTGATGTGTCCATGTGCCAGGTTAGGCTGATCTCTGCCTCACTGCCCCTCATGGATTTTCTGCTGACTGTCCTCTGCTTAGAGCAAATAAAACTAATTCTCCTTCCCAGCCCTATTTATCATTGAATTCTGATTAACTGCAGTGCCATATCCAGAGGAGTCAGGAAAATGGCAAGACTTTTCAATTAGAGTATGCAGAGCATCCTTGTCACTTCTTTCACAATCATTGCTTCTATTTTCAAAGGTTAAGATCATTTTCAGCAGCACTGAGAGCTATTTACTTTCAGTGCACATGCACAGAAGCCCCTCACACTGTGAAGCTGAGACTCAGATCACCAAGAGTGATCTCTGTTTTCTGGTGTCCCTTTTTTCCATCAGTGATTTCTGTCTGTATCTGCTGAGTTCTCAGAGTGGCAGGTCTGTGGTGCCTGGGAATGGCAAACTGAAGGGCATTTTAACCTCCTCCTCCCTCTGTCTCTGTGAGTTATGTGAAGTTTATGGAGTTGGGTTGGAGCTGGTGGCTTGGTCCCAAGGGTATGAAATAGGGTGGCATCTGCTCTGCCCTCCAGCAGCTACACCACAAGGTCACTGTTGTGGGACCAACCAAACATTGTCTGATGTGAGTTTTGGGGTGAATTGAACTTGTGAAGGGAATAAGAAGAGTGGATATGATGTTTCATATTAGGGAATTGGTTTTATTTGTGCTTTTTTTGTGGGATTTTTGTGTTTATATTCTAAATCAATCTTTTGGTCATTGAAAAAAAAGGAGCCTGGGAGCAAGCAGAGCTACTAAAGAATCAGAGTGATTCTGGCTGGTTTAAGGAGTCAGCAGACACTTTCCTGAAAGTGAAGAGATCTGATCCTTGCCCTTCAGTCAGGCAGGCTGTAAAGAGCACTTGTGCTTCTGGAAACAAGGACTGAAAGCAAACGTAAGCAGAGCCCACAGAGCCAGCCAGCTCAAAGGGGTTTCAATAGATTTGTCTTAGTGGCTGTGTAAGAGAGACTGGTTAGGAAGCACCTGGAAACTTATCTAATTTTCCCAGCTATTCCGGTTCATCTAATGAAAGATCTTGTTTCTGCCTACCCACACTGCTGTGCCTCAGTCCTCAGACCCTCGATGTTGGAGCAAAGCACTGCAAGAAAAATATTTACAAAACAAAATGGAAATATGGTTTCCTCTTGTTGTTGGTCCCAATGTTGTCATTACCCCAGTTCTCAGAGGACTATGAAATGTTGTGTTTTATTAATGCCTAAGTAATGATGGTTATTTTAATTTTTTGGGATTTTCTATTCACTCTACACTTTGTCAGTTGAAAAAAAATGGCTGGGGTTTGCTGGCAGAGAAACTCTGGTGTGTTTTCAAAGGCCTTGGTGTGTCACAGAGTGCTTGTGGTATATATTTTTAAAAAAAATCAGATTTTCATTGTTGCATTTCTAATTAAATGCTCAGTGAAATGTAGGAGGTTTTACAGCAGAAAATGAAAGTAAATTAAGAAAGGATTATAGCCATAGAAAGAAGCTGTGGAGACCTAAGCGAAGTGAAACCAAAGTTCAACAAATTCCCTGCATCTTTATGAAAATCACATCTATGAGTCAGCAAAACAAGCTCCTTTCTCATCTAAAAATGTTCCTCTTGGCCATGTTCAGAGCCGTGGTGCTTCCAAGGCGGGGCTGAGGCGGGCACTGGGCTGGGCTCTGTCCCAGGCTGGGTTTGGGGCTGGGACCGAGCACACGGCTCCTCTCGACGCTTGCGTGGAGCAATGCTGGCCGTGGCCACGGGAGCTGTGGATGGAGCTCTGTGCCTCACGTGCCTGGCTGATTAATCAGGAGCTGCTCTGCACGAGCCCGGGGCTGCAGCTCATCCAAACCCCTGGCATGGACCGTGCTCACCCCCTTGTCCTACACACAAACAGGGACAGCTCTGGCAGTCGGAGCTGTCCGTGGCTGGTGTTCACATCAGTGGGATTTTGCATTCTGGTTGTGGCTAGAGTTGCACCAGCCCTTTGTGAATTTATTTATTTTTATATATAATTTTTTATAACGTTGTGGAATTACTCCAGGCATCTGACTTCTTCTGTCAGCCTTTCCTTGGCAAAGCAGCCTCACCTCCCCAGCAGTGTGACTCATGATGCTTGTCTTGCTGGCTAAGGCTTTCTCTCCCTTCCTCCATGTCACCAGACACCCTTTCCCTCCCTCCCCTAGCTCCTGCTCTCTGCCAGGTTATAGCAGCAGGGCTCTTTGAACAACACAACCATGTCTTTTGGTGTTGATCTGCCTTGGACATTCCCTGACCTGCTCCTCTGCCCTTCCCTGAGCAGAATCCCAAACAAGCTCCTTCACCTGCTAATGCAGCGTTAAGACCAAGAGTACTCAAATCCCTGAGATTTCTCCCTCCTCACAGAGGTTAAAGAGAATCGTTTTGGCGAACTTGAGCTTTCTGCCAAGTTAAAAGGGAGGAGATCAATGGGATCAGTGCAGGCCTGACACAGTGCCCTGGAGGTCACCAGCCCTCCCAGCACTGTCTGAATCACAGAGCTGGTTAGGTTGGAAAAGAACTCTAAAATCATAGAGTCCAACTGTTAATCTAGCACTGCCAATTACACCATGAAACCATGTCCCTAAGTGCCACATGTCCCATCTGGAAAGAGTCAGGAAAAACCGTGTGGGTGGGAAATGCAGGACTGCCTCAGGTAGGAGGTATTGCAGGAAAATTTTTTCTAGGAAGCTGCTGGTCCAGGATGGATGTCTGGCTGCATTCCAGAGTCGATGCCATCTGAAGATAACCAGCCATGAATTTCTTATCCTTTTCCATTCTTATGAGCAGTCTGGAGCTGGGCATGGAGGAGAGCACTTGGGTACTGCTGGTGGGGGCTATGAACTGTGGGCAGGGTACTCGGTGTGAGCTTGGCCAAGGGCTCCTCCAGCAGCTCAGATGGAGGCAGGGGCTGGGGCTGGGCAGAGACTCACTCAGCCTGGCTGGTGCTCCCCATGGCTCTCACAGCTGTCTGCAACCTCCATGGAGATCGTGCCCCTCTCCTGGCCAGCCTTCAGTGAAACCTTCATCTCATTTTTTCCCAGGAGAGCACCTGGGTGATGTCCCAGGAGACCAGGGTCTGGATATCAGCAGTGACTTTAATTGGGGAAACCTCTGGGAATGAGGCCATGGACTGTGAGGGTGCAGCCTGGGAGATGATGAGCTCATGTGCTTCTTGTTGGGTTTTGTTAAAGGCAACCTCTGCTAACTACAAATGGGTTGTGCAAAAAGAAGACAATTGGTAGACACTAAATGTAGTTTAAGCTAGCCAATGGTAACAGAAATAGGGGGGTTTGTTGCAACTGGACTCAATTTGAAAGTCTATTTTAATCTAGTCCCTGTGCTCCATTCATCATGTGGCTGTCTGGTCATCATTGTCAGGGCTGCTGACCCCTGAGCATGCAGAGGCTTCTGCAGAGATGGAGAGGTATTTCTATCATATCTGTGCAGGCATTCCTGTTAAAACCAGGGCTGAACTCATTAGGAAAAGGGAGTGAAAGGGACTAATGAACTCCACCATGTCTGTTTGGAGTAATTCATGTGCTCTCTCAGTGTACAATGGGGTTGGAAATGTTGCACACATTTCCAGTCCTGTCTTTTCTGCTCCGATTAAGGCCAGGCCTTAGCAGTAGAAGCTAAGGCAGGGGTCTTGAAGGCAAAAATCTGGTTTCTATTTCAGGCAGTGCCACTGCAACATACTTTTAAAGAAGGCTGGTGGAATATGCTTTTCCCATAACCAAAGGGAAATGCACTCAAAAGGGAGTGTTAAGAGGCAGCCAAGGGGAAGAGGAAAGGGGTGATGTGATCTGATACCCACTGACCTCTCTTGTATCTCCCCTTCTCCTGGGTACCCTGAGAAACACACAGCCCTCCACAGAACGGACGTTCTCTGACTGTTCTCCCCCACACCCTTTCTCCCCCTTCCTTTAGCCCTTGATCTGTTTAGAAATTCCCACTTGTTTGCCTCTCTGGTTTCCATAACCTCACTGACACTGAGGCACTGAGGAGAACCCAGTGTTAGTGGCTTGGCCATGGAAGTTCAGCTCAGTCCAGCTGTGGGCAGTTCAGTGTTCGCCCTTCCTTTGTTTTTTGGTTTGGGATTTTTTTTTTTTTCCACTACCATGTCCATTTCTGCAGAAGCAGCTGACACTTTAGTCACAAGGCCAGAGTCATAGATCTACCAAAACTCTTAATACCCAATTGTATGTTTGTGAGTGCATTTTCCTTTCAGGGTAAGTACATCTTTCAGGGATGGAATAACAGTTTGTCCAAGAATCAACACTCTTCAGGGAGCCAAATAGTCTTGCAGCCAAGGCTTGTGCTCTTTCCTTGAGGTTTTGGGGATGAGTTGCTTGCCTGTCCTCTTACATAAAAGAGGAGCAAATTGTCAGAATAAACACATTTTTGAATATACAACACCATCAGTCAGAGCTTAAGAGGAGCTCATTGGCTGGAAAAGAGATCAAGGCAACTGGGAATTTGGATGGCCTGTCTGAGGAGTTTGGACTAAAAGGTTCTTTTTCATTCACTGGAGCTAGTAATTTTTTTTTTACTCTCTCTCTATTTTTTTTTCTTTAGGTAATCAGCCAGGAAAGAAAAAAAAAAAAAAAATCCTCCTCCTTCCTGCAAGCAGTGAGTCTGGACTCAGAATCCTATTTTTGCTGTTTTATAATCTTTTTTCTTTTTTTTTTCTTTTCTTTTTTTCACAAAAACTGATTGCTACTGGATATGAGTCCTTGCCTCAGAGCACACTGGAGAAGCAGCCAGCATGCAGCTCTGCTGTCTGGGGTGGTTCATTGCTCTCTGATTCACAAGTCAGTGAATAATTCAGGTTAGGTCTTCAAATATGTGAAGATCAGACCCTCAGTTTTACAGTCAGGTCTGCTTTAATCAGCTCTGCCCAGGGAGGGAGCTCTGCTAGGAATTGGACTGCACAGAAGATCCTGGTGCACTATTTTTTGGTCAGCTGCAAGACATTTCTCTACAATTTGTTGCCTGTGTAGGGAGGAGAGGTCCTTGCAGCTGTTCTTTCTCAAGGTGCCATCAGGACTCTTCCAGGACAAATTCCTGCTTCCTGGGCAAAGCTAGGTTTGCAGGTTTCCCTGTGATTACACCAGAACAGGGGGAGAGGCAAGGTAGGACAGCTTTCCTGTGTATGCTCAGAGCAGCAGGGCACACTGTCTGTGGCATCAACACAAAGCAATTGTCTGTGAAATTTCATTAAATTTACAGGCAGCAATTGTTATTCCAGAGCAAGGAGAGGAGGTGGAGAGAGGCTGAGGTCCAGTTAGGATTTGGCTGGACTAGTTCTTGGATTGTTTTCCACGCTGTGGTTATCCTTATCTGCATCTGGAAACTGGAGTGTGTTGTGTGTGTTTGTAAGAGCAAGCGGATGTGTGAAGTGTTCTGGCAAAGTCAGAGACCTCATTTTCCCCTCAGTATAATGCAGCCTGATTAGATTGTTATTGACATGCTGAGAACCTGCTAGGGTTGTTAGATCTCTGTGGAAAGGCATCTGTCTGTTCCTCTTCTCCCTTCTGCCTGGAAGGACTGCAGAGCTGGAAATGGGGAGGACCTTTCAGATGGCAAATCCAGCTGTGAAAGAAATCTGCAGGGAAAGCTCGGTGTGCCCGCCAGCTGACCAGCAGTTTGACAGTGTATGTGGAGCTGTGAGCCAATTAATATCAGTTTGGAACCATTAGTAATTCCCTAATGGGCAAAAAAGTAAGGAAAAGGAAAAGAAATAACCCACAATAAACCCCTCAAAATTGCTGTATTTTGCTGGATGTTTTTCATCCTGTAGATCATTGCTAACCAGAGTTACTGGCGGTGTTTGGGTGATGGAATTTGTCTGAATTATTGCACCGTGTCAGAAATGTGCAGTGCTCCAGGAGCTGTTACAGCTTTGACTGTTCAGGCTAAAGCAGAGAGGTGTGTGCAGAGTCCAGAGGAGGCTGTGGGTGTCCAGAGGAGGCTGTGCAGTCCTGTATAGGGGTACCTGCCCGAGCTGCCCCCACTGCAGTGTCTGGTGGTGGGGATGTGCCCCTGATGGCTCTGGGCAGCTGAGTGTGGCTGTGCTGCTCTCTGTCCTCCAGCTGCTTCATGCTGGATTAGCTCAGGTATTTCTACCTAGTGCTGCACAGTGGCTTCTAAATAAAAGCAAGAGAGGGTGTGGAATTAACTGGCTTTAAAAATATTCTCCTTCCCAAAAATGGGTTTTGTGAACTTTGCACTGTGCGATGGTCAGAAAATGGCAATTCTCACATTCAAGATTTGCCATTGCAGGATGAGGACAGACTCAGTCTAAATATCTGGGATGTTGCTGTCTTTGATCACAGCTGACGCAACCTCAAAAATCCTCATCCTGAAAGCTCTCTGAAGACAGATTTGTCTCCAAGAATGATTTTGGGTTCAGCAAAATTGCATGTTTCAGTGAAATGATATTTCTTTTCGCCAGCTTATTTATATTCATCATAATTGTCTCGCTGTGATGCCTCCTATTCATTTGCTGGATCCACTTGTCTTGCATCTTGTTCTGACTCCGAGTGCTTTTTAGGGTAAGCCTGCCTTTTGAGAATATGCATGATTGGTACCATTGGAATAGTTTTCTTGTTCTTGCAAGAAGTGCATTGCTAAGCAAAGCAAGCAGGGAGCTGGGAAAGATGAGTGGAAAATGACTACATGAAGAAGAGGGAAAAATTAAAATAGATAGCAAGGAGTTAATCAAATAAACAAAGGTTCCTTTTTTTAAAAAAAATTATTGCTCTTTTTTTTTCATTCTTTGAATAATCTCAGTCTGATAATTGCACTGGCCAACCCTTGATATCTTTCTGTCTGATTACAGCTGGGTTGTAGTGGTAGTGATGAGTTACCACAACAGCCTATTATTGGCAATGTTAACTAATGTCCTTCATCAAATTAAAAAGGGCTGGGAAAAGAATATTTTCAGGCTGTTCCTTGCTTACAATAATTTATTTTAAAAGAAATTTTTTTTTCTTAATTTACCAGAATGTCCTTGTCCTGAAAAGGAAAACTTTAGTCCTGATTTTTTTGTGTGTGTGGTTTTTTCCCCCCCTTTTTTTCTATAAATCCATGCTTTGAGGAGAGTTAATTTACCACACAAAAAAATCTTTGAAGGCCATGCTCAGTGCCATTAATATTGTACAGAGGATCTTTGAGAGCAGCTGTTTTTCTGTGCAATATTTCTGTTCTGTGTTGCTCTGTGAACCAGATGCCATTTGCCTACCCAAAGAGTGGGCACCTTCCTGGCCACTGTGTGCAGATACCAGAGGTGAAGGGACTGTACATCAAAACAATAAGAGCAGAAAGGAACCTGTCAGTTTGCCCTGTCCTGGCTTGCAAAGCTCTAAAGGAGGCCGTTTAGATGGGGGTGGAGGAGGAGCTCCAGAAAGGCTGGATCTGTGAAGGAAATATTGCTTGTGTGAGTTTAGCAGAAACATGACCTGCTACACTGTCTTCTTCTGTCGTTCTGCAAGAGTTTATGGAGGAATTGGGTGTTTCTTCATTTACTGTAGAGGATGGGTTTTCTCAAGGACACAGATTCACAAGGTGGAAAATCTCTCCAATGATGGGGAAAAATAGTTGGCTTATACCTAACACAGGAATAGAAACTATGCAAAAAACCCTTTAAGGACTCTAAAAGATTTCTCACAGGATAAGAGCTCTTGTCCTGGGGTTACTTTAGTTCTTTTAGTACTATGGAACTTCCCCTCCATGACCACAGATCCTGTAAATTGCACAGAGGAACAACATAAAAATCTGGTGTTCTTCATAGGAGAAAAGCTGTGGGGAAATACACTGAGGACAGCTCCAGCCCCCTACATTTTTTGCTACTATATGTAATGTGGTTAAAACAGAAAATTCCCAGATTATCTATAAACATGAGATGCAGACAACAGAAGGTGCCAAATACTTCCTCACACCCTTGATAGAAAGGTGATGTAAAGAAGAAAAAGCAGGCTAGGGTTACTTTTGGGCACTGTTGGAGTAACAGAGTGGGATATAAGAACATTTAGTTTCTCTTTGAAGTCTTCTCTGCATGCACTTTGTGTCGAGTGCAGGTTTTCCCCTCCCATCAGACAACCTGCCACCTGTGCTCCACTCTGATGAATACCAGCTCTGCCCCACATCTCCTGGAAAACAGCATATTGTTACTCCTCATTGTAGCTTTCCCTAAAATCAAGTACAAACTATGTATCAGTTGTCATAAACAAATAGAAAAAGCTCTGAGACTGGAATCATCTGTGTGCTGTAGAGGGGAAGTATTCTCCCAGTGTATCCTACAGCTGCCCTTGCTCCTTTACTTTACAACCAGTATTAATTTATGAGTATGGCTGCCCAGAGGAATGGTCTGGTGACGTGCTTTGTGTTCTTTTACTCAGGCTTTTGACTGGGATTGGAGAGTTTTAAAACTTTCTTGTAGTACTTGAGTGACTCCCACTATATTAATCTGTGATTACATTTGGATGGTCAAACTCCCAGCAGAGCCAGGGTAAGGATGAGGAAAGGACCAGGGAAGATGGTCAGTGTGCACCTTATTTATGCAGTACACAGTGAGTTATTGGCAATATTTCCCCATCAGGTCCCAAGACTGGAAATCATAGATCTCACAGAATTTCAGAGCTGTTTCTTTCATGAGGTCTACTTGTTTGGCACTCACGTGATCCTTATTTCAACTTGTACCTGCTTGCAGCTCATCTGCTCCATTCCTGCAGCTTGTGCTCGCTCCTCAGATCTGGAGCTGCCATCCAGCCTGTGGCTGTCTTCACCTGGCCCAAAGCATGTGAGAAGTGCTTGTCCCTGATGTGAGATCACAGCTCTGACCATCCCCTGGCAGTGTTGGAACTTATAAAATGTGGTTGTGGGAAGAAAGAGGTAGATAAGGAAATTGTTCTTTAATAGTAAACATTGCTGTGGGGCCTTACAATGCTGCTTTCCAGTCTGTGACTTGTGTGAGGGAGCACAAAGCCTGTCCTTCCGTGGAGATGGTGGTTTGGTGCTGATTACCAACCACTTGGCCTTTTCAAATACAAAATGCTGCAAATGCTCCATCTGCAGAAGCCATAAAGTGATTGCTGAGCTTCAGTGCTCTGAAGACATTGAGTGGAGCCAGATGAGGGAAACCTGAGATCCTCACTGTGAGCCTTTGGATTCAGAACCACGTTTGATGCAAGTTTACACTTGATGTGTAGTGGAAATAAGTTTGAGGGGAATGCCATGACTCTCTTCAGACTGTGCTGGTCAGTGGTTGGCATCAGGATGTGTGGTTGAGAATTACAGTCTTCTTGCATCAGCTCTGCTGCCTCTAAATGAGCTGAAGGAAGAATCCATGGGGAGCCTCTCTGGCTTTGTTCTGTTTTAAACAAGGCACTTATTATTAAAAATATTCTTGACTCTTCCTGGTGTTTGACATCAAAATGTCACAAGGTGCAAATATGACACCTTTCAGTCTATTGAGGGGAAAAGAATTCCACTTCTGCTTGGCATTTTGTTGGATGTAGGAGCAATTGTGCACTTGTAGTCTCAGTAGCTTTATTATTTATTTTAGCAGCAAAAATAAAATATCTACAGGAACACACAACAAGAATTACAACTCAGAACCTGAAACAGCCGTTGTTTTTTAGTAGTGATAGATACTTGGGCAATAACTGGAAAAGAAGTCATTAGAGCTTCTTTCCTTTGGGAAATACATTCTTCTGCCTCAGAAGTGCCTGTATTCCCAACTGCTTTTCTGTCTGTTAAATAATGTGGGTGTATGATTTGAGTCCCGAGACATAAAGGATGTAAGCATGTACCTGAAATTAGGCATGTGTGTGCTTTCTGCTGAATAAGTGTGTCCTAGTCAGGTATTTAAATTTTAAATGCACTGGGGCCCTCACTCATAAAGTAAGCAAATTTCAGCCTAGACAGCAGTGGGAGGAATAAACATTAAGCTCAAAACAAACTGTTATCAAAGTGGCTCTTCAGACTATGTAGAATTACACTTTAAGATGGGCAGAGCATCTTTAAAACCCTTTTGCAGTAGCTAAGAGCTTATACATTAGCTTTCATGAGAGGCATTACAGATGTCTGTGAATATTATATAAACACCAGCCTGCTTGCAACAGTTTATAAACTTAAATATTTTATAAGAAAATACTGAACATTTAAATCGCCTTGTATTTTTTATACAGCAATAAAAACACCATTTTTATCAAAAGTTGCTGGGAAGCCTGACTAATAATGTAACACTTTGTTATAAACTAGGAGGAAAGTTCACTGGTTTAGAATTAATAAGGTGTATAATCTGTACAGGAATTTTTGCACTACAGGGGGAAGCAGCTAACTTTGGCTTTGCTTCTGCATAAAGATGCATGTAATTTATGAGAATGTTTTCTGATGCATCTTTATGTCTCTGTGGCTAAAGAGGTTTCTGTGATTTGCAACTGGACATTGCTTAGAAAAGGAAAATACCATGTCCTCACATGTGATAGATGCATGGACCTGGATATCTTTGCTGAGTGACCTTCCTGCAGGAGGCAGGAAATGGCAACTTTTAGACCTGAGCATTTTCTCCCAATTAAGAAAGCTGCATTTCCAAGGTAGAGAAGTGTAAAACAATGAGTGAGCAAGGTTTGAGACATAACCTTGGTTTTCCACAACTTTCCTTAACATTTCCAGCAGGAAGGCAACAGCTTTGCCCCCTCCAAGCAGAGTAGCTGTGTACTGTAAGTGAAGCACCATGCAGGCTTCTGGGGACTTTTAACACAGGTGTACCAGGCAGCCAAGATTTTTAGAGCTATCAGGCTTAAGCAGCAGCTGAATGGAAGTTTGAAAATCACAGCTTGAAGGAATACTTGGGTGGAGGAAAAGTTTCAACTTCTAATTATTTTCAAATCCATGTTTTGTTGTAAGCCCAGTTTTAATTTTTTTTTATGTCTCTGCTGTTGGTTATTGTCATTGTTCTGATTTTACTGATCAGTTTGATTACATGCATTGTTTTTATTGCCCAAATATATTTATCAAGATTGACTTTTAATGCAAACATTCACTTGGCTTTCAGTAGAAATTCAGCTTCTAATTGTGTAGGTATTTAAGTGGTTGCTTCCTTTCTATACTCGAACAGTTGCCCAAGGGAGTTGTTCCATTAAAGATAGGAATGCCTCCAGAGAAATCCTTCATCAGCAAGTGCTTTGGGCCAAGCTGGGATGACACAGTCCTAGAAATGCTTGGCCCTCTCTAATTGTCACTATCGATTAAGTGAATGTGTGTAACAGCAGGAGAAAACTGTCCATGATTAGTGAATTCTTATCCTTTGTTTTCTCCAGAGCACAGCAACCAATCCAGGCTGTAATTCCATTTGCAAGGCTGAATGCATATTTTTCACTCAAAATTTGCATATCAGTTGGTCAGTCAGAGTAGAAGAATAAACAGCATCTGAGATTTTGAATTATTTAGGAATGTACCTTTCCTCAGGGAGTGATAAGACTGTCCCTAAACGACCCACCAGAACTAGGTGTGAAAGAATTAACTTTTTCTCCCTTAAAAGGAGACCAAAGCATTAACTGCAAGGATCCAGAGTTACAGGGTATTTGTGACTCTTAATTCTTCCAGGAACCATGGAACTGGCTTTGCTTATTGGAAGATCATGTGTGTTGAAGGGGAAATTCCTTCCAGATCTACACAGACATCAGGTCAAAAATTTGTACTGGCCAAAAATGTTATTGCAGTTGACTAAGGTAGGCTGAAAAAATGGTGGCCAGGAAAATGCATGCTCTGGAATAAATGATAGTGTTGATGTGGCCAGATGTTGCACATATGTATGTCAGGATTCATTTCTACAGTTATTTCCACTTTACATTGGCATAAACATGGTAGAAAATAAGGTTAGCACTTGTGCCATCTACAGAGCAAATGCCAGTGCCAGCCAGAGTTGTGCAATGTTTCGTGTGTTTTTCCTATAGCTTGAACAGCAGTGTGGCTTCCTTAGAGCATGGAAATGTTGGAAGATCTGTAACTAGGCTTCTCTCTACGTCTTGAAGTGTTCTGCAGGCAGTTCTGTTCTATAATTTTATATCTGTATTTCTATTTTGAATAACTCAGGAAGCTCCAGTCTCCTTTGTTTAATGGTTATATCAAGCCACCTCTAAGCTGTGAGGCTGCAGTGAGTGAGTGATAGTCTTTCATCCCCACAAGTTTTCTTATTTTTTAACAAGGTTTATGAGCTTCATTTGAGTCGTTGGAAGCTGAGGCACTAGATGACTTGGCCAAGGTCATACAGGAAATTTGGGATGGAGAACCAAACATATGATTGCTGCTGCTTTCCAAGCCAGCATTCAAACCACTGGGCATCCTTCTTAATTTCCAGCCTTTTCTGGCATTGCTACCAACTTTCTGGTCCAATTCCTCAACCACGTTGTGCCTCTCTTTCACTCCTGTTGCACATAAATCCAACCTCACAAGGTAACATATCAAAGGAATCAATAGGTACGTAGCAATTTCCTCCGCCAGTTTCACTTCTCCTTCACTTCACAACTTGCCCACCAACAAATTTATTTCTTGCTTGGAGCATTTCACGGAACCATTTCTATTCAAAAGTATCTGTTAGCACTTTGCTAAGCCTCAGACTAAACATCTTTGATCCACCCATTTCAAGATTAGATGGATGACAGAACCCAAACTCTAGCTCCAAAAACATCCATGTTTTGGAGGTATATTCAAAGCCCAAGCTTGGATTTGGCTCTCAATGTGGTTACTTTGATCTGTCTTCAGATCTGAATGCCGTGTCCTGTGCCATCTCTGTTCCTAGCACAGAATCTGGTGTTCCTATCTGTGCGAGAGCTCTGAGACACAATGGGTGCCTCCACACACCTGCTGTGGGAAACGGCACCGATGGATCCTCTCAAATTCCATTCAGGTTGTGTTGGTGTGCAGTGGGGATTTTTCATAGTTGTTGTTTTGTTACTCACCTGGAGGCACGGGGAATTTGGCCCTTTGACAGAAGCAAGAGTGCAAGAAACCCCACTGTTGTGTGGCGTTCTTACTGTGCTCTCCCTCCTGCCTGTTTTCCAGGCAGCTGCTTCCCACTTCCTAGAAATCTCATCACCACTGCTCCTCCCCCTTTATCTCCTGTCCCCAGACCATGAGAGCATGGTCTGGTTTTTTTTCCTCCATGGAAGGGAAAACCAGGGCAAACTTGGTACTGTGGTCTTTTGCACTAACAGAATTTCAGTGCCATTCACTCTTTCCAGGGAATTATTCTAGATTTATTCACCACAAAGTATCCAACCATAACAACTCAGTAATTTTAAGGCCTAAGGAAAAAATGTAACAAGATGTTCAAAAATTTTGGTTTGGGATAATTGGGAGTTGTTTATATCCTTGTGCTGCTGATTATGTTGTCATATACCACCATTACTGGTGTCCTCAGGAACAGGATTATCTTTGCTTGGAAACAAAACCTCCATTTTAACCACTTAAATGCTAGTTAGTGTAGCTGATAAATAGCAAGAAAAACACTCCCCTGCTGTTACTGGATATATGAGACACTCAAAAATCATAGTGATGAGGGTTGAATAAACAGATAGATGGACAAATGAAACATAATCACTGTAATTTTTCTGATAAAATGATCAGGGCACCACCATTTTTCTTTAGACTATTTAGGGCAGAGTCTCCCACTCTCAGTAGAATCAGTCCTTGCTCTTCCTTGGTTTGATTATAACTCTTTGTGCATTCAGATCATACCAAGCTTTCCAAGCTGTATCTTCCTGGGGTTTTGTACCCTCCAATTATTTCTGCATGCATCTGGAATTTACATCTCTGGGTCATGGTTATTCCCCTGGCTCACTGAAATGCCAGGGTTACCCATGGAGTCCAGTGGATAATTCTAGTAATGGAAATGTGTGGTAGAAGGTATGGGGCTTGTCAGTCCTGCTTCTCCTCAGCTTTCCTGGGACAGATGGAACTGGTATTGCCTGCTATTCCACTGGAAAGGATTGCACTGAATGGACTGGGGCTAAATATTCTTTGCAGTTCTTTGAGAGTTAAAAAGAAGTTTAAGTATAGATTACATTTGCAGTCATGAGACTTTTTTAGGTTTCCAGAGTGGCATGTGAAAGCTGTCTTGTGATGATGATGATTATTATTATTATCATTATTTTGTTGGGTGTTTTCTGTTTGTTTGCTTTAAGGTGCTATAAATAATATGTATAATAAATTATGAAGTTTTGTACCAATTCTCAGTCCATTTGAGGTTTTCAACAGTTATTTTCCTCTGATTTCATGGAATCTGGGACCTGGAATGCAGCAACCTAGATGTACTTTGTCAAGAGAAAGCATTATCTACATCCACAGTTTTCATAACATCTCATTTAAAATGCATCTTGGATTTTTTGGACGAAAAAAACGTCTCAGAGACTGTAGAGAGGAAAATGAGCTATTTCCTTAGCTTGAACCTGCATGAATTAGTGGTAAAGTGTTGATCTCTAAACTTGCAGTTTCTAAACCATAAAATCTGTTTATTTCACCCTATAAAAGAACATTTTAACTTATATGGCTATTTAAGTTTAAAAGCTATTAGATAAGTGGGTGGGGAGAGGCAAAGAAGCAGCTTGAATCAGTAATTCAAGTTTGCAATACAATCTTCATCTGCTGCATAGCTTGCATAGAAATCCCCTTCAATATGGATTTTCTGTGCTTGTAGCAGTCCCACCATACAGGAAATAGGCAGTATATATTTCCAACATTATCCATAATTGTAGTAAAGCTTCTAAAGCAACCCATTCCTTGTGTGTTCCTGGTGATCTGCAATAACTGGATATTCTCAAGTATGCATTTAAAAGAGGGAAAAACATAGCAAGAGCTGGCAGAAGTCATCTGCAGTGACTTTCCAAAGGGAGTTGGGGGAAGGTCTTTATTCACCTTCTCTTACTGCAGGAACAGCAGCAGCTTGGATTGAAAACCTCCCTTACCTGTGCTTTTTTTTGTATCTGAATTTCAGGGGGTTGTGTTTCCCTACAGATTGAAAATGCTGGGGCTAAAACCGTGTCGGTCCAGGAGCTCCTTGGGTGGGCAGGACAAGGTGACAGCACCCCTGGGAGAGAGACACAGGGTGACAAGGAGGGACTGGCTGCTCCTGCTGTAAGCAAGGCAGGGATGGAGGGAGCCTGGATCCTTCTGCTGCACCCTCCCGCTGCCCTGTGCCTTGGAGAACCCTGGAGAAAGCAGAGAGGGGCGTGTGCTGATTCCAGTGCAAGGTGAGTGTTTGTGCTTTGTCCCAGGGTGGGGCGCAGGGAGGGGCGGCTCTGCACAGCCGCTGATGCTCGCTCACACACACACACACACACACACACACAGACATGCAGAGCAGCCTCTTGCTATAGCAGTCACCTTCAGTCAAAGGGAAGGGACGTTTTGATTCTCCCCCTGCAAAATTGGGAGCAAATTGTCAATGCTTTGAGAGGCTGTGCTTCGCTTGAGCTGTGCAGGCCTTTTCCATCTCACTGTCCCTGAACTTGCAGTACCCTGCTAAAAATAGTTCAAAGCGTAACCGTGAGTTCCCTGAACTGTGATCCTACCAGTTCTGTATTATTCGATTCACCATTCCTTTGAAAGTATTCATCCTTCTCCTCATAAAACTTAAATCAGCTTGTTCTTTGGTCCAAGAGTTGACATCATTATGATGCTACATCCTATGTAATGGTGTGAGAGCTGGAAAAGCATTCACAGTAAAACCACGGGGTAAATTGAATTTGCAGTGCCTCAGCCCTTGCAGTCTGAGCTCCCTCCTGCCCTCCTCATTTACTTGTACTTTTAAAACCTGTGCAGGTCCTTGAAAATTCCCCATGATAACAGCAGCACAGCCCTGAGTATTTATCAAGGGTCTTTTTAATGTTCCCGCTTTTCTTTCCATGACCCCACTTATTTTACAATGTTTGGGAGAGCAAAAGTGATTGTTTTACCAAATTAAGCTAGATTTCTTGCCAGCAACAGTGGATAGAATCTTGTTGACAGATTTGGAAAAGATTATTCTTTCAGTACCTTTTAAATTATTTTTTTAAAGTGTGTCTGCCATGCACTGTTTCCAAAATCAGCTCGCATTTAACTGTTTAATATTATACGGCGACAGGGACAAATTAGCACCTTTCATTTTCTTATCAAAATTAACACATCCCAAGAAGACATTACAAGAGCTACACATCTCTTATTTAGAAATAAATGTAGGAATCTACTTAAATGCATTCATCTCAAAATCTTGGCACAAATAAATTTTGAGGCATTTGTCCTTGATTTCAAGCACCTCCGAATTTTGCCCATTTTCATAGAATCATAGAAACGCTTTGGTTGGAATGGATCTTAAAGATTATCTAGTTCCAACCCCCCCTGCCAGTTTGCTTACATGTGTTTGGAGTTATGTTTTTTCCTCCTGTTTTTTTTAATATGATTTTTTTTTCCCTTTTTGGTGGAAAGCTCCTTTTAGAGTCTGAAGCACATCTCATCCCGTTTGCTCGAGGGCTTCCTCACAGGCATGAGCTGGTGTTTTGTTTTGTTTCTTTGTCCCCTTTTCATGCCTACCTTGGCCTCTGGGTTTGTTTGTTCTTCCCTCTTCCTCTGGAGCATTTGGAATGGGCCACAGCTGAAACTGGGCTAATGGGCAGGGTGCAGAGATGCTCCTGCTGATAGAGGGAAGATCCTCCAGCTCCTGGCTGGTGTGTATTGCCCCTGGTCACGTTGGCAGGGATTGCTGCCCTTTGCTTTATTGCTGTGCCTCTCTCCAGCAAAGGACACAACTTCCTCCCCAGGCACTGCTGGTATTCAAGGCTTTTTGTCTTTTGTGTTAAAAGTCTGAAGTTTGCTATTAAGTATTGGATTTTCCTGTGTTTAGATGGATGTTGGAGTTCTGACTTTAGCACCAAGATTGCTGCCACAGCAGACGGAAAATGAAGTAGACAGTGTTTTGAGTTGTGTGTTGAGTGCTGTTGGGGGATGTGATGCTAAAAATAAAGAAAATATGCAATATTAAAGTGTTCAGAAAATGTTTAGATGCATACTCCAGGACATGATTTAGTGGTGGACCTGGCAGTGCTGGGTTAATGGTTGCACTCCATGATCTTGGAGGGCTTTCCCAACCTTTATGATTCTACAGGGCTGATTTTGCTGTCACAGGAAATGACTCTTTAGATCATTTGTGCTCACTGAAGCTGCTATGCACTGTAGGTACAGACTCATATTCTTTCTGCCAGTTTTGGTCCGTGCAGATACCTTGGGTTAACAGAACAGAGCATACGAATCCACATCAATATGTCTGTGTATTTCACTTTGCTGTTTGAGAATATTAAGGCCAGATTCTCATTTATACTAAGCACACTAGCAATATTCTGGCAACAGAAAGATGCCTTAGCAGGAATGTAAATTAAAGCCTCTTTATACTTTTAATAGTGTTTGTAGTTTCACTTGGCTGCAGTACAGGAATGGCACATGTCTATTCAAATGGCATTTGCCATCCTGTTGATGGTTGCTGATATTCTTCGTGCCTCTACCCCCTAACTAACTAGACCATGAGTCTGCTGCAGTCACAGCTTCCCAATTTCCTTCAAATGTGCTTTTTTCCCCTTGAAATATCTAAACCAGGATTTAAGATTAAGGCAATTTTTTGCTCCTTCCTTCACTATGTGGTGACCCTGCACAAATCTCTACTAAATGTTCAGTTCTGCAGTGTCCAGACAGATTATTCTTGCCACGTCTGTTGCTTAAATTGAGGAGAGGGTTCTTCATCTCACTATGGCTTGTACAATGCAGAACATATTTTTATTTTTTGGACTAAGAAAAATAAAACCTGTATTAGGAATAAAACCTATACTTTTGGCTGTTGGAGCAAGAACTTCATGTATTTTACATTAAATCATCCTAGTTTTTACATGCTCAGGTCCATTTTCATTTCTATCCATTTATGTCCTGTGTACCAGTGCCTCAGCTATCAAATGGGAAATTATCCTCCAAAAAGCCCAACAGTTTAGAGAGCAAAGAAGTGAGACCTGAAGTACAAGGCTTGTAGAGAAGCTGCATGTGAACTATACAGACTTGGGAAAAAATGTCAATATCAGCATCTACTTAATATATTTCAGATAAAATACTACTTTTGCAATGTCTGAAACCATGGTATAAGCATGTTATTAGATCTACAACTGTAGATCTGACTATAAGGTCTTGTGCTAAATTTCCACACATGCAGGCTTCAGAGAGCTTTCGAAAAAAACCTCCAAGACAAATCCAAACTGGATCTTTGCTTGTAAAAATAAATTTTAGTAAGGGATCACTGAAAAGTCCATTGCCTTGAGCCCGACATTGAAAAAAATTATAATGCTCTTCTCTCTCATGCAAATCTGGAGCTCTCCAGTGATTTAAATCTCCCATTCCTTCCTTCTAAATTCATGAGAACTTAGTCCAAAACCTGTCTGCAACCTAGGACTGCTGACTTGTCAGAGTCTCTGTCTCTATTGATATTAAATTGAGAAAATTGTGCACAAAGTAATAGAAAAGATATGTCTCTATCAAACTAAAAAGACAGTATTTAGAGCTACTAAGGAGTCAGATCTTAGAATAATTTATATTGGTGAGAAAGCTTAAGGGTCTCAGTGCACCTAAATTGGCAAAAGACTTAAGAAACACAAATATTTATAAGACTCTCTAATTTAGTAAATGGATTCTTAAAAACTAAGACCTGAATAGCCTCTCCATGTGTATGAAGAATGTGACAGCTCTCTGCAGACCTCCACAGAGCACAACAAACAGTGCAAAACATTTCTGCAGAAAGCTCTTATCTCCTCGATGCTCTTAAGCCCTCCCCATCTCTCCCCATGGATGTTGTGAGTCTTTGCCGCAACCCTTTCTATCCAGACAAGCTCTTCCCTCCATTTCTCCTTCATCTGAAAGTGAATTTTTCTGCTTTTCTAGATTAAATGTTCTTCTTATGTTGATAGGTGGCTAGAGGAATTTTCTGAGCGACCGATAAGGTAAAGATACCCCTTTTTGGCAGCAGCCAGCACGAGGAGCGTTGTACAGCTGAACGGGAGTGCTAGAATTTAGTGTCTGGTTCTGTCACCAAGGCTCGGCTGTCACGGTTTGTTTCCTTATCACGATGCACTGCTATTTTCTGAAGGATAAAACATTCCAAACCCAAACAAAGTCATCATTTCATGGGCAAGAAGGCCTCTGTGGAGTGTCCGCTGCTCTGCGTGCAGAGAGGGGATTCTCTCTGGAGGTGGAGGCTTCTCCCCGCCCTCATCAGCTCCGTGCTCGCTGCCGGGGCCGGGGCCGGGGCCGGGCCGCTGGCAGGGAGGTGATGGAGGGAGGCTGTGCCGGAGCCCGGGGTGGCTGCGAGTCAGTGCCCGAAATGTGAGGAGAGAAGGGGCCCGGCGCTAATGGCCGTCAGGTGCGGGCCGGGCCTGCGGGCAGCGGGAATTGGCGCTCGGCACACGGCGCGGGGCTCCCGCCTGCCAAGGCAAACACAACCGGGGCCTCGTGTAAACAAACAAGGGCAGAGGGAGCTTTTCCTCACGCTGGTCGTGTGCGGAGCCCCTGCACACGCGTCCCGTGGCTTGCACGCACTGCTCCTCCAGGGCGGGACACCAGGGAGATGCCAGCACCATTTCCCGCTGCCAGGCCAAGGGACAAAGCCCCCTCCTTGCTGGGGACTGTCAAATCCCCTGCAGCATCTCTTCCCTTTGCTTCCTTGCCCGTGCAGATGCTCACCTTGTAGGACATTGCATTCCTTACCCCAGGAATCATCCTCCTGATGTCCCAGGGCGAGTCCCCTTTCAGCCATCACCTCTCCTTTTCTATTCCCAGCCCTCTCTGATACGCACCAAGATGACATTTCTGCTTTGGCCCGGATTATGTTTTCCAGGCCAATATATCATGCCACTTTCACGCTCCCCTCCCTGCCCCATCTGGCTTCCATCCTACCCCCATAAAGATTATTAATATCGCCTGTTTCCAAGCGATTTATTAGCAGGGGCCTAACTGGTGCCATTTCCCATTTTAGTAGAGCACTGAAAATAATCCTGAGGAGTGTGCCCAGCTATAAAAACGTACTTACACTGTCATATTTGCAGTTTCAAACATGCACCACTTGATAGTCTCAAAAGTGCTGTTTAATTGGGGTTTATGGGTTCTAATTAATTACACTATGTAAAAAAATTACTTGTCCCATTACAGCTCTCTGTGGTTTACTCTGAAGAGCAATCTAATTTAGAGATAAATTGTCCTTCTCTATCCCCCTGCTCTCTCTCTTCCCAGCAAGTTCCAGAACAGTTTAATACTCCTCTAACCCAGGAATTGAGCTGAGAGAAAGCAACATTTTGTTCAAGGGACACAACTTTTCCCCATACCCATAAACAGCCTTAAATGTGGCTCGAAATGGTTCCACGTTCTGTCTGCTGAATCAGGCTGGTGAAATTATGAATAATCCTGAGGCTTTGCACAGCTCAGGTCTGGAGGGGCTAGGATTTTGCAAAGACTTGAACGTGATGGCTGCTTTGTGCACTGTGGATTATTTCCTCTGATTATACAGAGGTAACAGTGAAGGAAGGTGAGAATGAGTGCAGGATTTTTTGCTGGACGAAGGCCTAGGTTGAGATTTCTCTCCACAGACCTATAGGAAAACAGTGTGGTAAAGGATTTGCCTGCCTTTATGGCATTTTGGTGTGACAAGCAGCAGAGGGGTCCCTCTCAAGTTAACTTTCTGTTCTCTCCTGCAGAATCATGGAGCCTGGATTACTCAAACAAATTTTGGGGAGTCTTCTGACTTTTAAATGTTTCCTGGAATGACTTCGTGAAAAATGAGCAGCCGAGCAGGTACACTCGTGGTTGTTTGAAATATACTATTAAATTACATCCCTCACTGTAATAAATTTGGTCTCATGAGGCAAAACATGAAATATAGTAGAGCTGAAGTAGAAAACATTGTATCCTGTGACAAAAAGGGATGGCTTTACACTGAAAGAGAGTAAGTTTATATTATATATTAGGAAAAATTCTTTGCTATGAGGCTGGTGAGGCCCTGGCACAGGGTGTCCAGAGCAGCTGTGGCTGCCCCTGGATCCCTGGCAGTGCCCAAGGCCAGGTTGGACAGGGCTTGGAGCAGCCTGGGACAGTGGAAGACGTCCCTGCCCATGGCAGGGGGTCGAAATGAAAAGATCTTTAAGGTCTCTTCCACTCCAAACCATTCTGTGATTCTATTACTTTATCTGCAAGTTAGCCAGTCAGAATGTTAATTAACAAAAAACCCCAGAATGTTAATTAACAAAAAACCCAAAAATAAACAAAAAAAACTTAGCAAAGTAACCTCTTTAATTTGCCTTTTACAGGCAAATGCTTCTTATTTTAGGAATTTCATGTAATTTCAAACTTTTGTGTGTGATAGATACCTCCAAAATTATACCCCCAGCCCTAGGAAGGAAACTTGATGACCTCTCCATGTCCCTGCTATTACTCTTAGCACTAGGTTACGATTCCTAATGTGACTGCACAAATGACTGTTCACTGGATCAAAAAAGTTTGTTAGTCATTCTTCACTAATTTGCTTATTTTATAAAATTAATAACCAACATGTCACTTGCTGGAAACTTGGATCATCCTGAGTGTCCGGATCAGTCTGCTTCATGTGCTGGAGCAGAAGCTGTGAGAACTGCCAAATAAAGAGAAAAAAAAGAAGGAAAAAAGAATCACCACAGTCACACACATTACTCATCAATCTGAAAAGTAACCAGATTTATACTAAGAATTGTTTTTATTAACGTAATCCTCTTTTGCAGTAAAATTAGTTAAAGGAAATGTTAGTGCATATATCTAGATGGTTATATTAAGAATAACTACAGCCTGCAATATTTTATGGAATGAACTAACAAAACAGAGCCCAAACCTGAATAAACCTGAAAATCTCTGGGCAGTGTTTGGATAAGTCCAAACAAACCTGAATATCTTGGTGTTTGTACAGTATTTTTGTTTGCTTTTACATGGCCTTTACTGCCTCAGAAAGCCATTTATGGAGAGGAAACAATGTGAAACTTGCTTTTCTCATGTGATTTTCCTCATCCAGAGATTTAAATAAGTGCGATCTGCTCTTTTCGTGCTATTCTGTCCCCATAAATTACTCCTGGAGGCATTAAAAGGGCTTGTGAAAAACACGGTAATAAATAGCCAGAGCACAAATACAAATGTTGCAAACTCTCATGCTGCTGTGGCAGCAGCTCTGCTGTGAATTTATTGAGCAAAACTGATGAGGGACCTCCATACCTTTGTCAGCTCTGCTCTGTGTGGAGCCTCATTTTACACCACTGTAACTAACCCATGCTAAAAATCCCTTTTTTATGGGATGACTTTTACAACAGTATTGTG
This sequence comes from Chaetops frenatus, assembly GCA_013400775.1. NCBI lineage: Eukaryota > Metazoa > Chordata > Aves > Passeriformes > Picathartidae > Chaetops > Chaetops frenatus. The sequence goes on from VZTR01009662.1 coordinate 450,313, forward strand.
ATTGCTCAGGAGTTGACTGGGTTACTCTGGTTATTCCAGAGGAGCAGAGGGTTAAAGAAGATGAAGAGAGAAAGGAAATCTCAGCTGCAAAAGGATTTTGTAGCCCGTGCCACCTGCAGCAGCTCCCTGCCCTGGGCAGACCGTGCCTCTGGGCAGGGACAGCGAGGTTGTGTAACAGAGGAGAGCTCTGCCAGGTCCTTTCTCCTGACACATCCCAGACCACAAGCATGGCCCCTTCATCTGAGGGAGAGGAGCAGCAGGGGCACGTGTGAGTCATGGCCCTCATGTCAGGGGAATTCCTCGCTGGCTGCTGGCAGCGGCCGCGCTGAGCCGTTTCCACTGCCCGAGCATTACGGAAAGAGCCCTTCTCAGCTGAGTGCTGAATTCTGATTCCTCACCTCCCTTCAAAATAGAAGATCCTGACATAGGGTGGGGCGGTGGTTTTTTTTTTTTTTTTTTTTTTTTTTTTTTTTTTTT
>VZTR01009662.1:450832-567644 GCA_013400775.1 Chaetops frenatus
GGTGGTTGTTGGTTTTTTTTTTTTTGGTTTTTTTTTTTTGTTTTGGTTTTGGTTTTGTTTTTGTTTTTTTTTTTTGTTTGTTTGGTTTGGTTTGGTTTGGTTTGGTTTGGTTTGGTTTTTTTTGTTTTGGTTTTGGTTTTGGTTTTTTGGGGTTTTTTGGGGGTTTTTTTTGATTAAACAGTTCTCGTGACTGTTTCTTTGAGAACTGGGAGAAGTCCAGGTTCACACAAGCCCCAGCGTGTCCTTCAAAGGTGACTGAGTCAAATTGCCTGTCCCCTTGATAAGAAAACAATGAGCAAAATATTAATCAGTGAAACTGCCAGGTTGTCTAACTTTCTATGGCATTTAATTAACCAAACCCCGGGTCCAAGTCCCCTTGATGTGGCCACAAGTGTGTGTTCTGTGCTGGGAGCTGGGGTGGGCTGGCTCTGCCCGCTGCCGTCACTGCATCTGGACAAGGGACTTGGAGCTGCTGCTCCTTCTTACACAAGCTGGTCTTTTAGGGTAAAAAAGTTCAGATTGGGTTCTTTTTTCATCAGTGTATGAAATGAGGCAGACCTGTGTATGAGGAAAGAACAGAGCTCCACTCCTCTCTCTGCTCTAAGTGGGAGAGACAGTAAAAGTACCTGGAAAATGAGGATACATTCCTGAGTATCAATGTACTGAAGATAACACATGACACATTTAATAAGTTTTTTTATTTCAAAATGTACATGCTACTGTAGTGGTATTTTAGAAATAGCTGTACCTGTAACTAGGATTGCTTGAAACTTTCCAGGCTTCTTTATTTCCTTGTAACTCTGTCAAGCTCCAAATATTCACATTAAAATTTCCAGTGCTGGTATCAGCTCTGGTTGATTTATTTAGAACAATTTAAACCCAACACAAATAAAATTTTAAGGGAATTTGGAAGTTTGAGGCAAGGGAGGAATAGGTGTTCTTTCAATTCCGAACGAAATGAAATTATGAAATAACTGAATTTCCTGAATACTGGAAATTTGGAGCTCTGCTTCTACATATTCCTTCAACAGGGAATGTTATAAAATACAAGTGGTTCTGATTTACCCAGGCACATGCATCCTGATTTCCTGAAACAGAAAGACACAGTCAAAAAGCTGAACTAAAACCTATTGGGCAGATCTTGTTCACTTTTAATATTAAATTGAAAACTTTAATCATTTGGGCATAGTATACCATGCCAAGTACCATTTCCAGCCTTTGGAAAATTTTCACTGATTATGAATCAGGAACAAAAGTATAAACATACATAAGTTTATATTATTGCACATATATAATAACATTTTTATCTTATATATTACATTTACCATATATAAAATACCTTTATATTCTAGTTTAAAATTACATTTGTATATAAAATTTATATTTTATATATATACACATATGTATAAGGGAGACTGTTCTCCTTGAAAAGCTTATTATTTAGAAATGGGTGTCGGGAAATCATGAAATTAGGGTTTCCTGCAAAGTGTTTATTTGGCTTCCTTTTCTACCTGTGCTTGGTCTAGCCTTTAATTACTTGACCATGTGCTATATTTAGCAGAGGACCCTGGTCTCATTCAATTCAGAAGGTGGAGCAGCTCAGGACATGAGTCAGAGCTGGGGAGAGGAGGGGTGGATACCTGGTGGACTTTGTGTGTGTTTGCTGTGGAAGCAGGGAGAGCATAGTAAAAGGCAGAGAATTGGAAAGAAAATATGAGATCTAATGGTTCAAATATCTGAATCCTGCAAAACTTTCATCCAGTCTCAGAGAAGTGGATTTGAACTAAATTCTTCCCAACTGGCTATTAATTTTATTTTGCTTTCTGTGTTTCCATTTGCAGAGTACACTGCCAGTGCTATTTCTCCTGACATATGATGCTGTACAAGGCTAAACATTCTGAGAAATCAATTCCCAGACATCTCAGTTTGGGGACCCAGCTCTAGCAGAATGTTTTGACCTGAATCTCTTTGTGTTTCAGTTTCCCATCTGTTAAACAAGAATAATAATATCCTCTAGTCTTACAGGGTGTTGTTAGGAGAAACGAGGGTTGTGAAGCACTCATATGCCATACTGATAAGAGCCCTAGAAAAACTCACAAGAAAATTAACATTTATGTCTCCCAAGCAGGTTTGGAGAAGTATGTGGTAAATGAGGCCTCAAGCCACACGCTAAATAATGACACTGTATTGAATATCTGCTTATTAAATGAACACTGTCCATCCTGAGGGAGAATCTGGGGGAAAACAAGCCATAATCCTGTATTTAAAGAATGACTCATAATACTGACAAATAAAGGCTTACAGTTAACCTTAATTCTGACATTTTGATCACTTGGTTTTGCAGATATAAGGGGTGCATGTGCAAAAGGATATTTGCACCTAGAAAGAAACAGAATCTAAGTTCAAAAATGGCTATTGTTCACTGAAATATACAGGATCTTCACTCTGATCTCTGCAAAGGAAATGCTTCTTGGTGTCTGGTGGGTTTTGGAAAGACACTGCAGCTCTCCTGTTTGAGAGACAGTTTTCAAGCAAATGGTAAAGTGTAGCTGCTTGCCTTTCCTTTGTTTTTAAGTGATGAGAAAAGCTGTACAGCTGGGAGAGCTGGTAGTGGAAATAGTTTGGAGATTAGTGCTTGGATTCTTGCACACACCTGTATGGGCTCCTGCAGAATTTGCATGGGGAATTACAGCACCTTCTGTTATTAAGACTTCTTCTTATGGCTTGTGGAAGAAAGAACTCCTAAGTTCTGTAGCAATCAAATGCAGAGCTTTCACAGAGCTAGACAGAGTACTTAATAAAGATACAAGATTATTTTGGCACAAGAACAAAAGGATATTAATTGGCTATGAATAAATTGTGTCTGGAAAGTAAAGGAAGAGTCTTAACCACCACAGCAACAGGATTTTTGAGTATCTTCCCATTGGGAAGAAACATGGAGTTTCCTTTTTTCCTCATGAGATGTCTGGTAAAAATAAAGAAGGGGTTTGCAGATCTGAAGATCTGTATGTGGGCCAATAGAGCTTAAGACCATAAGAACTCTGTTTCTGGTCTCATATCTGGTATTTCTCGTTGCTAAAAGCAGTCCCCATAATGTTGACATTTATTTTCTCCACACAGGAAAAAGTGACTCCTGGAGGGATGAAAGAACAAAACCAATCTCCTCAGCTTCATTAATGAGGACTCTTGAGCAGAGGAAGGAATCAGAAAGGCATCTTTCCAAGTGAGACAGGTCTTAGTTATGAAAGAGTAAAGTGCTCTGCCTCCTCGTGCTCCTCTACAAACCCTTCCCTGCTTTCTGAAGGATGGACATCCCCATGGAAGAGGGGTCCAGCATGATGCAGTGGTGGAAGCTGTCTGTACCCCAGTGTCTGCTCTCCTCTTCCTTACTCTCTGCTGTTTGCAATGTAGGGCTGAATTGGCTTTGCTGATAAAGGATCCTTCCAGCTACAAAGAAGAGAGGAACAATTCCAGGCCACTTTGCAAGTCACTGGCAGCAAAACATCGCTGCCCCTGCACCTTGTGAGTGGTGTGAAGCATGTCTGATTGCTTAGCCATCAGCAGGAGGCAGCTTAGGGTGAACCATCCTGCTGCTTTGCCACTATTAAAATCCAACAGTACCTTGATGTTTCCTCACTGGCAATAATTTGCAGGATTAAATACTTCAAGCCACTCTAAAATTAGTTCCAGGAGGCATTTTTTGCTTTCATTTCAGAGCTCTCGTGAGCCTTTCCCTACTCTGTAAGTCTGCTACAGCTAATTACCTGATGGTTACAGCACTCTAGAAGATTTCAAATATCTATTTTTTCCACTGCTCTAAAGACCCAAGTGGGGTTACAGCACAGAACTTGTACCAGGAGTGTTTGCCAACAACTGTAATGAGCTCAGACAGCTTCGTGAGATGGGCAAATAAACCACTGCAAACAAAATTACCTTTGTCCACTCCCTCTGCCCAAGATTCAAGGCAAACTTATTTTTGAGCCTTTAAAAACATCTGAGAGAGCCATTGAAAGTAATGCTTTTATATCTTAACCCCTTTCCATCTCTCTGACCCATTGGAGAGGCTCCAGAATCACAGTACACATTTTCAGCCTCCAGTGCTGTTGTTGAAGAATTTCCAAGGAATATTTGGTATTTCATTTTGAGAACACCTGCAGTGCATGATGCTGCTGTTTGTCCTATGCAGGCACGTCACTATCAGAGCCAGAGGTAGAATAATTTTTGGAGAAGTGAGAAATCTTATCACAGCAGCAAAAGAAAAAGCACAGCTGGAAGAAGGCCCTCTGTAGAAATCCATCCACTGGCAGCAGAAGATACAGATTTCTTGAAGATAGAGTTCACTCTGATTTCTGAATTTCTGGCCACTCTTTTTGGCCCAGGCTGACTGTGGCCATGCCATGATCCTTTCTATTTTCTTCCCACCCTTCCCTGATCCCCTTGAGATGATTCACTCTCTGAATATATACATGTGTCATGTTCAAAAATCTTACTCTCCAGACCACAGCAGAAATCCAGAGGGGTTTGTTTCTTTACTTGTGATTTTAAAGGCTGATTTTTTTTCCACTTGGCACCATGTCCAAAATAAGTGATCTTCTTCTCATACTTCTCCTGGTCATCATTGCTGTTAGGATCTTTTAAAACCTGCTTGCTCAGTGCTTCTGAGGCATCAAGGCAGGCCCAGCTTCATCTATCAGTTCCCAGCCTTAATTTTTGAGTTTGGTGTTCATGTTGTTAAGCCCATGACAATGGAAACCCATTTCATGCAGCGAGTACCAGGAGCAGATATTTTCACTCTTTGAGCCATCACTGCACAAACTGAAGCTGTTCCTTCATTTATTCTGAATAGAAGATGTCCATCACCTTCAGGGAGACACTTGGTGAAGCTGCCCACCATGGTAGCTCAGGATTTCTCTCATCAGCCATTTCTGGGAAACTCCAGCACAACATCTCACTACCTTGAAGTCACAGTTTTTAACCATAGTGGCCTAACGTGAAACAAATTGTAAATGCCAAGGCCCAGTAGCAGAACTTGACTGCCTCAATATGATTTTCAGTGTTTACACTTGGAAATGATGTTTGCAAACTGGGTTCTGAGAGCGAGACCCAGCTCTCTTTGAAGCCAACAGGAGTTTCAGCCTCCACTTCCACAGCCCAGGGGTTGGGCTCTTTGTTCTTTTGTCTAGTGCAATTTGTGAGTAATTCCTGCAATCCAAGTGATGGGCTGGGTTTTCTAACATGTTCCCAAACTGTGCTCCTTCTGAGAGCAGATTCCTGTACTGCCTCTCCCAAAATAAAATGCTGAAGGAGCACGGATGGAGGAAATCCGTTCAAACTGAGTAAACAGCTCGTGAGGGTAGGCCAGCAGCATTCATTCATGCTCATTCAGCCCAGGCTGGCTGGTTTGATTCCAGTTGGAGCACTCTCTTCATTACAGGCCCCCTGGGGAATGTTAATCTGTACAGTATAAACATTTATAAACATCTACTAAATCATTACACTTCAGCTGCCCCATAAACACTCCTGAATGCTTTCCTTAGGCAGCACTGGTTGGGTAACGTGTGGCTTTTTGGAATGAGTTTATGGGTGTTTGGTGCTGGTAGAAATATGGGGAGAGGGCAGGGGAGGTTAAACAACATTGTTTAAGCTTCACAACTTTTTTGGGAGAAAGACAGGAGCTGTTTGTGATGAATTAAAGTGGGCCTAGCTGGTAGATGCTGAGGACAAGCCCAGGTTGTAGAGGGGCTAAGACAGCCTTTCAGCTTTGTACACTGGATTTTAGTGATGCTATTGCCAGGAATGTCACAAAATACACTTCTCACCAATCCACTTGACATTTCCGGACCAGGCAATACATCATTATTCATCTAGGACTGCAACACAAAGTGCCTCTGAAAAGAACTGCCTGATGCAAGGGAAAAGTGTAGACATAACTTCAGAAAACTGAGCCAGAACTAACACAACCCCCAGAACTGCAATCAGCTGGGCTGCAGGCCCAGGGCTCACTTCTGTGTGTTTACAGGACACATACGTGTATGTATTTATATATACATATGTACTGGCAAAAAATGAGTATGTTTGTGAACAAAAATGAGCATGCATATATATATATATATTTGTGAAGTGAACAGGAATCAGTTCAAATGCACACCTAGCAAAGCAAGTCTTGAACTCTGTAAAGCTGAACTTCTCAATTCTTTTTTGTGATCTATTCCCAAACCTGAAGGTGCTGGCATGACTGAGCATTCCCAGGACTGGGGTCAGAGTGACTCCCCTCCACCTGTAGAAGCTATATTGAATATAGAAATAGTAAGTAAAAAGCAAACAAAGTAACTAGGTCTTTCCATTCTCCAGTGGGTAAAGGAAAATTCTCTCAATTATTATTTTTATTTGTTTGTTTGCAGAGGTCTGGAGAAGTTGGGGGCTGATAGAGGTTCATGAATTACTGTGAGGATTGTGCTCAAGTAATGTAACTTGAACAGAAGTTAAACATGTTGTGTGTAAGAGAGTTGTGTTTACTGACAGCCTGATGAATAAGTAACAACTTGATTTCTGAAAAGCATCTTAGGGAAAATAATTTAATTGGCTATAATTATATCATATCCTACACTTGAGTGAATATGCCTGTGTGCACAGATCTGGTTTACTTGTGCATTTCACAGGTATGTGGCTGGACACAATGGCTCATTTGCAGGAGCTGCTGACAAGAGCCTCCTTTTCCATCTCCTCCCTCTTGCATTCAGAACACGAAGCCGCTGCCTTCCAGCTATGACCACACCTATTTGTGAAATGAGAGCAGAGAAAACAGAAGATTTTTTTCTTTTCCTAGATGCACAATGCATCCTTTTCAGAGCCTCAGGGCCATGGGACAGTGGCTGTGACATCTCCAGACCATGGTCCATTCTGCCCTGACCTGCTCGGACACCAGCAGCAGGACAAAAATATCTTGGCAGGAAGTGGGACAAGGAAACTGGTTTTGCTATTCAAGTTTACCAAAACCACCACATGAAGTCAAACCATACCCATAATAGGCTAAAGGTGAATTTACCATATCAACATCTACATCTTGCAAATCTCCCTGTGTGTGTGTGTATATACTATATAAATATATATATCTCGCATCTCTCTCTGTGTGTGTGTGTATATATGTGTGTATATATATATATATATATATATATATATATATTTCTCTCATCAGTAGTAGAGGGTGATTTTCCCACAGCTTTTCTGTGGCATGTAATGAGGTGAGTAATTTAAAATCTTGTGCGTATGGACAAGGTTTGAGCTCACAGAAAGCATTACACATTATGAGTTTCAATTGGCCTTTTAACATCAGTCTTAAAGGGTCAATAAATGAGATTGCCTAGAGGTAAAGTCGTTGTTATCATGTGTAGGGTTACAGCCACAGCTGGAGGGCATGGGCAGGGACAGGCTGTCTGTCTGCCTGTGTAGGAGACTTCAATCACCAGTCAGGGTCCTATTAATTTTATAGTGCCTTAAATTCATATTGTAATTATGAGAAATAAGCAGAGAGAAAGATCTCCTTTTAATATGTTTTTAAAAATCTGGAGCCTATTACCCTACTTAATTCTAATTATATTACAGCTGGACTTTTATCTCAAAACATTGCAAATAAATTCAGGCCAAGGTAACTTGGATATATGCTTCCTAACTCAAAACCGGGAACCTATGGGCAGTGGACAGAAGAGAGCAGAGGAGCCAGCATGAAGCCTCAGGAGTGTCACATTATGATCTTCTTTAAATACCTGGGCTGAAATTTGGTGACTTAATTCAAAAGCAAAAGTGAATTTAGTGGTCTGACACAAGCCCCTAGTGGAAATAATATATCCACTTGGAAAGATCACCATGTTTTATCATCATGAGGTCTTTGATGACAAAGGAAGGCTTGGAATATCCTCAGGTAGGAGGACTGGGATATGGAAGCTTTTAAAAGGGAAGGGTGATGTACATCATCTCACTGCTACCTGGGGTGAAATGTGAGACAATACAGCAATTGCTTGGATGTGGGGAACCCAAAGCTGAAAGAGGGGCAGGATTTGCCTATTGGCTTGATGAGTATTGACTGAAATGTTCTCAAAGCCTGAAACTTTGTTGTTTGAAAACTTCAGCTCTGCTTTAAGTGCACAGCAAGGAAAGCTCACGCGACATGGTTACTATAGAGGCTTTTCCACCGTGTTAAAAAATATTTAGAAGAGAGGACTGCAAACATCATTTCATAGGATAAGTCTTAGGATATCAAGAACTCAAGGTGTTTTGCAAGCACAAGGCTGGTGCTTCCAGCCAGTGCTTTTACTGCCCAGTGACCAAGACTTTCCGTGGCTGAGTCCCTGGGTGTTTACAGGGAACATCCAGATATTTAAGATGACTGGTGTAATGTAAACTCCATTGGAGCCATTTAATATTGGCTGGGCACGATCTTCTGCAGCCTTTGCCTGGATTTCTTCCTCACCCTGAGGGGTGGGATAGTGGTGCTGGGAATTGTTGGTTTACAGCACCAGCTGCTTAAAACCAGTTTGTATCAAGCCCCTCTCAGTGAGGCTGTGAGAAGCTGCTCTGTGTAAGCCTCATGCTCTTTTCTTCCAGCTGTGAGGAAGAGGAGGGGCTGTGCTGCAGCACCATCAGTCTCAGATCTGGGGTGGGACACTTTCTGATGGCCTGGCATGTTTTGAAAGCTGTCCCACACAGTGTCCAGGGAGAAATGTGTGCCCTTTTGTGCCACTCCTGCCCTCTGCTCCTCTTCCTGGACTTCTGGGTTTCCCTTGACTAACCTTGTCCTTGTGAGCACACTTAAATCTGCACTTCCTTCTCTTTTTTCCTTAAATATAAATACCATTAAATGCTCACAGAAGGCACTGTTGTCATCTTGGGTGAGTATCTGTGCCCCCATAGCTGATTCTTATGTGTTCCCATCAAATAAAAGACCCAGAACATTAAATTTTTGTCTAAAAAATCTGTTTCCATTTTGCCAATCCTCCTGTCTCCAGTCTTGCCTGCAAAGTGAAGTCCGGGAGTGCCTTTCAAAAAAGATGTTGGTCAACTGACTTCCAATAGCAAACAGGCATATGGGAAATTAAATATGGTTGATGAACAGCCAGAAACTGGAAAAAGAGGTAAGGTCAGCTGAAGAGAACCTAATAATTTAGTTCCTGCTGAGGAGAGAGATAAGTTGTACGTAGCCCTTAGGTTGACCTGGTGCATAAAAACAAATCATGCAGCCAGCTTTAGAGATAAGCATGGCTTCAGAGTTCCCTGGACAGTGTTTTCCAACACTGATGTACAGCCCAACCCAGGGACTTCAACCAAAGGGACAGATTTGGCTGTGGGAACTGTTCTGCTTCCTCCTTTCCTTGCAGTGTAAGTTTACACAGAGGAAAAAGTTTGTTCTTAAAAGTTTATTGCTGTTAGTGTTAAGTGCTATTGTGCTAAGTTTTGGTGTCTGTATCTCAGATTTCAGCAAATGCTATGGAGTCAAACATGAATGTGAGACTTTGTCTAACTTTACCCCTGCTTTTTTATGCAAATGCTTTTAGAGTGGTCAGAACTGTGTTTGGTACAGTCATGTGAAAGGCACAAGCCTCTCAAAATCAGTCCCTCATAGACTGAACTTGTCCCTGTCACAAAATCTGTGCTGTGCTTAACCTGAAGTAGGCAGAACTTTTAGAGTAGGGCAGGGAATACCTGTACAAACCTCTACCTGCTAGAAACCTCCTTTCTCATGGCTGCCGTGGTTGTGTTTTGGAGAGAGGGACAAAGGGACAGCACTGCAAACACTGCTTTTGCCAAAGAAATTTAAGCTCTTCAACTTTTTCCAAAAGTGTCAATTCAGAGCCATTCCTTAAGGAATGAGTAAAGGATTTGATCCAGTAGCAGTCCTGCCCATTGGCTGCACTGGTGTTTGGATTTGGCCCTCAATCCTACAGCTCTGCCCATTAAAAATTAAGCAAAAAGCCTTGGCAAAGTGTTCCAACCACCGTAAACAAACATGTTCCCAATATGAAGTGCATTTAATGGAGTTTTGCAGCACTGGTCTCCTGGGCAAGCATATTAATCTCTGTTTTCCCTCCCTGTCCTAATGGCCAGAGCCAGAGGGGGGTTGGTTTGAACTGTGAAGGAGGCTGGTTTTTATCCACATTGAGTGGAGAGGCATAAATTGGCATTCCATATCATCATAAAAAAAAAACTTCCCAGCAATTATTAAAAGATTCTTATCTCTTGCTCCCTACATGGATAATGAGATCCCTCTCTGCTGGACTGAGACAGCCTGTCTCTCAGCTCACTTAATGAAATGGACCCAAGTTTGCAAATTAGCATAGCCCTGACTCCAAACGTAACCTCTTGTTGTCTAGTTGTACATCAAGGCCCCTGGCTTATGTCTTTTCTTATTAACACCCCGTAATCATGTCAACCCTCTTTAGTTTTCATTTCCTGTTTCCTTTTACAAATTCACTTTTGAGTTTTGAGCAAGATGTTGGATGCCTTTGGATACACTGAGATTTTATTTTTGTCTCATTTTTAACATTATTGCAGTATAAGTTTATCAGTGGGTCCTGGGGTGGATCAGGGAATCTGTCTTCTGTTCCATATTTTTGCTGGTTGGTTGCCATGTGATCTTAAAGCAGCTCCTTTTGTATGTTTGTGCTCATTTCCTTCCACTTTTTAGGGTTTTTATTTTAGACTGTAAAATCTCAGTGACAGATATTTTGTCTTGGCCTATATTTGGTCTGTGCCTTGTAGAGTGTTTTTTGTTTCTGAGAGGTTGTCTGTGTAATAGACTATTAATAACCATAAAGAACAGTGATATTGGGCCCTAACAAACACAATATGCTAAAGGCTTTCTAAGTCAAGAAGGATGAACCCTTTGAAACTCTTTTTCTTTCTCTCTCCCCTGATGTGAAAATTCATTGTTGGACCTTGAGAGTAATAAATCAAAGCAGCTGAAAGAAGAGAATCATGATTTCTTTTGCCCATGTGTAGCTGACCCAATCTGCCTTTGATAAGGCAGTGCCCTTCCACTTAATCCACTACCCTATTAATTATCCTTCACTTTCATGAGCACTAAAATCCACTCACACATTAGAATAAAAAAAGAAACAGGGATGTGATTAGTTGTGTACAGATAAGAAGCAGCCCACAGTGTTAGCTGGGTAATAACATTTTCTAAGACTCCTTTTTTTTTTTTCCCTAGAATTCATTTCCTCTCACTTCCATCCATTGCAGTAAAAAGTACTTACAGTTTGTAACACAAAAGATAACTCCTCAACGCAAAGCTTTAGTGTGTGTCTTTAAAAGATTTACTCCTTTATCAAGTATTAATTTAAGAAAGGGTGCCTTGTAGGTAAGGCAATGACATCAGTCGTAGTCTTCAGGGCAGCAGATTTATTAATTTAATAGGTTTATCCATTTTACAGCTTGGATAATCATATTTCACTAAACTGGTACACAAGGAGCCCTCAGCCCATCTGACAGCTTTATTCTTGTGTAAGTTAACAAGCACATTTTGTACTCGTGACCTTGTGAATTGTACAAGTGTGAGGAGCTAGAGAGGAATGACAGACCAAATCCAAGGAACGTGTCAGCGTTTCAGTTTTCCTGAGCAAGATTTATAAAGGGAACAGTGAAGAGCCCCAGATGAAAAGAGAACTTAAACATTTGTTAATTTATTTGGTTTAAGAAAACATACAGAATTTTAAAAAATAAAGAAATAATGGAATGTTAATTTGAAAAATGAGGACCTAATATGTTTATCAAAGACATCAGTTTAATGGTGGAATTGTTCCCCTGACTATAGAGGAGTTGTTCTTGAGCTGGAACAACTGGAAAATAATTGGGCTGGGCTTGTCTAAGGTAAATTCTTTTGGAACATACTTATATTTACTCCTCATATTTCTCCATGCTTGCTGTGGCCACTAAATTCCCGCTATAAGTGTCTAAAATTCTTGAAACTGGCTGGGAATTAGAAGATTAAGGCAAGAATGGAGCCAAGATTTATAAACACCTCAATAAAAAACATTTTAGAGTTAAAACCCATAGAAATATGTGTTGCTTGAAAGCATTTATTGTTTGCTATATAGGAAAGACAGCAGACATGCATTTCTTTATTGCTTGGTATTTCTTTTCCTATTGAAACTGTTGGGAGAAAAAGAAAATATTTCTCTATTTTTTTAAAAGCTTCACTTAAAACTGCACTTTGTAAAAGCCATATTTCAGCATCTTGATGAAAAGATGAGTTATTCAGGAAGAAGATATTTCCTGTGCAAAATAACATTCAACTGAAAATTAACTTCTGTCAGAAAATTTAACATAAAATTTGGGGCTAATCCCATTCTGTCCTTTTAATAAAAGCAAAAGCTGAGCTACTTACACTGTGCTAAAAGCAAGCTTTTCAAATAAAAAGTGAATACCTGGGACCTCATCTTAAAATGGTCCATTTGGCAGCAGGAAAAGAAGTGAAAGAATTGTAGACCTCAGGGACTTATTTTCATTTATATTCAAACTCCTTTACACCATTCTTGACACATAAAGAGGAGTATTTTGTGCAAATCAGAATTAGGCCACAGAGACAGAAATTTCAAAAGCTTTGAGTATAAGTTGGAACATGACAGGGCAGTGCTGAGATACAATGTGCCCTTAATTTGCTCTCCTCTATATCCCTCACTTGCATTTCACTCATTTTTGACAGCAGGTGATGCCTTTGAAGCTCCTTTTTGCAGATGTCAAGGTCTGTGTGTCCAATTTGAATACAGAGCAAAGTCAAACCCTTGCTCTGAAAGTTTAAAAAACTTGATGTCCTCTTCCAGTCACCTGCACTTTCTGGTTCATACACAGGAATTGTGTTTGGGTTTCAAGTGTTACACAAGGATATTTATATTTGCCAGAGAATTCCTTTTAAAAGGAAATATTATTAATCATGTTGCATTTTGAGCTGTTGTATTTACAGCAATGTCTGAACTTTCACCATAAAGTACACAAACAAGTGTCACACAGGGAAAACATTTCTCTTGTTGCTAAAAATTTAGTGCTGCTGCCTGCTGTGCACTAGAAAGAAAAAAAGATATTGTATAAACCTCCTGTTTGGCCCTTTTTTAATTTTCAGAGCCTGAAAATCTAACTGTGTCCTGCCTTTAGCCACGTTCCCTGCAGGTCTGATAGGACTGCTCGGATAGATTTTTTTTTTTATTGGCTTTTTTTTTGGCATCCTGTGTTTATTTTCCCAGCTGGAAATCTGTGAATTGAGGTGACATTTCCAAGGCATTGTCATGTAATTGAAATGCCCATTTAATTTCTGATCATCTGAGGGACACAAAGAAGGTGGCCAGTTGTGCTAGAGGATGCCAAAACCCATCTTGCCTAAAAAATGGCAAAAAAGGACCTTCTTGTTAGTGATGACACCATGGTCCCAGCAGGCTCTGGAGCTTTTGATCTTTCCTTTTTCTCTCCTCCCAAACTGGAGCCTGTTGTTCACAGGAACGTGCTCAGTCACAGGGATGTGTTTTAGTTGGCTGTGGATGCGTTACCAGTTGGGATCCCTAATTATTATCAATTTGCAGATTGCCTGGAATGTCTTATTAAAATTCCTGCAGAATGATTGATCATAATCAAAAAATTAATCACCAATCAGCCCTGGCAATTAACATTAGCAAGTCTATTTGCATATATCTGGTAATTTATGCTGCTGCTGGAAGAAGGGACTTTTCCTGAATGTTATTGATTAGGGGAGAAGAGCCTTCATTAAATAGGGCTGATAATGTGTAAGGAACTGAATTCTGCCGTGGCATGGGCGTCTTCAAGTGTCTGAAAGGGATTTCTTATGTATTAAAATTAGGCTGTTTTGCTTGAAAAAAGCTTTGACTTTTGGCTCATGTTTACTGTAGATGCATTAAATCCATTAGGATAAAAACACATCGTAATATCAGCCTAGACAGATTTTCATTGCAAGAAGTTACTTAATAGATGTAGTTATTTACTGTTATGAATAAGGAATTTGCAGGCTTGCAATTAATTTGATGAATTGTGGTATTTAAGCTGTGAAGAACTGCATAACAAAGTCTTAGTAGTGGTTGACAATAGTCTGCACTGTTCAGTCAGGGGGGTTTTAAAATAAATTTTTAATATTTCTGCATTTTTTTCTTTTTCAACTGTTATTTTTATTAATGTATTTGAGGTTTATTATCTAGTCATTAACACTGATTTTGTTTTCAAATATGCTTGAAATTGCTTATGGGATAACACATCAGTTTGAGATGTTCTGAGTTTTGTCACAGTTTCTGGTATTTATAATCATTTTTGCACTGTAAACTTTGGTTTTGCTTCAACACCTTTCTGTGTCTCTCATACCTGGTGCTGTAACTGCAGCTACATGAAAATGCAGGCTCTGCTATCATACATTCAGATTAGTTTCTCATTTATAACTGTTTAAATATTAAGTACAAATTCATTTAAGCCAATAGGCAAAGTGATAACAGTTTATCCTCTGGCCATTGCAGCCCTACTAGTGATAGCAGAATTAAATCTATTCCAATAACCAAAGAGGGTCAACAATTTAAGTGAAAAAATTATATTCAAAAGAAAGGCCAGCAAAACCAGTTTTTTTCTCTATTATCTGAATTTAAAAGGTAGAACAAAGCAAAAGATGTTTAATTTTAAAAATCTGCATTCTTTTGATTGATATTAATTCTTAGTTGTAGCTGTGTTGTAAGCTAGAAATCTTTGTAGATCATAGATGATTTTAAAAGGACCTCTTTTATTGGAAGTCTAAAACTCTGTGCTCATTTTAAAACTAAAAATTACTTTCTAAAATACATGGGTAAATAATGGGAATCTCTATTCCTAACATAGCCAGATTAGTTTGTTCTCTGATGTCAGCTCTGTGCTTATCTCGGTCTTTCTTGAACAAAGATCTTTTTTCTTATTTATCTGTCTGTATGCACTATTCTGTTTTGCAGGCTTTGAATGCCTGTGTCCTTAATACCATTAACCTGTTTCTCTGGGTCTCTTGACTTAATTTTTCTCCCATTATTGAATCCTGAAGTTGATTTGAAATGGGAACAAATCAGACCCCAATTGTGACACAATGACCAGAACAGTTGCTCCTTTTTCTTTCAGTGAGCATTAAGCGATCTGAGAGTCAAACCCCAACAACACCCTGAGACCTTGGATTAACCAGTTATCACATCTGCTTCTTGCTGAAGTTAGTTGGTAACCGTGAGATCTCGTCACTGCAAAGTTCAGGGGTTAATTGAAATCAGAGAGGCATAACCCATTCAATTGTCCCGTTAATTACACCCAGCTTCTGCCTCCCTCCTGCAGCCTCCCCTCCCCGCTGGCCACAGGGGACAGCTGCCACGGGCTCCTGTCCCCCAGCTGGACGGCTGCGAGAGAGAGCTGCAACACCTGAGTCTCTGGAGCCCATAAAAAATGCCAGTGAGAGGGGAAAGGGGCCTGTGCAGGAGGGGAGGGGAGCTGGTGACATCCCCATCCATCATCCCCCCAGCCACAGCGTCACCAGTTTGAGCTGAGAGCTGGTAATGCTCTGGGATTTGTGGCAGGTGTGCTTTGCTCAGAGCACAGCTTCGGTTGGGGAAAAAGGGGAGGCTTTGGTGGGATCCTGGGAGACTGGCAGGGATTTCTGGCAGTGATTTGCATGGACAGTCTTTATGCTGCAGGAGTTTATATAGCATTGGACAAGTAATATTTTATGAAAATATATTCAAATATATCAATTTTCCATCTTCTTTCACCAAAGTGATATGAACAGTGAATTTTGCTAGTAACTATAAATTATAAGATGTTGTGATGGTAACTTTCTCCAGGGTTTCTGCAGTGAGCAGTTATGCACTGTTTACCCTACACTGACCAGAGAAGCACAGCACATTTCAGAACTGAAGGGACTTTAAAATATTAAAATAGATCTGCACCTTCTAGATCTGTACTGACCTTGGGGAGAGAGGGGAGGGCAGGGAAATCATTGCCTTCAGTGGGAGCTGGTGTGGATGTGGAGAAAAGGACGTCTCCCACTTGGGGTAATATTGAAGTTTTGAGCATAAGGATGAAAAATCACTTTGAGACAGATTACTCAGAGATGGGTGGACTATGAGTGTCCTAAAAACTGGGATACTCAGCTAAAGAATCTAAAAATCTCACCTTGCATGTTGGTCCAAATTTACCTGATCTAAACCCCAATTTGAATTAACATTAAGCACAGGCCTTCAAAATCCTTTCCTCCCTTTCCTTCTCACAGCTCCCCCTCCCCACCATACCCAGGCTCTCCAGAGGGTCCCAGCCAGCCTGGAGCAGAGACCCTGCTCCAGTTGCTGCTGTTGGGTGTCTGAACAACTCTCAGTGCTGTGTCCCTGGGAAAGGCATTCTGGAGTCAGGATCCTGCTCTGGTGCCTGCACAAACCCCAGACAAACCCACCCCTTGTCTTTATTCCCTGATTTTAATCCCAATTCTTTCTAATCTGGGTTCAAGTGGCTGCTCTCAGTACTAGGGGGTGGCAGTGTGAGTGTTCCAGCCTGAAACGAGGGATGTGTTCCAGTCACAGTGAGGTGTGTAAATCACCCAAATGATTCCTCGGAGTAGTTCTCCAATCTCTTGTTACTCAGCCCCCAGAAATAACAATGTAACAGTCCTGGTAGAAATTCCTTCTCTTTCCCTGCAAACACATTAAAATGAAACATCTTTCTATCTTCTTTCAAAAAGAGAAAAACAAACCCCAAACCAGTGAAGTCTTGTAAATAAAAACTGAAAATTTTTGAATTTCACAGTTCTTGTTTAAAAAACAAACACAAAATCTCCTTTTTTTTTTTTTTTTTTTTTTTTTTTTTTTTACCCCCNNTTTTTATAGCCACTAGCAGCATTTTCTGGTTGTTTCTTTAACAAAAAAAAACACCACCAGACAAAAAAGTATCAAAGTTACTTGGTTCTACTTGATTTTAATGCACAAATATTACTTTGAAATGTGACTTAGCTTGTGACAAGCAAATAAAAATTATCATATCTATTCTGTATACACTTAGAGCTAATACTTCATAAAAGCTTCTCCTCTGATGGGGTGACAACATATATAGACTATACACAACCACAAAAGGTTTTTTCTCTGTAATTTATGTGCCCCAGCCACAGACTGAGCCCATGCACTGCTGAGGAGGAGAAGGTAAATCAATCAAGGGTGATTTCCAGTGAGCAGCCATATCACATCTACCACCCATTTGCTCTTGGCTGGCTGAGAAATGAAGCAATTTAAACCTCTTGGGTCACACTGAAATGGGGGCCAAAATCTTATCAATGTGCTGCACACAACAGAGCCTCATTTCATCTTCATTCCCAGAGGTCCATGGGCTGTGGTGTGTCCCTGCAGTCCATCAGTGTCTCTGGCATTGCAGCCAGCTCCTGGCTGCTCAGCTGATGCCACAGGTGGAAAAAAAAGACTCTTTGGGATGAAAGGGGAGGTTCTAGATTGGAACTTTTTTGATCTACAGGAAAAAAATGCAGAGGAAAACACAATTAGCACTCAGTTATAATGCAGATATGAAGATAAGCCTGAGAAAGCCGATGCTGGGGTGGAATAGGAGATGGGAAAATAAATGTTCTCCATTCACTTGGTTAATGTTTCGTATAATCTTGGAAGTGTTCCACTGTCTGACCCTCACATTTTCAGATTATTTCTGCATCTGTCTCAAAGCCATACCCTCCTGAAATGGACCAAGCAGCCCGTTTCTTAGTTAAAATAATAAAAATAAAATGTAAGAGCACCCCAAGTGTGCTGAAGCTCCCCACAGCTCCTGCTCTGTGCAGAGGAGAGCACCTGGAAAGGCTCAGCCCCATCCCAAGCCCACAGGCAGGAGTAACACACAGCATGTGTTCACTGCTGGCTTTCCTGTTCCTTGTTGCTTCATATTAAAAATGAAATTCCATATGGACTTTTCAATGGTTGCTTGGAAATTGGATGTCTGACACCCTGGAGGGACATATTGGAATTCTGCACCTGATTGCATTTCTCCCTTCTTCCCCACAGGAGGAGTCAAAGGTTATGGGCCAGAGCAGAAGGAGTTTGTAAGCAGCAGGTTCTCCTCAAGCTGAGAGGGAGCTCCTTGCCTTTAATAGTGTGGGTAGGTTGTGTGTGGATGTAAATGGATTTAGGAATATGATCCAAAATAAACTGACATGAACAGGAAAGTTAGAGCTGACCCCAAAATAAATTGTTCTCATCCTAAACATTGGTAAGAGGAGTGAAACAAAGCAAGCAGAAGTAAACAGGCAGTTCAGAGCGAGGCACAAATCTTCATCAAAATATCTTTCATTTTTTAACCTGCTTGAGGAAGAATAAAAGGGCTTCTCTGAACTGTAACGCTTCTAAACAGCTTTTTGAAAACTTCAGAAATAAGAATATTTTTAGTGTCTCTTGCCATGTTGTCTCCAGTGTGATGTCACCCTTGTCCCAAGGGACCTGGGTTTCTCTGTGCCAGGGTCACACAGAATGGTTCATTGCAAAAATCTCTCCCCTGAATCTTCCCAAACATCTCACAGTGCCCTGGGATGCTCGGCCTTGCAATGCCTGCAGGGATGTCAACACAGGAATGGGCAGGGACACCCATTGCCAGCATCTGCTATTGAACCTGGGCTGCTGGGGTGTGGCTCTGCACATTATTTCAATAAATCTTCTCTCTCCAGTTTAGTTAGGGAGGCAGAAATCTGTCCTTGCACCTGGGTGTTACGTGAAACAATGGCAAGCTGTTAACAGCAGTATTTGCAATTCCAAATATTTAGAAACCTTGAATCAGTTGTCCAAATATTAGAAATAATGAAATAATTTTTAAAAAAGAATATTTCAGGTTATGTCTAATTTCTGCCTTCTCAACTCTTTTGGGTGCAATTGTTTTATTTGTGAAGTGTTTTAACAGAAATACATGAGTTTGAAGCTTGCTTTTAAAAATGACACTCAGCTTCTGACATATTCCTGTCTTCTAGATCTGAGCTTTAACAGCAAGACCAAACATTCTTGGTATATTTATACGTGCTAATAAATGCAAACTCCTTGCCAAAAGCATATCCCCCACAATATGCAGAGAGCATCAGAAGTGAAAAGTAAATTAAATCTGTGGCTGTTTCCTAGTTCTGTGCTAGAGGTTGCACAAATTTCAAGCAAGTGTGGGTTATAGCCAAATTTTCTTGCATGGGTTTCATTTACAGCTACATTGCTATTGTCAGCTAGCCAGTAACCTCTATTCTAGCCATCAAACATCATCATTAAAAGTTCAAGATTGGTAAGAAATAATCAATATAATAATATTTTTAAATCCTCCTCTGCTTTTATGTGGGGTTTACCGTACATTTTTCCCTCTAAGTTCTGTTTTCATCATTTATTTGAATGGTGACAGCTAAAACTTTGAAAATGAAAGCTGAGATTCATAACAATCACCTAATGGCTGAGGCCAAGGTGGTAATGAAAGCATCAGTCATCTTGAGACCTGTGATATATTCACAGGAATTAACAAAATCACTTGAGCTGGCAGTGAAGGAGAGGTTGTCTTGTCACCAGGTCGCTCTGCCTGTATGTGATTTTATTTTAAGACTGTTGCTGCATTCTTAGGGTGTTTAAAGACTGATAGACTTTATATAGATTTTCTTGCAAAATGTGCTCTTTGTAATCTATAGGCATGGCTGTTTGCAAGCAGCCAGCCCCAGTCCAGCTCTAGCCTGGTGCTTTTAAAACATGAACAGTCTTCATCTTGGAGCTGCTTCTCACCTGGCCAAAGGATCCCCTCTAACTGTCCTGTTCTTCACCCTGTGACATCTGTGTCCCACTGCCCAGCCTGTACACACAGACAGGGTTCAGTCCTCAGTGCAGCAGATTGCTCTGGTGATGGCAAAAATTAGATTCCCTTGACTTCTGTAGTTTTAAGACTTTCTGGACACTGAAGACTTCTCTGTGTAGCTTATTTGTGAACTCCTTGGAGTTTGATGGAGTTTGCCTTCTCCAAGGGGCTCTTGCCAATGTTTTTAGGAAGGTTTTAAAAAAAGAGTGTATTCAAATTGTTACCCTTAATTGACATAATATTGCAAAAATCTGTGTAGCTTATTGGCCTGACAGAGAAATCAGGTTTTTGGAAGTCTCCCGATATGAAATATTCCAGCCCTTGCATTGTTCTCGTACATAAAGTGCATGGAGAAAATAAGCAATAAAACACCAGATGGATTTCCTTTGAAATGTAATTACTATCCAGGTGCAGTCCCCACCTTTCATAGTCAAAGATTTCCATCATTTTAATAGTATTCTTTTAAGTTATAGTATCAGTATCTCCTGACCTGAGCTATGGGCCAGTGCACCTCACACATGGTACTGGGGAAAGAGAGAAGCTTCACCTCTCAGTTTTCTTTATCACTGCCTTTTTGTCCTGAGAATGGGAATTGAGATGCCCACTGGTGCCACCTGGGCAGTGCCTTTCTGTGGGGGACACACCAGGCCTGGGGAGCTCTACTGAAATTCATTTCTCTTCACAGAGAGCCAAGCAAGAACATTTTCCCCCTTCTCTTTTCCTTGCAAAGGAGCAGACTAATAATAATAATAATAATAATAATAATAATAATAATAATAATAATAATAATAATAATAATAATAATAATAATAATAATAATAAAGGCATAACCAGTCTCCCCTCCCATTCTGACATGCTGAGTGCCAAAACTCAGATCAAGTCTGTAAGGCAAAGTGAGAATGCAGTGAAAACAGGGCCTTTATTTTAAGGGGAGAGCTGTGAAATTTTTAACTCTCTCAGTGCTGCCGGATGTGCCTCCTCACACTGCACACAGCGGCTGAAGGCTTCCAGGGACTGTGGGTGGTGGGTGAGGAAAGGGAAAGAGGTAGTTTAGCTATGCACAATATTTCCCATAAGAAATAAAGCAACAGAGTCTCACCTCACTGCCTGTTTTTCCACATGTATTGAGACGGGAATGTATTTATATAACCCTATTAAAAGGGAACACTCAGTAGCAAACTTGGTCTTTAAATAGCTACTGTTCTGCATATTCCCGTCTCCAAACTCCTCAATTTCAACTCACACCCACTTACATTCTTTTGACATATTCCTCAGGTTTGGGGTTTTTTGTGACTTTGGGGTCAAATCCAAAACTTATTGAAAGCAGTGGAAAGACACTCAGTGAATTCAGTGGAATTTGGATAATACTCTTGGAGCTCAGATACCATGGTGATAAATGCAATAAATTACATAGACAAAGGTGGCTCATTTTGGGCTAGCTCTGCTTCTACAGAAACAAATTAAACTGTTGCTATTGACTGCCACTTGAATTGGTTCTGCCCCTTCCTTGGTGGTATTTAAGCAGCTCTCAAAACGGTTTGCAAATAAGTGGAATATCTTTATCTCTCATTTACAGAATGGAATAAACTGAGACACAGAGCCACAACTAAACCTGGAAGTCAGGCAGTGCAAAAGAGCTGAAATTAGACCCAGATACCAGTCCCTGGACCACCCAGTGGAAAAAGAGTCTGTTAGCTGCTAGCAGGCTCACAGACTCTCCTGGTGCTCCCAGATCCCAGAGGTGCCAACAGGAGCAGAGGGGGCGACCAGCGCCGTCCCGTAAATCGCTGGGTGTTAATGAACTGCACAGCCCTGCAGAAGCCATTTGTTTTCCCCACCAAGATGCATTATTTCATTCTTCCCCCCACCTCAGTGTTCATATTTTCCCTTTGACTCCTGTTATTTTGGTTCCATTTAGCAAGTACATTCTTGGGTTTTTTTCCCTGTGTCCCTCCAGCCACCTTAGTTTGCCTTTTTTTCCCCTTCTTTCCCTTAAAACCTTTTTTTCCCTCATTCAGTGCACTAAGTGGATTTACCACCCATTTAGGCAGCTTACAGTGGCATTGCTTTTACAGTTCAGAGGCAGAAGGGCCATAAAAAGATTTACAGTTACAGCAAGAGTCTGTTGCATGGAAGTTCGAGATCCAAATTAGACAAAGGGAGCAGGGCTTGTGTGAGTGGCCAGTAAAAGAAGCTTGGAAACAAAAACAAATGGAACTGCTGTTAGAGGAGGAGATTGGAGTGGGGGGCAGAGAAGGAGGAGGAAAAGTTGCCTGTTAACTTCACGTTACTATTGCAACAGCTCTGTTAATTCTGTTATATAAAGCCCTTTTTCCTCCTTTTTTCCTCTCTCGATGTTGTTGTTGGACAGATTTCCTTTGCAAACACAAATCTCAAACTGGAGAGCAGCAGCTTCACACAGTAGTTGAGATTCCAAGGCAGATATTCCCAGGATGTTGGCAGCTGTTTTTGCTGCTGCTGGGACTCCAGGATACAAACACCAGAGAATCAGCCAAGTGGCTGAGGGAACAGGACTGGTCAGAGTGGAGGCCTTCAGGTTGCATTGTATGAGGATAGGCAGGCATTAAGTAGAAACTGGAGACAGGGAAATAGATTTGATCCTCTCCCACACTAGATTTTTCCTACTGATTTCAAAAGTAACAGAAGACCGGGCTTGACCAGACCCATAACAAGCTGAGGTAAAAGGGAGATTTTTGACACTAAAGGAACAGTCCTGGGCACTGCTGGCGTCTGGAGAAGGTTGTGGGCTGGGGGGCTTTGGGGCAGGTCAGCCGTGGTGCAGGGGCTGTGCAGGCTGTGCCATGGCACTGCCCCTGTGCTGAAGGGCCTTTCTGAGGGCTTTGAGCTTCACAGCTCAGAGAAGGTGCAGTGCTGATACAACCAAAGGGCTGGGCACTGCTTGAAGTGCTGGTGGAACCAGCACAAGTGGTCTGCACTTACCCACTGAGATCCCCTCCACTGGGGTTCTTGTCATTGTTTGGTTCCTTGGACCTTGGTTTTTGATGTCTTGCTTATTCTCTACTCACCGTGGGCTCAGTCCTTCAGTAAAATTAGTGTTAGTGGTGCTGGAGAGGCCACTGGGATCCTCTGAATGAAAATGTACTCCTTAAAGATAGACCTTGAATCCATGTTCTTTGCTCCTACACATTCTCACATGGATGTTAACACTCAATTTTCTGGATGTCTATAAGAGGAGAAAAGAAATCATAATGCTTTCCCTAAACCCTTCTAGATCTTCGTCTTCCTTCAGAGGAAAAATCTCCCAATAAGAAGAATGGCCATATTTTAGACAGTTTGGCTGGTGTTTTTCTTTCTAGAGGAAGAAGCAGCGAGAGAGAAGCTTCAGCCTAAACCAGAAACAACATATCACTCAGACCCCTATTAAAATCTAACAGTTAATTGGCAATTGCCAGCTGGACATCTGCCCCTTCTCCCCTGCTCAGCCCTGTATCCACCCATAAGTGCAGCTGGACCCTCTCAGGGCTGCACCCATGGGGTTCCTGGTGCTGGTTTTGTTTCCTGCATGTTCCCAGTGCTGGGCCTGGCATCTCTGTGGGTTCTGCTGTGCTGCCAGCTGTCCCTGTGCCCCTAAACCCCAGCTGCCCAGGCATTTGGGACACTGATGGATTTGGTGGCTCCCACTGGAGGTTTTCAGCAGGACACTGAGCTGCTCCCAGTTCTGCTGTGTCAGGGCTGCTCCTCTCGCCTCCTTTTTCAATCTCGCTCTCGCTTCTGCCTCATTCCCTTTTTTCTTCTTCAGTGAGAAGGGCCTTGAACTTCTGGCAGAGACTTGACATATGAGAGAAAGCACTGAAAAGGAGAAAAGACTGTATTTTATGAGTGATAGTTAAAATGTATTCTTGAAGTACAATTTTTTTAAGTTGAGTGTAGTCGGGTGGACAATGCAGCAATTTCCATGAAAAATTCTTAGAGTAGTAAAAGGTTTCATTTTTCTAGGGAAAAAAAAAGTTTTGAAATTAATATAGTCTTTTTACAGACTTGCCATTTCTGTATTTCGTGTTGATTTTTCCTATTCCCTCTTTTTATTCTTTTCATTTTTCTTCTATATTTATACAAGACATATAACTCCCAGTTATAAAGTTTAAAAAACTCAACCAGTAAACTTGTAACTTTCAGACTTTATTATGATTCTATAAATTTTAAAACCAAATCAGTATTTGCAGTTTGAATCAAGCTGACAAAAACATGAAAGCCATTATGGACCTATTTTGGAAAACTCTACTGTTCTTTATAGAAATGTGTATATATTTCTAGGGCAAGGTTGGTAGAGAAACCCTCTGTTTTTATTAGAAAATAGGAATTTGAAATCTAAGTTTTAATGGCCAGGGATGTCACAGGTCAAATCAGCCAGGATCCAACAGCTGGCTGGGTCTGAGATCATCAGAAAAGGTAAATTAATATTTTTCCCCTGCTGAAATTGTTTTGACTCCTTCCCCCCTTCTGTTTTACCTTCCACTCATCACCTGTTTCAGAACAGACAAAGGGCCATGTAAGGGATTCTGCCCTCCCCACACCCCCTGTGTCCCTGTGTCCCCCTGTGGCACTCCTGGGGAGCAGGAGGTGCTGCCATCCCCTACAGCCCCTGCACACACCATCCCAGGGCAAATCCCACACCCCAGCACAGCTCAGGCTGCCCAAGTGAGCTGAGGATCAGAAACTGCTGCTACTTACCCAAGGAGGGGCCCCAACATCCCCTCTGAGCTGTTATGGACTCAGAGAGTGCAATGTGCTCCGTAAACAAATAACCTGTGTTTTTCTAACTGGGTCATTCCGAGCTGAGTCCTACCTCAGGCACGGGACGTGGGGAGGAAGTGGTGGGACAGGAGCAGGAGGGGAGACAGCAGCAGCCTCACACCCAGAGGAGTCGAGGAAGCAAAATATGGACAGCTGCCAGAACAAATGCTGAGCCTTTTGGGAAACTGTTCCGAGGCCTCCTGAAAAGCCAGAGAACAAAGAGGTGAAGGAAGGCACCAGTGATGCCAGACCTCCAGGAGAGCCTTGGCCTTGGCCATGGTTGCTCCAATCCCTGTGACCAGGTGGCACATTCCTGTCCTGCTCTGTTATCACAGCTCTGATGAAGTTGTCTGTGGACACTGAGGCCAAAACCTCTGGGCTTCGGTAGTCCAGGAGCATGAAGCATTACAAAAATGAATGGGAAAGAAAAAAAGGTAAAAAGAGCTTGAAAATAGCAGCAACTGTGTGAGTCTGTCTATGTGGTCAACATTTGGGGGCTGGAATGAGGATCCTCAAAGGCACTTATGTGGCTGAAAGTCTGTGAGGCCTCATCAAAGCACAAAGTTGTGTTAGACAGAGCAACATTTGAGGATATTCTTGGATGTTTCCTCCAGACTGATCTCCTTGAGTTTATGGCCCTCTGGCTTGTTTATTAAATTGAATTTTTGGGGTTTAAATCATTGTGCAGGCTCATTGTGAGAAGAAAATGCCCATCACAGTGTCTGCTTACTCAAAACTGTTTCAAAAACCCTCATATTTTCAATCCTTGATTTCTCTAGAATTTTAATGTAATAAGTCTACTTTTCATTCCACTAGTGACTACATTCAATGTGGGTTTGGAACCTGAAGTTCCAAAGCCTGCAGGCGGCACCCAAGAGCACGGAATATGACTCCTCCAAGCTTTCTGTGCTCCTTGGCCAGATCCTGATCTCTGACACCTTACAGAGCTTTGCTGGGTAGCAGAGACAATGACCTGATCTCGGATTTTATTAAAATGAGGCTTCTCTGATCTACAGCAGGAAAAAAATAATATCTGCCACAGCTGCTTTCACGCCAGGGCTGATGGCTTGGTTTTGTTGCCCAGTGGTCCATGGAAGGCTTTTTGGCTGCTGGCTTTTGGAGTGGGTTTGGTAATAGGAAGTGGCCGTAAAGAGCTGGGGAGCCGCAGAGCCTCAGCCCATTGACAGGAGCAGAATTGACTCACAAAGACACCAAAGCAAAATGGGCAGCTACAGGGATACAGGAGTGGTACAGTAAATAGGATATCCTGCCAAAATCCTGTCTAAGTGGCCATTAATGGACATCTGAGTTTTGCTAAATAATTAATGTATCTGTTGTGTTTTTTTTTCTTATAGATCTTTCAAGGAATTTAGTTTCTGTTTCTTTGCATTTAGTTTCTGTTCCCTGAAATGTTGCTTTTGAGCCTGTCTTCTCAAGCAATGATAGACATGAGCTGTAAGGCAGACTTTTAATAGCAGTTCCTGTCTGTTATGGTCAAAAAGCATTTAGCCCCAGGTGTGTGAGGAGGCAGATAGCTCTCTTTGTTCCCCTGGTGGAGTTTGGAAACTGAGGTGTAACCAGCTGAAGTGGGATTGCCAAAGGCAAGCTGTAGGTCTCCATAATAGGCAAGAACAAGCCTTGTCCTTTGACTAACACAAAGCAAAACATTAATGGAGCTCTAAAAACTACTCAAATGAGCTGTCTGAATCCTAGGCCTCCAGGGGTTCTAAATAATACTCTTTTGTCCATCTCCACCCATAAAAAAAAATGTCTATTCTATTGCTGTCTGGATTGAAAATATCAGTGTGTTGCACTGGCTTTGCAATCTTACTTTGCTGACTCCCACAATGCAGAAATAACATAGAACCACAGAAAAGTTTGGGCTGGAAGGGACCTTAAAAATCATCTCATTCCACCCTCTTGGGGCAGGGACACCTTCTACTGGACCAGATTCTTCCAAGCCCTGTCCAGCCTGGAACTTCCAGGGATCCAGGGGCAGCCACAGCTTCTCTGGGCACCCTGTGCCAGGGCCTCACCTAAAGCTACTCTCTTTTGGTTTAAAAACCCCTCCTTTTTATCCTGTCACTACAAGTATCACATAAACTACAATATCATATAAATAGTTGGGGGGACAAATGCTGGTAGGAACTAGTCCCCTCTGAATACAAGTTTTTATGTCCTTTTTCAGATTTTCCTTTTTGTCTTTGTGACTGGGCTGGCTCCCCCAGATGGCTGGAATAGGCTTTGTTTCTTGTTTATCACAACAAGTGAATATCTGGAGAGTTTTACCACCTTCATCCCAAATCTTGGCAGTTGGTGTGAGGAGGATGTCAACTGTCAAAGAGCAACTCATTCTTTTTATCACCAGCTCTTTTCCCTCAGTACTAATTGAACATTTTGGCTTCAGCTGGTAGTTCCTGAAGGGATAGAAACCAACATAATCATAGCACCAGTGGCTGGCTCAAACACAGCCCAGTGCTGGGGGAATCAGCAGGGCTGAGGTTTTGGGTTGGTCCTTGCTGAGCATGGGAGATGTTCACCAATGTCCACTGCAGATGTGGGTGTGGATCAGGGAGTTTGGAGGCAATTGTTGAGTATTGACCACACCAGTCCTAAAAGATGGACATGACCCTGGGTGCTCTTCTCTGCTCTTAAAAATAGCAGGTAAGTCACAAATGAAGGCGTGAGTTTAGCTCCTAATGATGGTCAATTCCCTGAAACAACCCAAACCTTTCACCACATCCGCTTAGGACAAGGTGTTCTTCCTCTTCTGAAGCACAAAGGAAGGAAATGTATCTTCAGGAAATGTTTATTTTACCCATGGATTGTCTGAACCAAGACTTGACAATACCCGGAAAAAAAAAGTCCCCATAAAATTAATATAAAAATAGGTGGGGTTATTGACAAAATGCAGGATTTTTATGAGCTAGAGGGAAGAAAATGTGCTGTGATGCTCTGTGCCAGAGGCTGAAGTGCAAGCGGGCGACTGCGGTGCAGCTGATGTGTGACCCATGGACCCTCCCGACTGCAGGCCAGGTGAGTCAGGGGACAGGCCCCTGTCCTTGTCCTCCCAGCCATTTGCACATCTTAACAGAGACATTTGTAAAGAGAACCAGTGAGATACTTAAAAATAATAAATGTTTACGTGTGGGAGGGAGAGATGCTTCTTAACACCAAACCCTGAGGGGTAATTTAACCCTCTTTCTTTCTTCAGACTCCAGGAGATGTGTTAGGCACATTTCTTCTGAGCACAGAGGCTCAACTCCCTCTCCAGTTTTACCACATTTCTTTATCCTAGCCGTGGAGAGCTGTAGCAGAAGTCTTGAAGGCAGCAGGGTTCTCACTGTGAGATTTAATGCCTTGCCTTAGAATGAAGGAGTTAAAGAAAATAAAAGGAATATTTAATTTAGTCCTCTACAACAAGAGATCTGCCCCGTGTCCTCCTCCCAGCCTTCCACAGAGATCCCCTCGGTGGCTGCTTCATCCCAGGCTGGCAGATCCTGCAATCTGCCACAGACCTGTGACCTCCTGCTCCTCCAGGCTGGCTCCAGTGAGCCACGCTGGGGCTGGGCTGCCTGAAATAGGCATGGAGAGAGCCTTCCACAGAAACCTCTAAATGGGTTTTAATGTCTGCCCGCCGTAGGATTCCCGGAATTAATTTCTGTCTGGCTTTTGAAATCAGGGATGTTGTGCTGAGGAAGATGGATGCTCCTAAGAAGTATTGGAAAGAATGAAGGGCTGACAGGGGTGGTTTCTGCAGCGAGCCTGGCCATGGATGCAGAGTAGTAAATGTGGTTGTTTGAGATCAGATTTTTTTGTATTTATTTTTTTTTTCCAGTGGCCATGCCCATGTAGTTTATTTATTTATTTTCCCCTTTCACTTCAAGGCACCTAACAACAACAGTGTATTTTATAAATCCCTGTGATTATAAATCTAGAAGGATGTCATTCTTGGTTTCCTCAGAGGCCAGGAGTCTATACCCACAGGAGACGGATGGGAGAAGCAGCCAGCAAACTTTCTATATTATTGCAGAGAATTGCAGGAACTGGTTTTGGTTTACACCGCATGGGGAAGGCAGAGTCTGCACAGAGCATCTCTATTTACTGCTTCCTCTGTGAGCAGCCAAGGCAGGATTGCTGACACTCCCTGCTCACAGTTCCCGGGCAGGGAATGATGCCCTGCAAAAGAGGCAAAGCCATGGATTTGCACCAACTCTTTCTGTTATCCTGCTTTCAGGATACAACCTGAAAAACTCTAGAGGTGCTTCATGCAACTGTGCAAAGCTCGTGTGAAAGTCCAGGCTGGTTCAACTCCTTTCTCCCCTTTCATTCTGTGCCTTGTCCCAGCAGAAAGGCTCCCAGAACTGCATGAAAAAACAATCCCCTTGCTTTGTCTCACAGGCAGCAGTGGCAGATGAGACTTTGAGTTCCACAAGGTGTGGGTAGAATAAAGATTGTTGCTGCAGGATGAGTCAGGTTGTGCTGCAACATTAGGAAGTGTTTTTCCACCATTTAGAAGATGATTTTTAAAAGTAGGGGATTTAGTTTACATTTTTTAGTAGGTTACAAGGTCAGTTGTGGAGTGAGGGCTGGATTTAGCTTTAGAGTCATCTCTCAGCTTTGAAGAAAGAAAAAACAACAACAGGCATGTTTGATTTTGGTGCTTTGCTTCATCTTCTTGCTGCTTTGGCCATGGGGCTGCTTGTGGTGTTGTGGGAGCAGCCCCACAAGGTCTCTGGTCCTTCCCTCCTCTTCCTATCATTCACCTCCTCCCCAGCCCTACCAGAGTCAAATATAAACTTTCTTAAAATGCATACAAGATTCATTCCACTTGACCAGGCCTGACTTCCCAGAAAATAAACAGAGAGAGCAGAGCCAGCCAGCCCCCTCTCCTGGAGCTGCCGGGGGACCCAGAGCTGCTCTGGGCTTTTTGTAGTGGAGGAGAAGGTGGAAAGGAGAGGGAGCCCACCTAAAGGATTTCTGGGGTCTGCTGTAAAATAGCAATATTGCTAAGGGTCTTAATTGTCACAGTTCTGATTTTTTTTTTTCTTGTTTCAGTCTCAGCTGGACACAACTCTCTCCCTGCCCTGGAAATGGACCCAAAGGAATCAGGTCAGGAGGTTCTATTAGTGCTGCTGATAGAAGAGCACTTAAACTAATCTGAACAGGGCAAAAGCCAATTTCCTTTTCTGACCATTTTTACTCATATCTTTTGTTTTCAAGGAGCAATGGTTTAAACTTAGAAGGAGAGATTTAGATCAGATGTTAGGAAACAGTTCTCCCAGGTGAGGCTGGGGAGGCTCCAGCACAGACTGACCAGAGAAACTGTGGCTGCCCCATCCATCCCTGGAAGTGTCTAAGGTTGGTATGGATGGGGCTTGGAGCAAACTGACCTACAGGGTGACAACCCTGCCCATGGCAAGGGGTTGGAACAAAATAATCTTTAAGGTCCTCTCCAACACAAACCATTCTTTGTGGTTATTGCTATAAAAATGAAAAAAAAACCCAACAGAAAAAAAACCCCATTATCACAGAAGCTATGTACATTCATTAGAAGAATGACTAAAACATAAAGAAAAGAATATGCTGAGCAGTTTTCCAACCCAGTTTTGCCTTTGGAGTGGATTGACTGAGTTTCTGCTATGCAGTGGTCTCTCAGTACTGCACTGATTGGGGTGTGCCAGTGCTGTGCCCTCTGCCCATGACAGTGGACAAGTGAGTGGACACTGGGAAATCTTCAACTCCTGCTCTCCAGGGCAGCTCTCCCAGACTCTGGACTTGCCCTGGTTTCTGTGCCAGCTGCTGGGCCACTCTCTCCTTCAGTGCCTGGCAGTGCACTCCGGGCAATGGAGCTCTGTGGTGCTGCTGCCCTAAAACCACAGGGCCAGCTGTGACCTTTTGGACTTGAAGTCCATGCTTTTTTCTTAGACTCCCAAACCCACAGGTGTTACCCCTGCAATTCCCTGGGAGCAGCTGTGTGCAGGTGATTCTCTCTGAAATAGCATGGGAAAGAAACAAGGGTAGACAAAATAATAAATACACCTGTATAGGCCTCCCTTTCCTTGCAGGCAGGAGATGTTTTGGGACCTAGGTCAGAGTTATCTGATATGTCCCAGATCCCCTCTCCCAGCTCTCATCACCTTCTCTAACTGATGATGTTTATCTGCTTTTCTTTTCCCAGGACAGGTATCTTTGATCTCATCTGGTCTCACTGTTAAACACTCTTGCAACGAAAGCATGAGCTTCTGATCCTCTCTGATCCCCAAACACCCTGTGTGATTGAGTCTCTCGACTTTCTTCATCTTACCAGCAATACCTGAATTTATTTAAAAAAAAAATAGAAGGAAAAAAACAAAACAAAAGAGAAAAACCAAACAAAAAACATCCAACAAGAGGAAAACTAAGTAAGAGTCTTTACACTGCAGCCAACCTGCTCTTTATGGAAAAAAAAATTGAACTAAGGCAGCTGCAACATTCCCTCCTGAGGACTGAGTACAGAAGGCAGCAGTAGCCACAGTGCAAACTCAAACACCTTCCTCTGTGGGTCTTCTGCTCTGCCTATGCTGATATTTACAGGCAGCCTAAACAAGGACAAATATAGTTAACAAGGATTGGACAACACTTCTGCAAATTACTTATGTGCTGCTAAGGATAATATTCAAAGTTTAAAAATAAAAAATCAAGGGGAAAGGTTTATTTTCATGTTAGGTTTCTATTTGCTGCTATTTTTTCTTTTGTCTTTACTATCTGCTGTTTTCTTCTATAAACATTATCTATTCAAGACAGAACAGATTAAAGCTAATTTTTAGGCACCTCTGTTTTTCCTTCTTACTGTTTTATCTCCTAAGCAACTTTATTTGGTACAAGACAAATAATCTGAATTCCTGAAGTCAGAAACAAGGAGTGGGAGTCCGGGAAACTGGCTGCTGATCTAATGCAGTTTTTGCAAGTGTGGTTATGGTCAGAAACTCTAAATATGGCACCGTGTTACTGTACACACGGTGACTGCACCCTGTGTGTCAGGGGCTGAGTCACAGCACTGTAGTTTACTGACAAAAACATGTTTTACTGCTCTGGGTAGTGAGGAGTCAATAGTGCTGGGAGTGAAATTGTTGAGCTCGTTGCATGGTCACCTGCTGAATCACAGAATCGTGGAAAGCTTTGGCTTGGAAGGGATCTTAGGGACCATCTCTTGCCACCCCCTGCCATTGGCAGAGGCACCTCCCACCATCCCAGGTTGCTTCCAATGGGTTTGGTGCCTGCCCAGGTTTTGCTGGTGGTGAGAGGGGTGGAAGCAGCAGAAGGGACATGATGTGGCAAGTGGATGTTGAGGTGCTGGTTTGCTTGTCTGGGATGAAGAAGCTGAGGAGGAGGGATCACTGCCTGGCACCCCATGGTGGGGCTGCCTGGGGGGAGCACAGTCAGGAGAGCTGTGATGCCCATGGCTGTGATTCTCCTTCTGGGAAAGTGTTGGAAAAGTTTTCTTTCCAGCACCCTGCAGAACAGAAGTGCCTTTCCAAGCCTTCATGGAACAGAGCTGTCAGCCTGTGGCTCCCTCTCCCCCCACTGCAGGAAAGACTCCCTCCACCAGCAAATGAACCAGCAACACTTGGATTTTTTCAACTTTTAAACTGAACTGGCTTGATCTGAATGTTAGCAACAGAATCTACATGAGTATAATATTTTTTAATTTTAACAGAGCCCCTTTTTTTAAATCTTTTCAATAGTAAGTATCCACCAAGGAGCTCAGCTGGCATTCCCATACTGTCCACATTCATCCTAACCTTTAGTATTGACTGACTCATGCAGTATGCATCTGCAAGAGTTATTAATGGAAAGTATTAAAGAAATTTAGTTTAATATTTGGTAAATAGGAGGTGTCTTTTCTTTGTGCTTCAATTTTTTTTTCAAATGTCTGTTCATGTTATTTATATTAATATATTTCATATAATAGTAGCAATTAAGATAATAACAATAAATACTAATAATATTGAGCTCTTCTGCTTTTCATCTAAGGAGGTCAAGACTCAAGGCTGTACCTCTGGGGCTGGTGTAATGTAGATCTGATCTCCTCCTGCTTTTTCTTGTGGAAAGTTAGGAATATCATGTGAAGATCAGATCACCTCTATTTTGGCCTCTGGAATGTCTCTTAGGCATTATAAATGCCAGTAAGGAACACAAAATTGGAAAGAAAACAAGCACCAGGACATTGAAAAATATAACCACAAATACTGACTTATTTGGGATTTTTTTCTGATTTAGCAGAATGCTATTAATACTGCAATTAAAGCTATTTTGTAGCCTGGGGTCTTGAGCACCTGGCTCTTATTAGAGCTGGATCCATAGTGTGTAGTGAAAAAAGCCAAGAGCACAAGAGAGGAGATGGCCCAAAGGAGAACACAAGAGGGCACAGTGGCACCTGTGGTGCACTTTTTGTTCCCTGGCTTTTTGAATTGTTGAGGGCAGGATGAATTCAGAGCTCTGTTTACATGACATAAATAATTACGGTAACAGGGTTCATTAGTGGGAACAGTAAAAGTTTAATTTTGTCAACTTGGGGTGGATTATTTACTAGAATTTTTTTTTTCTTTTTTCTTTTTTTTTGTGGCTCAAAGATAGATGTGATGACTGTGTCATATAAGGTCAATATGGCAATAAGCCCCACTGCAAGTTTGACAGAATTAATGTGGGCAGCCAGTAAGAATGTACTGATTGTATTAAATAAGGTACAAAATGCACATTCCAGGCAGGTGTTTCTGCACTTTCCTCATCAATTCCACTGTTCTTGTACCGTGTTGTGCTGACAGAAATTAATTCTGTGATTTCAGAAACAAAGGACGCTGATGCTGCTTTTCATCTTCTGCCCAAGGAGAATAAATGTTTGTGCAAACCTTTTTTCATGTGGCTGCCCAGAAAGGACCCAAGTGAAGCCAAGAAGCTGAACATTTACCAACCTGCCCTGGGTGATGCTGCTGAAGTGAGAGGTCAGTGGTGAAAACTTTCTTCTGAAAGAGTTAAGAGTGTAAATAGGTATTAGGAAATGACACAGAAACAAGCAGGACCCTCTCTTAGATGTTAGGTTGAAGTTCAGGGATCACATTTGTCCTTAGATGTCTCAATAGGGCAAACAACCTCCCTGTGCCATCATCACCTGCCTGGATGGGCTTTTGCAGAGGGAGAGCTGGGGAATAAGTCCAGCAAAGGGTTGCAAACAGCCTTTTCTTGGGTTTTTTCAGTCACTGTTTCTGCTGCTCACAGAGGTTACAGCCTGGGCCTTTACGATGGGAATTGTGGTTGAAAGCTCTGAAGGCTGTAATCCATGACATGACATTATTTCACAATTACAAATGAACATCCACTCCTTTATTTTTTTTCAAAGCAGCCCTCGTGCTCAGGTCTCCCATATATACTATTTGTAAACACCACATCTCCTCCCACCCAAAGCAGCCTCTGGGGGTTTCTCTCCCTCCCAGAAGTCAAATCAACCCGGTGCTGTACGTGGAGCCGTGGAAGGAAGGGGTGATATGACAGTGCATGCAACAAACTACAGAAACAAGATCATTAACATCTTAATATCCTGCCCTGACATCTCACAAATTATTTTAGACTTCATAGCCAATGTAAACAGGTTTGTTTTCAACTCCCCTAATTGCCTGCTAATTGAGAGCAGATGCAGGCCTTAACTTTCGGCAGATAAAGAGCAGCCTCTTCTCTGGGGCTTTGCATCCATCGTGAGGTCTCTGATGTGTGCTCTGAGCTTCCCTGGGTTGTGATGCTGAGGCAAAGGGGGGATTGCAGCAGCTCCTCTTGCCTGAACCTCAGCGAGACAGAAGGGAAGACAGAGCTGTGGGACTCATCAGTAACATCATCATCATTATTGTTTCATTTCGTACTCCAGTGCACTTTCTGCAACGGCGCAGGGCTCCTTCTGGGGGGGAGTTCTCCGAATTAGAGATGGGCTTCTCGTTATGATAGAAATCACTGGGTTTATGAAAAATGCATTGCTGTCATATTCCATTATCTACTTCCTCCCATGCTGCAATCCTGTAGCTTGCAAGTCATTAGATTCTTTTTCAGAGTTCCTTTGAAATAATCCTTTCAAAAAACACTATTCATTGGGTATGACCCCGGAGAGATTCTGTCTGGTACTAAAGCTCTCTTTTAGTTCTGTGAGGGAGACCTGTAACAACAAGATAAGTGCATGTATATTCCAAGTAATGTCTGGAGTTTGCTGCCTCCCATTAAATGCAATAGGAGCTTGCAGTTCAAATGGTAGATTTTTGCTTTGTAAATGTAGGAGAAAATGGAGTTCAGATATATAGGTAAATTTGCATTTGGTAGTGATTTAATGTTCCATGGTCTGTTTTAGCTCCAACTTAAATATTACATTAGAACCATCAATAAAAAAAAGGAAAGAAAAAAACCCTAAAAAACGTGCTAAATGCTGGGTTCAGAAGGAGTGGATGTGATTTTGTTCTTGCTGTCAGTGTGGCAGTGAGCTGCCTTTTACTTTCTCCTCTTCATTTAGCAAGTCAGCAGCAGCAGTTAAATGATAGCCCTCAGGTCTTTCTTCGGGACTGTTTTTGCAAATGAAAGCAGGAACTTCAAATCCTTGTGTTTTTCAGATCACTTACAAGGTGTTTTGTGAATTTTAAAATTTTTGCATCTGTCTGTGAAACGGTGGAGGGGATGGAAGTGTTTCTGAGTAAGAAGTGCCCTTTGTGCAGTAAGGCTTTGTGGCTTTGTACCACTGGGTTCAGGAGGTCATAAAGGGGTATTGACGAGAAAATAGCAGCCAAAAATGAAAATCTTTGGTGGCTTGTGAATGATAAATGGGTTGGGAAAAAAAAAAAAGGGTTAACATCTAACCAGTGTCTTTCAGAAATACCTAAAGCACCTGGTGTCTGGATTGTGAAACATTATTCAGTCCCAGAACCACAAACTCTCCAGGTTTTCACTGTGATTTCTTCACGAAACACTTTTTCTCTCCCAGGGCTGGCTCCAGGCCTCTCTGTGAACACAGAGTCACCCCTGCTCACATTATCCCTCTCTGGAAAATTGCCACAAACCTTGCAGAATCCAGTCCTGATCTACCAGCGATGTGAGGGGTTTAATAGGAGGGCAGGGGGATTGCAGTCAGTAGCACAAGGCATAACAGACTAGAGCAGTGGTCCATTAAATCAGCGTGCTGGGGCCCAGGCATTTACAGTCACACAGTCAGATGTTTCCAGTAATTATTTCCCCACAGCATTTTTATTAGGTGCTCCATAAATAATATTCACTGCCATGCTCTTCTCATGGTCTTTTATATAAAAAAAATATGGTAGGAGAGAAAAGAAGGGGAGTTCACTTTACTTTCAGCTGGATTTCAAGGTAATTCTGGTTTGAAGCCCTACTGAAGCAGATATGAACTTGGAAAATACGAGCAAATTTGTTTCTTGCTGACCAAACATTGTGGCCAAAAACAATCATTGGACCAGTTTAATGAAAAATCATAGAACCATCACAGAATCACAGAATGGTTTGGGTTGGGAGAGACCTTAAAACTCATCTTTTTCCACTCCCTACCATGAGCAGGGATGCCTTCCACTGTCCCAGGCTGCTCCAAGCCCCAATGTCCAACCTGGCCTTGGGCACTTCCAGGGATCCAGGGGCAGCCACAGCTTCTCTGGACACCATGTGCCAGGGCCTCCCCACCCTCACAGGGAACGATTTCTTCCCTATATCTAATCTAAACCTACCCCCTTTCAGTTTGAAGCCATTGCCCCTTGTCCTGTCACTGCATACCCTTGTAAAAAGTGCCACTGGCAAGTTTCTATTTCAGATTTAATTTGTCTTCTTGTCATGGATCCCACACAGATCTAGGATTGACAAGCAAGCCAGTGCTGGGCTTGGAGTGGGATCTTTTTTCCATGTACTATTTGTTTGTTGTTCACTTTTTTTTTGGTGGTATTTATGTAGTTCAAATCCAGTGTCATCACACCAACAAAAAGCACTGCCCTCTCCTCTGTGGAAGAGCCTCCCAAAGCTCAACATTGTCGCAGTGTGTTTCACCTGCTCTGTGCATGCAGCCCCTATTGCCAAGCACTGGCTTTTTAATGTAGGCTACTGTGCAAAGGCTTTTTCCAGGAAATATCACTGCCTTGTCTCAGATATAGCATTAATGTTAAGCAATACAGCTTCTTTCCTGGCACCAGCACTTGTGTATTGCAAAGTTTTTACTCAGGTATTTGATTTTCAGCATCAGTTTTCTATCCAAAGTGAGATTCCTCAACCAAACTCAAGGATCTGGGGACTTATTTTTGTACTTACTGGCCTGCAATATTGCAACCACCCCCAGGCAGAATTCAGAGGAGCAACAGTAAAAGGAAGTGGAGTAAATATACATGGTTCAGGTTTGCTACAAGAGTCACAAATTGTTCCACCTCTGTCTGCAAAATCTCTGAGCAGCAGGAGGTGGGTATTTATATAGATCAACCCACAAGTGCCATAATCCTGTCTAAACTGAAAAACTGAGTCAGGGGAGGTTTAGGTTGGATATCAGGAAAGAAATCTTCATCCAGAGGATGAGCACGGAACAGGCTCCCCAGGGCAGTGGTCACAGCCCCGAGCCTGTCTGAGTTCCAGGAGCAGGTGGACAACACCCTCAGGCAGAGGGTGGGATTGCTGGGGTGACCTGTGCAGGGCCAGGAGCTGGACTCCATGATTCTGATGAGTCCCTTCCAACTACTCTGTCATTCTGTGAAATGTGTGGATGTGTGCAGAGGGAGCACAGAAATTGTTAATATCTGGGCAGAAGAGAGAGCTGCAGATCCAGAGGGTGGGTTTGCTGTCAGTCCCTGCCCAGGCTGGGTGGCCTCGTTCCAGGGGTGCCTCCTCAGTGGGTTCAGTGACCCGTGGCTGTCTCAAAGGACTGGGATATTCACATGCAGGCCATTGTCTGTGGACTGGAGGTATCTCAGCAGCCCTGGCTGATGGTTGAGATGTGTAGTACAGACATTGGACCCAAGGCTAGGGTCAGACCTAACAGAACTCTCAGACCTTGTCCAAAAGAGCCAGGTGAGGGAGCTTCCTGCAGCCCTGTCACAGCTGGAAGATGCTCTGCTCCTGGCCATGGCTGCAGCAGTGTCAGGGACATCCTGGCAGGGGGAAGAGGCGAGTCCTCTGCTTCTCAGAAAGTCTCACCTCCAGGTCATTTCTCAGTTCCTTTTGTTCTCTGTTTCATTTCTGGGTTGGGGAAGTCACAGCCTGAAATTAAACAATGCACTCAATATAAATGTATGTATCTATTTCATGCTATAGGAAGATTCAGTTTAGTGAACCCAGGCCATTGGAATTTTATAATTTCTCCTTGCTCCAGCAGGTAAAGGATTAACCCATGGTTATTCCTCTCTAAAGCAACAGAGAAAAAGATATACTCTGCAAAGACCATGATTAAAAAAAAAAAATCCATTGGGTTTTGAAAGAAATATTTTATTGGAACCATAAGGTTCCTTTTTTTGAGAGAGAAAATTTGAAATCCGGAGTTTATTTTTCCTTCAGTGTCTCTCCTAAGAACCAACAGGAATTGAGATAGTTTTTTTTTTTTTTCTCTCTTGTGTTTGTGCCTACTTATTAAACACACATGTGTCCTGGATTCCTTGTGGAGGTGCAAAGAGGTTTGGAAAAAAAAAAGGCAAAGAAAAAAAGGTGTAACCCAGTCCATTGACCTGTCTCTTTGCCCTTAGGACTCTTTCGAACAGCTGTGAGAAAAAGAAAAGGGGGGAGAGAGGTAAAAAAAGGAGGCAGTTTAACAAGCCAAATCCAGATGTTCATTTCATACACACACCCTGAACAGCTTTTGCATGGTTTATTTCGTTTTCTGAAACCATTTTTCACCAGCCTGTTTTCTCAGCTGGGAAACTTCTGGTGTAGTGTTTTCAAAAAAATATTGCATTTGGCATTACAAGAAAACAGAGCCTTTAAGACATTAAAAGGACAATATCCTTGTTTGACTTGGCCCAGGGAAGCAGGGCTATAGGAATTTTAGATTTTTGTACCACCCAAAGAATAGGTAAAAGAAATTTTCCACTCTTAAACTCAGTTTACATGGGAATTTGAGAGTTGATTTAGCTTGGGTTTTTTTCCCTTTTAGAGACTTCTCTGTGGAATTTGTCTTGGTGTAGATGGACTTTGTTAGTGGGAAGAAATAAGCAAAGTGAAAGCAATCTGTTCACTTCTAGACCATGCTGCACCATGGTTTAAAACTCAGACTAATTCTGAATGAACTCTACTTTTGTTTTATGTCATTCACACCCATATCTACATAAGATAGACAAGTCTGAAATTATTTTTCATGGGCACAATTGCTTTTTATTTACCATTTATATCAACCATGTGGACAGCACAGATTGCAAGGGGGGTGGTGACAGAACAGGGTCTACACTGAGTTTAGAGGTACCAAAGGCTGGGGCTGATGAGTGAAATTAGGGAAGATCAAGTGCAAACCAGAGCCATACTGCTCTCACCTAGGCAATCAGAGGATATATTGCTTTTCAGAACACTCCATGTAAAACCCCAACTCCACTGAAGCCAGGGATGATTTGCAGTTTGCTGCCCTTCACAACTTAGGTGAAAAATTCTACTTTTTTAACCTATGTGATCCCACAAGTGCAATTCACTATTAATTATTGTTTTAGAAAGAGACTTGATCTGACTTCCTCCCTGTAAAGAAAGGTCTTTATCTTTGCAACAAGTTTTAGCAGTGCTTTGTTGATCCTTTTGTTCACCTGTTCTAAAGAATAACAAATTGTAGATATTCTTATCAGAAATGTCACCATCCTGTATAGACCTCAGACCCTACCAGCTATGACATAAAGCAGATGATAAGAATTGTTAGTGAGAATTTGAAGACACAAATTGTGGTTAAATTAAATAGAAAATATAAAAGAAAATATTGAACAATCTTGATTAATAAAATGCAACATTATTTAAACAAGTAAATAGAAATTCTTAAGGCATTAAAATGCCCCACACAATATTTTCCTTTTACTTTGCTCCTACTAAATAAGGACAAATCATCAGGTGTCTCTTGCAGTCAGAGCATGGCAGGGTTTGGGGGGTGTGTACCTGTCTGTGTGTCCACACAGGTGTGTGCATCCTTCAGCCTTTCAGCATCTGGGAGTGGGAACATTGGCATTCTGGTGTCAGAACACCACCAAATGGGCTATAAATACTGGGTCCTTGGACTAATATTATCTTCAGACAGAATTAAAAGAAGAAAAATCAAGAAAAATTTAATTAATACTTGAAATTCACTGGGTAGATCATTTTTCTGGTGCAGAACTAGAGTGGAAATCTGCTGAGCAGTCCTAGTAAGTTCTGTAGAGCAAACTGGGGGTCTTTTTAAAGCCACTGGGTTGGTTCACAGATTGAATAATCCCAGACAAAACATGCATTGTCTGTCTGTTTCAGGAGACTGGAAACCTGTGATGTGAAACAGGGCCCTGATGTGTTTTTCCTTGTTCCTCTTTATCTGGAGTCTGCAATACAAAAGGATGTGTGTGTGTTTCTGTATTTATGTGCATGCATATTTACATGTACGTTATTTTTATAGACACAGCTATAAAAAAGCTAATTACTTGATTAAAAAGGGCAGTCTTTCTGTGTGAATATCAAGCCTAGAACCCAGGCACCTTCACATCTGACTTTGGGTAATTAGAACTTTTCATATCTAATATCAGAGATAGATAAATCCAGAAACTTCTGCACAGATATGATCCAGACTGTGTTTGGAATTACTCTGTCAGCCTGCATTTACAAGGAACTTAGAAAGTGTCATTTTAGAGGCATCAGGCTATAAATTTGTACAAATACCTCTATATCCATCTCTTCTGGAGGGATGGCACCATGGCAGTGGTGCCAAGGTTGCATCCTGTGCTTGCACAGCATGTGGAGCCTTAGCCTGTGGATGGAGCAGTTTATGAACTGCTCTGAGACAAGTCCATAAAGATGATTCAGGAACTGAGAAGAAAATGAGGAGCTAATGTTGCTGTATGAGGAAATTTGGGATAACACTGCCCTGTGCTGTCAGCATGGGTCCTTCCAGTCATGAAACGGGATAGGACTAATTCTGGTGAAGTGTGAGGGCTCTTATCTCTTTCTATCTTTCAGCAAAACAATGACCCAACCCACATGGCCTCCCAAAAATGCCTTCTTTGTTTAGCCAAAAATTACACCCTGTAAACATTTCCAATCACAGCACTGCAAGGGTTGCAGTCACTACAACAGCCTGCCTCACACTTTGGTTCAGTAGTGTTTTCAGAGACTTTGGTTCAGTAGTCTTTTCAGTAATTTCTGCTCTGGGAACACCATTAGTCATGGTGAGGGATGCCAGCAGCAGTGTCTGGGATCTCATTTGGTGCCCCACAACACAGGACAAGCTCAGGGTTCCTCCCTGCACTCCATGCTCCATCTCCCTTGAGTTTCTCTACAGATTTAACTCCGGTTTTCTTAATATTTTGCAAAGTATGAGGAAATATTTCCTGGTAAAATGATCAAGGGGAAATCAAGACATTCCAATTCATCTCTCCCCGATAAATTCATTTTGATATCCCTAACTGTCACTGCAGGAAGGTTGTGTGTCACCCTTACTTGTCTTCTCTACTGCCATTATGACTCCTGCCATTATGGCTCTGCCAGTGAGAAGAAATGCACTGTGTTTCAAAGGAATTTTTTGCCACTATTTTTGCACTGTTTTCTGGAGACCTCTTTGTCATAGATGGTGATGATGATGATGCTCACAGAGAATTAAAAACCCTGCCATGGAGGCACAAAGGGCAGGTGGTGCAGACTCTATTTCCATTAAGCTTTTCTGGTTTGCAGGAGTGAAAGAAAAAGTGTTCATTTAGAGGAGGACATTAGGGTTGAGGTAGGAGATGAGAATTTCGGAAGGTGATTGTCTATATCAATGCAAAAATTATAATTGGTACCCTCAGAGTCATGGACTAGTTCAGATTGAAACTGGCATTTGTAGATCATCTTGCCCCTGCTTAAAAGAGGGCCAGCTTCAAAGGTAGCTAAGGTTTCTCAGGGCCATGTTCTGTCAAGTTTTAAAAATCTGCAAGGTTAGGTGTTTTACCATCTTTTTGTGCAACCTGTTCCAGAACTTAACTGTCTTCCTTTCAATTTACTTTTTAATGAAGTAGAATTTGTCTTGTTGCAACTTGTGATCATTGCCTTTCATCCTTCCACTGTATCTGACAAAAGTTGGACTCAATCTCCTGTGTAGCCATCTATCAGTAGTAGAAGGCACCAGTTAAATTCCCTTTTTCAACTTTTAGATTTTTCAGGCTGAACAAATTCACCTCCCTCATCTTCCATGTGTTTTGCTATCTTGATAGTCTATTGCTGGACTCAATTTAATTTGTTGATGTTGTTCTTGCAGTGTAAGCAGAGAAAACCATCCAAAAGTGGAACTGAGCCTCAGTTGTGGCTAATATTTTGTATTAATTGTCTACTCTGTTGACATCAGATGCTCAGGCCTTGGCCATAACAGTAATGTGATGGCTCTCATTCAAATGTTGGGAATATTAGGGAGTACCTGCTTGGCCTCATTGGAAGAGCCTCTCTCCTATCACACTGTACCCAGGTCATCCTGTCCCATTCCTTTGGCTCTCTGTGATAGCAATACAGTTAATTGCCTTTTTCCTCATTGCTGAACTGACTGGTTTGTCCTGGAGATGCTGAGTTTGTTTTCTTCTTTCACAAAGTGCATGGACTCCCATGGATTTTTACAAAGGAGTCAGAAACATCCAGGGAAAAAAAGCAGAAGGAGCAGAAAGCCCTCAGTTTCTTCTATGAATAATTTAGTGCCAAGTTAACTGAAATGCTTGAAAAGGAGATTTTTGGTGCCCAGCTTCATTAAACCCTCTATCCCCAAATGGATTCTCTATCAGTGTCAGCATCCAATACTTCATCTTGTCCCAGTCACTGCAAAGGCCTTGTGGAAATAAAATGCAGAGGAAGGGAGAGGCAAAGCAGACTATTGCTGCCATTAGGAATGTCTGTGTGAGTGCACACGTGCTCTATAAACCCACAGGGAGGGTAAAACCAGGATCTGTGTGAAAAGGAGGAACCAAGACCCAAACCATTTAATCCTTCCAAAACCCATGCTCCTTCAGGGGATGGCCAAAGAGCACTGTGCCACATTCCAACCCCCCTTCTCTGGAGCAGGAGTTTGAAGCAGAGGACTCTGTTCTCGTCCACTGAGCTTTTACCAGCACAGTGAGTGGGACCCCCTTCTCTTGGCAGAGGTTT
This sequence comes from Chaetops frenatus, assembly GCA_013400775.1. Lineage (NCBI taxonomy): Eukaryota > Metazoa > Chordata > Aves > Passeriformes > Picathartidae > Chaetops > Chaetops frenatus. The sequence goes on from VZTR01009662.1 coordinate 493,739, forward strand.
CTGTCAGTGATCTGTCTTCTGCAGCTATTTCCGTGGGAAGGCCCTCCATCTGCTGCTTGGCAGGGAAGGGAACTTTCCTCTCAAATGTTTTCTCTCTCTCTCTCTCTCTCTCTCTCTCACCCTGTTTAAGGTATACCCTTTAGAAATCTTCAGTGTCCAAGGTTTATTTTTGCACAGGGTACATACTTTGTTTTACGTGGTCTGGCTTTCTTTTCTTCTCACCAAATGCCACCCCCGTGCCCTGCTTATCCTGGCAGAGGGGGAAGAATGCTGTTTGCTTTAACATTACCTTGGGTCTCAGCATGCAACAGGTCAAAAGATGTGACAAGTACACATGCTAATCCCTTTCCCTTTCAGTTAATAGAATAACACAGATGGGAAAGTTTACACTGGGATCTGACACTCTCTGAGCTGAAGTTGAGAAGGAGATGGGGTTGGACATTACATTTCAGAGCAGAGCAGTTACTGCACAAACTCACCTTCCCACTCAGCATCAATTGCTCCTGTTTTCCTAAACCCCATTTAAGGTCTGCTCTGCTAAGAGGGTCTCCCTGCCCCTTCTACTCTCCTTTTGAGAGCAATATGCAGAATTGGCTAAGTCTTGGAAAGCTTTTGTAAAATAAAATATTCCCCATGACTCAGTGATGCTCAAGTGAAAAAATGTCAACATTTTCCACTGAAACACCACTATTGGTGACTTTTTAAACGTTTGGCATTTCTGAGCATTGAAATATCACATTAGAAAAATCATTCCCACCAGATACCAACCAGATACCTTCTTAGAAATATTAAACTGATTTCAATAAAATCCACACATTACCAGTTTTGCCACATCTAATCTGACTGTTAGTATTTCATTAGATTCTGTTTTCTGTTTCTTTGCAGCCTCCAGAGTGTGTCCTCTGACATTGTGTGACATAGCCCACTTGTAAATTTTCTTGCTTAAAGATTTGCCACTGTACATTATTCCTGCATAGAGCATACAGAAGAATAAAACTTAGGATTATGCCTCAGAGGTGAAAAGCTGCAGCCATGACTGACTAAAAGGGCTGGTCCACATCACCCCAAATACCCCTTTCTTGCCACCAAGTATGTACCATTTCACAGTGCCTTTAGTGAGAACCTTCTGCCAGCTCCCCATGACCCCTCAAGATCGAGATTCTGATTGGGAACTCCTTAAAATTAAGGTTTTGAGGATATCTCTGTAATGAGAAGAATATCTAGAATCTGTTCTTACATACATGTGGGCCTCAGAGCATAAACATGAAGAAATTGTATTTCCTAAAATTATTTTTTAAAAAAAATCTCAATTCTAGAAACAAATCTATATGTTAATTATTGAAAATAAGATTAGCTATGCAATTAAAAACATAATTTTAACTGAAAAAGACACATGTTTGTACTTAGCTTACTAACAATGACAGCAGTCAATCCGTATTAGAAACTGTGCCTATACAGTTTACATAACCACCAATATATTGTTCATGGGAAACACTCAGTGACCTGCTTTCTGACTAGAGAACTAACATTTGGGTTTGAGAATCACTGCCTGCCTGTTTCTTCTGGTTTCTTTGAAAATGTGCAGTTTCAGAACTGCTTTTTCACTCTGCTTTGTACACTTCTCCATAAATTTCACGGCAGAGAGGGCGTGCACCTCTCTCAGCCTGGCACCTTCCCATAATTGTGATAGCTCACTAATGACTCAGAAATCAAGATCTCAAATCCAAAATTCAACATCTTCCTCTGCAACCTGACAACAGCTCTGAGGTTCATTCACAGACCAAGCAGAGGAGAGCAAACAGCAAGGTCAGTTCAAAGGAGTTCAAAGCCTCAAATTTTGGTGAAAGGTCCATCTAGGTCAATGGAGAAATGCTTCCCAATAGGCAGCATGAGGAAGAACACCTTAAACTAGAGGCTGGTAGGGAATAGGGTGAGGTGAGAGAGCTCCTTCAGCGAGGGCTGCTCTGCAGAGTGGTGTGGCTACACAGGCCAAGGTTCAGGACACCTCAGATTGGGCAGTTTTCTGAGGTTTTAGTGCTGGTCTTTCTTTCTATTGACATTTGAAATGGGCATCTTCAGGGAAGCTGAGAGTCCCACAGAAGCTCTGATCTGATTTTGGAGGTGCCTTTCTTCCTCCTTTGTAGAAAACCTTGAAACAGCAACTTATTCAGTACCCACATTTGATTAATTGTGGGTCAGGTGAGTCCAGATCACTTTTCCTACACTGGAACCAGTGTTACCATTGGCTCTGCTGGATGTTCAGGCTCCTTATTTGGGGCAAGGCACCTAAATGCTTCTGTCACCCTGACCTTTACTCTCTGTTACAATTTCACTTCTGACTTCTTGACTAAGGTCTCTCACAAGGGAGAGCAATTAGTGCCCATCACAAGGAAAGCTTTTGCAACATGGGTGACTTCCCACAAAAAACAGTTGAGACCACCAACTGTTTTATTTGTTTTTGTTCCAATTTCTGCTGATTGAGGAGCTCATGAGATGCATCTCATTTCCCTGGAGGTCCCCAGGGAAGCAGTGGTCAGACAGTCCCTTTCCATCCTGCTTTGGGCAACGCTGGTGGTACAGAACTGCTAAATTCTACCTAACTGAGGCCTCATCAATGCTACTGGCAGCTTATTTCAGCCACCATACTCTTATTAGTTGATGGTAAACACTAAAAATTAATTGCTTTTCAGAGCCTGATTTGGACAAGCTATGTAGAGGGAAATGGTTTAGTATCCTGAGCTTCAGGTTGTAGAGAATTAAACTAAAATCTCCAATAATGGTTTTGGTGCTAGAGGCTCCATTATAGTTGGGAGCCACAGCCCTTTTTTGAAAATAGCCCCTGCTCACTGCAGTGGCAGGTGGAGGTTCTCAGGTCTACATCTATCTTCAGACTTAATTTAAAAAAATTGAGATGTCTTTGGATTTTTCTGCACTAGCTTATCATAAATCATAGAATAATAAAATACCCTGAGCTGGAAGGGACACACAAGGACCATCAATGTCCATGTCCTGACCCTGCACAGGCCAGCCCAGGAATCCCACCCTGTGCCTGAGAGCTTTGTATGTTGCACCCACAGATATTGCCCAGTGCAATAGGTAACATCTAAACTGCACCATCCTTGTGCTAATCTGAGCAGGAATTTCAGTACCCCTTCAAACCCCTCTCCTCCCTGCTTCCTCCAGCTTGAGGGAGGCCAGTAATTTGCTGGTGGCTGTTTAACCTCAGGAGGCCTTTTTGCTTTCCCATCTCCTGCCCCACACAGCCTGAGATGCTCTTGCCAGCAAGCTGAGCTGAGGCTTGCCTCATTTCCTCCCCTGTAATTCCACTCTTTACTTGGATGAGAAAGGCACTGAATAGATTAAATTCACCTCTTCATCTGTGGCTGGACTATCAGTGCTTCCTGTGTGTGGGAAAAGACCAAGTCACATCAAATTCTAGGAGTGATTCAGGTAGAGACAGAGCCTGGACTTGGCGTGTGAATATCTCAAATAATGAAAGGATTGTAGTCCTGCTGTGTAAATAAAAGATGCCAATGCATCCATTTCATAAAACTGTCTGTGCTATACTGAGGAATTCCCTCTACTGATGTTATTTGGAGTATTTCCACGGACTTCAGTTTGGGCTGAATTATCTTAGAAATACTTTTGATGGCATCATTTGTGGTTCTTTGATGACTTCTTTAATTCAATCTATTTTAATTTTAAAAAGATCTTTGCTTCCTAACACAGGAGGTGCAGCACAGGCCTGATCCCTGTAATCTCACAAGCCAGAAACTGCTAAAATGTCGTGTCCACTACAAGTCAAAAAATCTTTTTTTTATAGAAATGTCTCAATTATCCAGAAAATGTATTTTCATGATGAAGTTAAGGCCCAGCATGACTGCCATTTCATGTAAAGCATACAATTAAATATGTATGTGTGTAGATTATAAAACTGGGAGAAAACAGCTCAAAGATAAACACCCAATAAATTATTTGTCTGGTAAGATAGCCTATGTTTATTCTCATTCCAGAGATCCCATGTCTGATCAAACCAGATTTATAACAAAGCATTCAAAATATAGGTTATTTTTGGACCAAGAGAATAAAGTTTTCCCCTGCCATGATGCCTACAAAAGGAGCTGGCAATGCCAGGGAACACGATGTGCTGGGACTCCTGCTCATCACAGTTGTTCTCTTTTAGATCTCTTTTATTTCTTGTTTGTTTGTCTCTGTCTCTTGTCCTACATTTAGATATTAAGCTTCTTGGACAGAGCATGATTTGGCATTCATTGTTCCAACAGTCAGAGATTCATTCCAGAGGAGCTCTCTTAGGATTTGGGACCAATTGATGATGATGAGAATAGATATTGAGTGTAAGTCACAAAAGGAAGCTCCACAGCTGAGCTTGATGCAAACAGTGCAACATTAGGAAAGGTTTATGAAAAAAGCACAAATTTTGCAGAATCTTCTTTAGTTCCTCTTTCAGTCTCTGATTCTGGATTTCAGAGAAGAGGTGACCACACACAACCAGCAGAGTTTCCTCCTGGTGATACCTCTGTGAGGACTCAGCCATCCCCACAACAGCAGGGAGCATTGGGCAACAGGTTTGTTTTATGTGACCTCCCTATGAGTCACATCTCCTTTTGTCACCAGAGCATCCCATCCCCTCTCAGCTCTCACTTTCTGAGAATTTAGTTGACTCATCACTCCCAGGTTTCTTTTGCCTTGTCAAGATTCTCCTTCCCTTCACCTGATGCCAATCCTGCTTTGTTCCTTGACACCACTGTGGTGCATTTATGCATTTGCAGAGCCCAAATGTACCATTGGAACAGAGTCCTGCTCAGAGGTAGCAGAATGAGGTAGGCCAGAGTGGCACCAAAGACCAGCAGGAGATGGAAAATGTCCATGAATTCACTGCTGTTTTCAGGCAGGCTAAATTCTACCTATGTTCTCGTGCTTAATGTTATCCACAAGATATTCTGGACCTTCAGAGTTGCCAAACCAATAGGAAACTAAAGCTGTAGTAGGAGAATTAGATGGAATACAGCTGTTGGAGGCCGTGTGAGTCTGTGTCCTTCACAGTCATGGAAATTTCTGGTGCAGCCATGGCTATTTTTGTGTTCTGACAATTCTGAAAACATGCAGCAAAATATTTGTGAAGAACTTTTGAGTGCATTCAAAACAATCTGTCTTTAAAAAGTGTGTGAAATGAAAATCTGTCAGTTCCTTCTGAGGTCGAATGGGAGATTGAATTTAATTTTTGTTCATTTAATTGGTTTTGTCAATTTAATTTTTTTTAAGCTTGGAATTAAAAAAAATCAATGTTTAAAACTATTAATGAAAAATGCAGATATTTCCTTCTGAAAACTTGAAAACTAAACATTTAAATGTTTTATAGTTTGGGAAGGGTATTTTAAACATCTAGATTGATTTTGCATCAACTTGCACAGAGCTGAGGAACATTTTGGTTGATGAGAAATGAGATTTTGGTGAAATCTTTGCTTTAACACTCTGTGCAGCTCTAGGCATCAATCTTGTCTCTTGTCCCTTCCTGAACAGCTAAAACACTCGCAAAGCCAGGACATGGCTTCACTCAAGACAAGGGCTGGACTATTCTTAGGTTCTAAGATGACCTTTACAAATAGAAGAAAAGTGTCATTTTCTCTGCTATTTGGAATTTTTAACTTTTTAAGGGGTTACAATCTGAAAGTGTCAATACTGCTGCCAGGAAAGCAAAGTGTCTGAGGAGAAAGGGAATCTCCATGCTCTGAATTACATGGGACAGTGTGTGGCTGATATTCCTGAGAAGTGCAGTTAAAGTGTTGGAAGCAAAGGTTAATACTTGGACCTTTACTTGGAAGCCAGTAGGAAAGATATAAATGACCACACAGAGGGAAAGGTGAACAATTAAAGTTTCTTTAGAACGAGGAGGCTGCTGGGCCTTCTCCAGGAAATCAGGGTCAAGCCCAGGTTCATGCTCACTCTCAGGCTGTACCTCACCGTGTAAGTCACAAACTCATCTGGAAATTCATTCCATTAAATAATTTGCCATTCACCTAGGATGACCCACAGATGCCCTGGGATGTCCAAGAGTGCAATATTATTTTTTTAATAAGAGGGAAGAGGCATTAAACCAACAGAGAGACATGTTTGGTGCATGTGATTCTCATGTGCAATTCATATACAATCTGCTAAAACCATGAAATATGGGAACAAACAAACCTGTGTGTCTGGAAAGCAGAGAGTGTGTGGCTGACAGACCTCAGATGTGACTTGCACAATAGAGAATTTTAGCTGTGGTTCATCTATGGTGCATCTAAACTCCCAATGCTCTATTGGTTTTTTAAATGTTTTTTTCACTTCACACAAAACTGAAGGGTTTTTTTTCTATTTGCAGGCTGAGGAAAACTTCTCTTGGGAAGGGTGGTTTCAAGTAGTTTAAAGAAAGAGTTTCTTTGACAACTTTCCCACTCCTTTTTCCTACTTAATGTTTTATCTTACTTTGGTATCATAAAGATCCTGTTACTATAATCTTTTGACTTATACCTATTACAAAATACAAGCTCTCATCATGATGTGATAATATTTGGCAAGTAGTGACTTGAAAGGGTGCAGTTTTGAGTAAATAAAAAAAATATTCTGGGCAAGATTCAGCCTTCAGGAGAGCAGAGCTTTCTCTGCAGTGGTTATAGTGACAAATGTAAAACATTTGTACAAAGGGAATAGATTAGTCACCAGCTGCTATTATAAGCCTTTCACATTATTTAATGACCAGAGTAGGCTTTAGGCAGCCAAGCAGGAGACTCTATGGCCCCTAAGTGGCTCTTACAGCCTTGTAAAACCAGGGCATGATCTTACCCTCTCTTATCTCTAATGCTACTTGTGAAACAAAACATGCTGGCATTTGGCTTGCTAACCATAGATGCAAACCACTGCAGAGCTTAAGGGTGTTTCATTAGAACTCCATTAAAAATGAACAATCAATTCTAAAAAATAATCAGAATCCACAGAGCAAAGCATCACAATATAAAAGTACCCAGTCCCCTTTGCCTTCCCTGTGAATATATGTATGTTTTGATCTTAATTTGTGACCCTTGCAACTTTTGGGAGTGGCAGAATACTTTTATTGATATATCCATGTATTTAAACAGAGTTTTGAAACCCTGCACAGATCTGGGCACAGGCTTGTGAAAGTAAGCTAGCAAGGGCTCGGGCTGGTGCTGTTTTGTTCTGCTTTTAGTGCAATTTTATGCATTGCTGCAGCTGGCTGTGCCTCTTGTAAGAGCCAGGCTCTCCAGACCCCGTGCCTGGGAGAGTTTGCAGGTTGCCAGGCTGGCCAGAGATGATTGTGTCTGGCAGAATTCTGCATGGAACTGGTGCTGAAGGCAGAGCATGTGCAGTGCTATCGAGTGCTGCTGGAAATGTGAGACCTGGTGGGAGCCTCTCCCCGCCTGTGATCCAAGGGATGCTGGTTCTGAAGTGACAGTCGGCTTGAGAGGGGTTTTGAAGTGTTTTCCCTTAGAAGTGACAAGTCTGGTGGATATCTAAAGCAAACTCTAAGAGAATTTAAGACAGATGGATTCTGGAAGTTTGGTTTGGGGTTTTTTTGACTCAAGATTATTAGGGCGATGATGAGGGTGATTAAATCTGAAAGCTTCTCTGAGCTGTGTTAGCACCATTTACTAGTGAGATATCTACACACAGCTGCCAAAGACAGGTCAATGCCAGGGTGACTGAAAGGGAAATGGATCTATTGTAAGATCAGCAAAGAGTTTTGGGAGTTTACACACAGGAAGAAGATGAAATGTGAGTGAGATGCTCTACATGGTGTCATTGAGACCTTGGGGAAGCAAGTGGCAGCAAGCTGAAGTCATCAGGGAACAGATTCAGAGCAATGTTTTGATAAAGCACCCATGTTCAGCACAGGAAACTTCAGCCTTGCTCATTCAACAGCCTCAAACTTACTGAAAAATTTCTTGCTTCAGTAAGCTCCACTTTCACACACTTCTCTGTCCCAGTCACACAGCACGAGAGAAGGAGCCCTATTCTGCAAATTTACAATTACTCTGCTCTCCCAAGCTGGCTTTGGAAAGCAGGTACATACCAAAGTTCATAAACATTCGTGGTGTTGGGATCTTGGCATGGAGTGACTGAAACCATGTTCATTTTAGCTGCCTGTGTTTCATCAAGGTGAGTTGAGAATTCAGGATCTCAAAATACTTGGTAAGCAGATAACTTCAGCATCTTTGGGCATAACCTGACTTAGAGATACGGAAAAACTGTGATAGATCTTTCATCTCTGAGGTGCTACCTGTTTACGTATAGACAAATCCATGCTTTGAAACGAAAAAGTTGGTTGTACTAAGAAAAAACCTAGGGATTAGGGTGCCTAAGCCTGTTAGCACCCTATTTAATTGGTGCTTGCCCTTTTTAATTACCATTTCCCTGGTTTGGGGAGCCTGTTGGTGGGGGAAGGAGCAAGGATGTGCTGTGAGCTGCCTCTCCCAGCACTGGCCCAGGGGCTCGTGCCGGTGGCCGAGCGTGCCGGCTTTGCACGGCTCTGCTGCTGAAGTGATGGTGTGCTGCTGGCTCTGAAGTGAAAACAATCACTCTGAAATCTCAGGGCTTCCTTAGAAATGTAAAAAAATGGGGTGGGAGCATAAAGTTAATTGTGCTTTTACACACTGTTATACTTGTCAGTGTGCCAGGCTCTACATTTCTTCCAAGGGCGAAATGAAAACTCCAAATTCATGTGGTTATGGAACAATTTCAGTGTGAGCACTCGGCAAAGAATTATAAAGTGGGAAAGACACAGTCCTGTGTCACAGCTGGTTGAGAAGGGTCTGCATTGATCAAGGCTTCTCCCAGCTTGGAGGAGCCTTTTGGAGTGTGTTGAGGCCATTCTGTGTCTGTATGTTGAATGTATATAAGGTCCTACAGAAAAGCTGATTTGTTGTGACATTTCTTTGATTAGGGGATGAGGCAACTGGCAGAAGGCAGCACTGTCATTCCAAGAAATCTCCTTTCTCTGCAGCTGGAGATTTAGCATCTCATTCTGTTTTGCCCTGATTTACACCACGATAAATTCATACTTTGGAAACTGGGCATGGCAAGAAATCACAGGCACTGCAGGGGAAAAGTAATGATTTCAGTGGGAGACCAAACAAGGACCAAGCACCATTTTCTCTACTGCAGTAGTGGAGCCTGAGGTAGCTGAAGTCTTCTGTAAGCTAAGCTGGGGTTAGTCCCTCTTGGTTTTAGACCTGAAAAGGAGGGATTGAAGCACCATTTTAAAATCACAGTATCAACCCTTGTGATTTTGTTCTGAGCCTCATGTTCTTCATAGAGGCTGAATTTCCAAGATCAGTGCTGATTTGCATCACCAAGAAGGCAGAACAGTCTCAAATGAGTATCTCATTGGACAAATAGCATTTTGCTCATTTTTGTTATTTGAGTCAAGGGAGAAAAAAATGCAGAAGGAGGGGGTCAAAATACCCCAAGGCTAAATCCAAACTGGAGCAAATCCATATTAAAAAAAATGAGTGTTCCTGAAATTAGCACATGCAAATCTACTCTTTTAGCAACATTGACTCAAATCCTTAAAGCTATGTTGTAGCCCAACTCTCACTTGGATTCTTAACTCTCATTGATAACACCATGTGCTAATTCAGGCACCCAGGTTTCCCTGTACTGTTCTTACCATGAAGAACAGTTGGTCTTGAGGGAAAACATTTACATAGATGACAGCTATTTTCAGGAAAATGAAAAGTACTGGGTGGAAAAGAAGGTTTTGACATTGTGTGAAATATGGGGTTTACACACAGTAGTTTTTGCTATGCGTGTATAAATTAGTGATTTACCATATATTGATTCACACGCCATTTGTAAGTGTCTAATTTATTTATTTATAGAGATGTATGGAAACCATGGTTTGAAAAGCAGTTTGCATAACATCTGGTATGTCAACAATGTAACCTTTCAATTTACTTGTTGGTAAAAATGTCAATATAATGAACCTGAACTCAGCATTGGTTTACACAAATTTCCTGGCAGACAAAGCAGTAATGATTTGCATGTCAGTGTAAGTGACATGTGCCCTCCAGTTTTGAGTAGTTTACACAGCTAAGAGGGATAAAAAGGGTAGAGCACAGGGCTGCTTCCTCACGTACTTAGGTTGGCAGGCCAAATCTCATGTATTTGTGTGGTGTGAAACATTTCATCTCATTTTGACTTCTGATTTTTCAAAAGCTGCCTTTGAGTTTTCATTGAATCTGCTTTTTTTTTTTTTTTGATAGATGGAGAAAAGATAACAGAAAAAAACGCCTGAAGTTGGTTCCATGTACTTTCACAATTGTTCTATATTCTACAGACAAAGATGCCGTATTGGGATGTGATAGAGGAATCCAGTGGATTCCTAAATACTCTCAATAAAATGCCAACAGGAATGACAGCAGTAATACATTGTTTACACCTTTTATATTACTGCCTGTACAAGATGGGTCAGAGAAATCACATCACTTTTTTTTTTCACTCTGTGAATCACTGCCTAACAATTTTGAAGTAGAAAAATAAGATGTGCTGTTGATATTGAATAGTAAATATAGAATAGTAAAGAACCTTGCTTCAGTGTGGAATCAAGGTTCATGGATGGTATATATCATTATTTTAGGGAGTGCAGGTTTGCCCAGAGAACTCATTGCCCAGCTCCTCTCATCAAACTGCCTGTGTGAAAAGGCAGCAGACCTGGTCTCAGGAAAGTGCAAGTTATCTCCTTCCTCCTCTCCTGCCCTGGCTCTCCACCCTTAAAGTCTGCTTTGAGACTTGAATTTCCAGCACGTTACCAAAAAAAAAAAAAAAAACCAAACAAAAAGAAAGTGGAAGAGGGAAGGAGACAGTTACTTAGGCACTTGGTGTATGGTTTTTCTTCTTCCTTTCTTTTGTGTTTAGTTTTACAGCACCAGATGCTATCTGCTCCCCATTGTTCTGCCCACACCATCCGCTTTGGATCTGATTTGGGGGCTGGATGTGACAGGGAGAGGGTCACAGGGAAAGCTTTGTGCATCTGTTATTATCTGATAGCTTAAAAAAAATTTAAACCATATATGGGCCCACACTCGCAGCTAAGAAAAGGAAACTTTGCCAGCTTTTCCACAGTTTGCTTTCTATTTCTTTTGTGAATGATTTCTAGTATCTTGATGAATACACAGCCTGAGCCAATGCCAGCTGCTTGTAAGAGCTTCTAAGCTTTTTTCAATCATTATTTTCTAGTCACTACGTACATTTTTTATCTGCCCATCATTAATATTTCCTTTATACAGTTAAAAAAATACTGTAAATTGGTGTTTTACTTTCATTGCAGTTGGGAAAACTCCACCATGGGAGTCTGCAGCACATCCAGTGGCCCTGGGTGAGATGTGAGCCCCAGCCCTGGCAGCTCCTGGGTGGAAGTTGCTGCTGGAGCAGAGCTCTCCTTGACTCCCTCACACCCAATTTTTACTTAAGGAAACACAGGCCAGAAAGGACCTGCAGTGACATCCAACAGGGATGTGCACCACAGTGCTCAGCATGCAAGGCTGGCAGTGGGGCACCTTTTCTCTGCAATCTAGCCACATCCTGAGACACTCACAGATTTCTCAGGATTTGATGATCTGACTTTTAAAAAATTGCTGTATTAAAAACTTTTTTATTAACTCTTTGTGTGACACTTCTGATTACAACCCTGTTCAGGCAGAGTTTTTTATTCATTTATGACAAGCTTTAAGCAAATGAGGTTTTTTTGGCTGGAGCTTTTTAGCAAAATGAACAAATTCAGTGTCTTATCTGGCAGATGAGATGCACTGAATGTATATATGAGAGAACCTCTAAAAAAGTTATGGAGAGCAAAGGGAATGCAGGAGAATATTAGGCAGGACAAGGCTGATCAGGATAAGACTGACAAAAAATTTATGCATTTATACAGAGGTGATACTCAGAAGATCACTAGTTACACAAAGATGGCACAGCTAAGGACTTTATTGGCTGCTGGGGATTATTTTAATGTATCTAATAACAAAACCTCTATACATATCTGAACGGCACTGAATTTTTAATATCTATTTATTTATTTGCAAGGGACTCCTGCAGAGTTTTCCCTCCAGCTATGCCAGCTCAGGACCCCATCTAGCTGGGACTCTGTGTAACATTCCACACAACTCAGCATTAGTTAGAGTCCTAGGCACACTCCTTACTACATAAAAATTAAATTGAGCTCCCACAGGTCATGTAGCTGGCCTGCCTGGTACAGCCCTCTAAAGGTCTTTCCCCTTTCCCCCTTTTGTTGGGCATTTGCTCTTTTTTCATCATTTCTATTGGAAAATGAGGACACGACCGAGCTGAAGACAAAACCCCATCCAGTTCCCTTGCTGTGCAGCCAGAACCTGCTCAGCCCTCTTTCCCTGCCCTGCATTTCCCCTGCAATGTTAACTTTCTCTGCTCCTTGGTTACACAGGTGGGGGGCAACACATTTGGTTGGAAAACCAAAAGCACATTTCTGCATCTCCAAACCTTCTGTGCCTCCTCCCCCTGACCTCTGGTTTCTCAGCTTTAGATTAAATTCCAGATTTCAGCTTCTCAGCTTCAGAGTCCTGGAAAGACGAAGCCCCTGAGCCTTTGCAAGAAGTGAGCCACTTGACCAGTCTTCTTCATTTTAATGCTTGTTCATCTTTCCTACGTTTTCCTGCTCTGGACTATTAACAAGGCAAGAAATTCTTCTAAAGCCACACAAACACTGTCATGTCAGCTGAGCTCTCCTCATGCACAGGCAGCAGCTGCCCATCTGTGCACACCAGATGGGTTTTTGGGGTACGCTGAGCCCAGTATTCAAAACCCACCAGCACATGCTCATGCATGGAGAACAGAGCTGCTTGCATTTGTATTTTCAGCAGTGCATGAGGGCTGAAAGCAAAACCACTGATTAATGTGCATTTGGAAAGGCCCAGTAGCCACCTCCAAACACCCTGGGAGACTCTTTGTGCCATAAAAGAAAGAGGAGTGACTGGGGGAGAGACTGGAAGTGAGGTGGGGAAGAGAAAAAGAGAATAACAACAACAACAACAACAACAAAGTGCTGGGCAACAGTTAGTTCAGAGAAGAGGCTCACACAGGGTTGAGTTTCATTTAAGGTTCTGATTTATCTGAGTTGAGCATGGCATCAGCTGAAATTCAGAATGAAACTAGGACACAAACTTAATTGCAAAACCAGCTGAAACCACAGGATGCAGTCACAGAAAATTCTCACTCGTTTGAGGCTGGCATAGGGTTTCACCAAGCTTCAGCAGGAGGTTCTGGGGGCCCCAAAATAGATTCAGGGAGTTAAAACTCTGTTGCTTTCCCAAATTCAGCCCAGGCCTAGAAAAAGTAGAGAAGGGGATGATTAGAGAGTATCCACACAAGTAGGAGTGATGGCTGGCTGGCACTTTGCTCGTCCTCCTAACAATGAGATTTGTAGGGGTTATGTTGTAACTGTTGGTGTAAACAGACATGGTCATCCTAAAATACCTCCATCCAACACCGTGGCCAGGGGTGACACAGAAAACCAAAGGTCAGCAGCTGTTTCTCCTGCAAAAAAAGTGAACCAAGAACCTCAGAGCTGCGGAGAGCAGCCAGCCACAGCTCTCACACTGCTCTCCTAATTGTCAACTGCTGATGGCCGATTCCTGGAAATAACCAGGAAGAGAGAGGTCTGTGCCTAGCATGAACAGACTTGTGGTTTCACAAGGAAAGCAAACACAAGAGCCCTAAGCCAGTCATTCCAGCAGCATCGCTCCTTTGCCTGACACCGTCTCTCTGCCTCTCCCTGAGAGAATATTTTCTGCTACAGACATTTATCCCACTTTGGATTTCACTCCTCCTGCCACTATTCTGGTTTTGTCTAGAAAGGCAGACTTTGTCTGGCTCTCAGCAGCTTGAAGTGTATTTTTTCCTGTACTGGATTCAGACAGGAATCCTGTGGGATGGGCCAAGGCTCAGGAAGGTGTTGGACAGAGGGACTCCTTCACATAGGTGCTCACCCTGAGCTGTTGGAGAGTCTCTCCACCTTGCTGTGACCCCCTCGTTGCCATAGGGGACAGACATGCAGGGGAGGAGCTGCAGAATTTTTAGTTCTTCATGGTATTTTGGAAAGAAAAAATATTTGAGATATGGGAGACTTGTTGCCTTTAGCTCTAAACTGTGCTTTCCTTGGTTATCCCAAAGGCATGGGAACTTTGTGAGGCCTGATCCTGTGCACACTGGGGGAAGCTGAGGATCTGAAGCAAAGCCTGTTTATTCCAGAACAGCAGCTTCTGTTAAACTGAGTGGGGGTTTGGGCAGCAGGGGTTTGGGCAGCAGAGAGGTGAATCCCATTTCTGGTTTAGGTGAGCTGCTGAAACACGCAGGATTTTCTGCTGCCTTTGGCATTTGGATTTAATGGCTGTGAAACTTCACTTCTGCTTTTCATGTGCGTGCTTGGAGTGATGCACTTCTGGTGTGGAGTTTTGCAATTGGGACATTTCCCCATCAAGTTTGGGTTTGTTTCTCTGATTTTTAGAAGGGATGAACAGGCTATCACTTTAGGGCAAAGCAGACAGTAGTACATCAGGGTAGGGAATTCCAAGAAAAATAGCATCTGAATACTTTTTGTCTTGCAAGAACATGTAGGCGTTTATTATTTCTGAGGTCTCTCTCGTCAGTTGGACATTGAACAATCATGACATCTGTTGTAAGTTACTGTCCCCCAGAGTCGTTTCACACAGTTTGGAGTTTGCTTTTTCAAATCCACCACAAATAAAGCCCAGAATTATCTCCCTGTCCCCACAAAGCAAATGGGATCCTCCTGGGGAAATGCTGCAGACTGCAAGGAGGTGGAGAGGTTTAGCAGAGGAGGCTGTTTGGATCCTCACTGCCTTTCCATCTGTTGAGCAATGAACCCCCCATTTCACACCATCAGAGGGACCCCCCCTGAGGTCCACAGGAGATGAGATGATGGTCATTTCAGGAAAACAAGAACAAAGTGCAGAAGCTGACCTGCAGCTCCAAACTTCCAGAGCCATCATCCTGCACTGTGTCCAGGATCCCTGTGCTGGTGTTCACAGGTTTGCACCTTGTTGGTGCCTCCCACGCTGCTGCTGGGAGCTGGGGAGTCCAGAGCCAATTCAGCTTTCCCTTTCAGCCCATCTGCCTGGATCGAGGAAGAAATACTGTCTGTTTGTTTAGGTGAGATATTAGTCTGCCACCGGAGCTCCAGGTCACTGTAAATGTAACACAAGCCCTATTTCCTGTTAGGAAAGGGGAAAAAATACGCCTGTGAATTGTCTCTGATGTGCTGCCAATTGGCAGGGAAGATTCAATTTGGTGGAGAATTACTGTGCTCTTAAAGAGCTGCACCAGTGGTGGAGATTTAGGGCAGCTACTCCTTCCAGAAATGGGAGATTTGTCTTTGATTTCCACAAAACCAGGATTGGGACTGGTAGCTGGTTGTCCACTCCACATGGCATGAAAGGCTTGGAGGGGAGGCTGAAGCAGTGGCAATGGGCAATGGGACCAAGGTGGGACACAAAGGGGACACCTGTGCATGGCTGAAGGAAGGCTGGACAGGGGTCAGGCTGGCAGGTGTTGGGGTAAAGCTTTCTGTCACTGTTCCACTATGGTTAAAAGAGAAATGGTGTTTTCTTGCCACCTAGCCAAAAAGGCAGACCAAAAGAGACAAGAATTTGCTCTCTGTGTGCGATGCACACTTGTGTTCACTGCTAATCCAATAAAGCAAATATGTGACCTGTGGAATGACCCAAAGCTGCTACAATGAATAATGCTATAGATCACTCATATATTTCTCTTTCTTTTGCATTTCCTATATCAAGGACAATTTCAGTTGTTGTCTAAACAGCCATGTGTAGACAGGTAAACAGCAGTCACCCATTTGGCCTCTTGTAGACTAGAAACCACCCCTGCCCTTCCAGAATTGGCAACAAAATGGGTTTCTCTCTTTTTTCATTTTGCTTACTGGAAAGAACAATATTTCAATTTAGGTCTGGATAAAAGTGCAGTGCACTTAGGTAAAGCTGATGTTTTTACACCATGTTGCTTGTCCTACTCTGTAGGCCTTGTCTCCAAAAACATTCACCCTCCAAAGCTTTTTGTGGCAAAGTAATACAAAAAAGCATATGGACTACACCCCTTGAAATTGTCCATATGTTAACTGGATATCAGAGGTGCTTTGCAACCTGGCATTCTCGGTGTGTCCATGTGCCAGTGTTGGACCTTCCACAAAAGGGAACATCTAAATCGTGTTAGCCTTAGTGGCAGAGTAATTGTTAACTAAAAGCTGTATAATCCATAGAAATAAGCCTAAAGAGATTTAATTTTTATTTAGCTTACTACTGCAGCAAACAATTGCTTGGTTGGCAGGAAACCAGGAGAAACGCAGAAAAGCAAATTTAAGGGATGTAAGGCATGCATTTTGCCATTTGTTTCCCTCTCCTAGTTTTATGGACCTAAAGGAGCAATTGGGTGGCAGTGAGCTGGTGGCCAACACTGTTTGTGCTCCAGCAGGTACCAGCTCACTGTGGCCTCTATCTCCCAGTCTCTGGGCACTCTCCCTGGTACTGCCTGAGTATCTCTGAATCGGCCAGGGCACGCCCAACATCAGCAAAATCATCCTCCCTGCAGCCCTTGGAACTGGGGTAACTCCTGTGCTGCAGCCCAGGCTTCCAGGCAATCCCTGGAGATGGAACATGTTCTCTCCAGCCATTATTAAAATCCATCGAGGTTTTCCTGGAGCACTGGAGCTCAGCAGGGTGGGTGAGCATGAGCCCACAGGCCACTGGCTGGGTTAAAGTGTGCTTGTACACCCTCCCAGGCCTGCTCCACGGGGATATTCCCTGCCCTTCCACTTCGTCCAGAGGTTCCTTCTTCTGTGGAAAATGCAGAAACTGCTCGTGGTATAAATACAGATTTTTGTTCTCCTTCTTCTACTGTGCCTCTGTGTTTCAAAGTAATGTTGTTAGATCAAAAATTTAAAAATGCAGTGTCTTATTCCTTGAAGTGCTGCTTGGCAGAGACGTGGGGTCAACAGCCAATGCTGCAGCCCCAGCTGAGGCCTGTGGCTTCTCCACCAGCTGCTGCAATCCCTGTACGGAGCCACTCCCTCCCTGTCCATCTCTCCAACACTTGCTGAACCCACCCTTGGCTCCTAATAGAGCTGATTAGTTGATGATTTCTCTCCTGTTCCTTCAGCCTTTCTCTGGCTGCCTCCTAAATACCTGTCTGCATCAGGCTCCTCCTGCTTTCCCTCTTTGCATCTCTGCAGCTGTAAACAGATGTAATAAATAGTAACTATATACTTGTTATATACAAGTATTCTATATTTGTATACTAACATTGAAGGAAAGAAATGATGTGTAGTTTTGCACTAAATGAAGGTAGGAGGGTATTAACAAGAAACAATGTTTTAGGAAAGCCACCTCTTTCCATCTCCTTTGCCTGTATTCTGAAATTTCCTTTAGAGATTGCTTCTTCTTTCCAGTCATCCTAAATCCTAATAATCCCTTTTTTTTTATTTTTTTAGTTAATTGAAAAAAAAAAGTCATTATTGCTAAGGAAGTTTGAGATCTACTTAGAAAGGGTAAAATGGATTTAATCTGGTTCTTGTGTGATAAATACAATTTAGGGATCTTGGTCTGTCTGCTCCAAAGATGTCAAAATCTAATCCTTTAAAATCAACAAAATTGATAGATCCTTTAATACACTTCCTAGCCTACTGCTCTAAAATAGTTCCCACATTTAAAAATGTATATTCATGGGAGACCAGTATTGTTTAGGACATAGGCTGGCATATCTGAAATACCCAGGCAAAAATTGTCTGCTACAACAGTGTCTCGAACTGTTGGGAAGAACAACCAATATTCACTAAATCTAGTATCCAGTTCCTGGGGAAAAGATATTTTCTCCTGAAAACACCTGCAGGGTAAAGTTTATTCCCCTTTTGTCAATCTGAGTAACAAAGTAAGGATGTTATAATAAATGATGGCAGGGGCTGGAAAGTATGTAAGAGGATGGAGAAGAAATCATTAATCCCCTGCACCAACTCTGATAGTGGCCAGCAGATACCAGACTGCCAGCACATCTCTTTTATCCGTGGGTTTATCTCCTCTTGGGCACTGTTTGTTTTGTTTGGGGTTTATTTGGGTTTGTTTGACTGGGGTTCTTTTCCATCCAGCAGCTCTGAATCTCGTCCACTCTGTGAAGAGCCCCAGATACACAGGAGCGCCCATCTTTATCTCCTGCAAAAGAATTTCCTAAAATTCTGCCCCTGCTCCTGCCCTGACTGCAGTTGGCTGGGGCTCTGTCAGTAGCCCAGGGAAAACAGCTTAACAAGGTTACCACAGTGTCACTCTGAAAGTAGCCAGCAACTCTTTGCAGTTTATTATTGGTGCTCTTAAGTATGACCTGGAAATTTGTACCGTTGTATAACCAGATGTCAGTTCCTTCAATCCCTACAAAGCCATTCTTTTTCTCCCCTTCCCCCTCCCTCGCTGGCTGTCCAGAGACATGAAAAACCAGCAACATGAGATCATGCTCCTGACAAGATGAGTATTGTCAGGAATATACAAGCTGTGGTTTTTTCTTTCTGCATCTTGAAAGTGAAGAAAAAAGACCTTTGATTTATCTAAAGTTCTGTTATTCTTTTTTTTGTCTTCGGGCTAATAAAAGGTGTCATTATATTATCACACTTGTGTCCTTTCCATGTTTATCCTGGCCCATATTCCACTCTGCAACAACAAGAACATAAAATATCCCATGAGAAACTCTAGGTTAAGTTTATTTGACTTATTTTTTTTAACCTATGTTGTAATCAGGATTGTTTTGCTAACTTAGTTCACCGAGGTAGTTTTTGGTAAAGGCTAAGATTTGCTTAAGTGGCCAGAAAGAAAATACATGTGACTGGTTAATGCCTTGCCACCCTGAATTGTAATGTTTTGTTTATTATGACTTTGGGCATGTTTTATTGGTGAGTGGAGAGGTCACAGCCTCACATTTGAAACCTGTATTTGTGCTTTACGGGTTCTGGGATTTGAAACCACAGGGAGTCACTGAACTTTTTAGTCTTTTTAGCCTTAGGTAGCTCTGACTAAGTGGCCAAACCAGGTCCTTTCCTCTGTGGTCACCCTGCTGGGAGCAAAACTTTGACATTGGCCTGGGACATGAGGCTGAAATAGCCCCACTGCAGTGCACTCTGCTCTCCTCATTCCCAGCTTCTTGTCATTTTTAATGTTTTTAAATTCTGAGGTTTCTAGTCAGTCTGTTCTTCTGGAAATATATGTGTTGGGAAAGAAATATGTGTTCATACCCCACGTAGAAAACATGGCAAGGATACACCCAGCTTCTATAGTGGTGAATCCAGTTACAACAACTCAGTAGAAAAGACTCTTCATTCTACAAATGGAAAAATGGTTTTGGGATACGTCCAGTGCCTTGTACTTCCAAAGAATCCAGTGGTGGAACAAAGGTGCCTTCACTTCAAGGGTTTTAGCCTCAGATTTCTCAGTGAGAGCAGTAGCATTGCCAGGTCATACCTGGAGATGTGGCAAGTGTGGAAAGATCTGAGGCAAATTTGCTTTAAATATGTTTAAAGCAAGAGGCAAATTTTTCCATATAAAGGATTCAGTGAAGTGGGGGATGTTGAGGTGTGTGAAGAACAGCCACGTCCTAATTGTTGTGCTGTTTGACTCACAAACTGAGCAATTATCGTATAACACAAACATGTGGACTTGCTGATCCTAAAGGTCTTTTCCAAACTAAACCACTCCATGATTCCACATTTCTAGTGCAGTCAGTGGACTTGCAGCATTCCCCTCTGGATTCTCAGTGTTCAGGTTTTTTGCTGACAGATATTTCATGTCCAGCCTGTGTCAGGGGTGTCCAAAATGAGCTCAGTCTGAAGTCCCCACCCCTGGATGGAGCTTGGAGCACCCTGGTCTATGGAAGGTGCCCCTACCCATGGCAAAGAGGTTGTAATGAAAAGATCTTTAAGGTCCTTTCCAACCCAAAGCATTCAGTGGCTCTTCCATTCTTCACATACATTGTATGTCCATGGCAGATGCCAAATTCTAAGCAGCACGTGAAAAAAAAAAAGAATTGTCACCAACCTAATGGATGGTACCTGTTTCACAGTGGGGAAAACAGAGGTCCAGAGAATTCATTGACTGCACTATGCCCACAATAACTCCCAGACTGATTATTTTCTTCCACTCTCTCCTAAATTCTGTTCCCCTGATGACATTTTATGCCACCAATACTGATGACACCAAAGTTCATGCAGCTGTTCCCTCACAAAATGAAGTATTGCAATGAAGCTACTACAACAACCCATCCCTGCTGACCACCACTAACTGGTACATCACCTTTAAATATTTCTAACTTCAGTATGTTCAGTTTCATCCCTCTGTTGGAAGACTCATTCTATGAAATACATTTGTTTTCCAGGTTGTGGTGGGATGGTTAAAATTCCTGAAATAATCTGTAGATTCACCATGGGGGCATCCTTGTTTAGTTCTCATCTCTGGTTGTTTTGTTCTAGGTAATGTGAATAAGCTACTGAAGATCAGTCTTCGATCTCGGTCTTCTTTTGTCTTGAAGAGGGTAAACAAAATGAAATTTTCCTGCCTCTACTGAATGATCTCTTCAAATGTAGAGCTAACACATCCTAAATACAATGAAAATACACAGTCTTCTTGCCAAATTATATATCTTTTCTTCCACTGTCAGTGTTTTCTGATGTTATTTTTGTCATGGCCATTTACTAAATATATACACACATTCTTCTTATTTACTTCAGTACCCAGCCTCAATATTTCTTGTGGTTTGTCCAGAACTGCACAAATAATTCACAGCTCATCCCTGAGAGCAAAAATGTGGCTGAAAGCCACCTGAGGGAAGGGATCACCCACGGGCTCCATGAGGGCAGATATTGATGGGCTGTCAGTGCTGGACATACTGGAGGGGTGTGGGATTGATAAGGAGAACAATGAGTCCTCCAGAAGATATTTACAGACTTTTTGGTGCCAATAACTTTACTGTTGGTCTCACAAGTGCATCAAAAATGAGAACCAAGCAGTGTGCAGTCATACAGAAAAGTAAGTAGCCATGTATGCAGGAATGAAGAAAATATGGTTAAAAGCAGGACCCTGTCCCAGCACTTGGCCTTCAGAGACAAGAAGAGATGGACCAGAGGGGAACAGACATAAGGATTGTTGTCTCCTCAGAAGATATTTGGGATGCAAAAGAAACACGGTGCAGTACTGTGTAGCAGTAAAAGCTTTTTTTGGACAGATTGTTATATTTTTACATTTGCTCCAGTTCTCTCTGCCTGACGATGGTCCCTTGCCCATCAGCCCGCAGTGGGAACTCTCTCTCCAGCAGTCAGTGTACATTGGCAGAGATTCTGCTTCCCACTCTGAGAACATCCCACTCTGCTACCAGCAAAACCTGTGAGAGTTTGGCTTTGTTTGTTTTCCTTACCCCCACCACTCAGAGGAGGTTGTTCCCGAAAATGCTTATAACTGATTCTCACTTCAGGTACATGTTCCTCCCCTGGGCTCCCGAGCTGTGGTCTGTGGAGTGTGAGCAGCATCATTCCTGCTGGTGCCCACAATGAAACAGGAGAAAGCCAGGCAAGGATTGGCATCTCAGGGGAGAAGCAACAGAATTTCCCTTTCTTTACCAAACTGACTCCTGGAGCTCAGCTCTGGCAATTGGGTATGGCAGAACAATCATCACTGGGGCTTTCCCCCCTCTTAATTGTGCACACTTATTTATTCTAGCTTTTTTCCATCCCATTTTGGCCTTGATCCTGCCAGCACCAGCTGACATGGTTGTGCAATCAGTGCTGCAGTGTCCAAAAGTGCGTGTTCTTCGTGGCACAGCAGCATCTGGCTCTGGCCTCAGCTGGATTCTGGTTTCTCCCTGCTGCAAGGCAGAGCTCTCAGCTGTGTGTGCCGTGCAAGGGATGGCAATTTGCTGGCCTGGGAGGGGACCAAGCCCTCGTCCCCTGGGTGAGCTGGCTTGCACGTTAAGTGGAAACTTTCATTATTTACCAACTGGTCAAAATGACTTTGCTATTGACATAGGCTTTCATTATGTCAGCCATTCCATTCTTTGAAAACGTGGGCAAAACAGAAAAAGAGTGATGGCAGGGAGGGGGAAATTCCATTTCTTCCTAAATTGAGTGGAAACATCTTCAGGAAAATTAAAGAAAAACCCGGGAGAAGAAGAGCAAAAGAAATAACTGTGGCCAAAGCCACTTTCCTTTCTCTTTTTCAATCTCCTTTCCAACGTGCTCCTGGTAAAATCATTACAAAGGCCGTTTATTTTTAAAATTGAAAGATTGGGGAGAGTCATAATGAGATATTATGTGTAAAAGTTGCACATAAATTTCCTTCTGTCATATTTTGGGCTCGCCTAACGCATCCCCTTGGCAGGCCTGAGGGAAGCTGATCACTTTAGTATAGATTGTGTGTGCTTCAATAATATTGCCCAAGGACAGAGCTACTGGGTGGCTGAGTTGGCTACATGCTGATTTAAAAATTAGCTGGGCTTTTATTTGCCACACTAAATTGCTCTCTCTCAGAAAAAAAAAAAAAAGGTAAAATAAAGAAGTTTTGTATCAGAATGAAGCAGCAGGTCTGGAGCAAGATCTTTCTTCTTTCCTCTCTTGTTTGGGGAGTGCAATTTTTTTACCCATTGGAGAGCTTTTTTGTTTCTCACCTTTATGGAGAGCCATGGAAGAAGGGCAAAGGGGTTGAGGTGTGGGAGGTGGGATGCAGAGATAAGGCCAATGTTCTGTGTTTGTTCTGTGGGGTCTTCCCTTGCAGGCTGCCCTGCACAGGTCTCATGGATTTGGAGTTCTACAGCACCCTGGTCCTGCTCTCAGCTCAAACACATCAGTCATCCCTTTTTACATGTAGTGACACAAGACGTTGTAAGTTTCTTACAGAGGAGTCCTGAAATGCTTTTTAAATTATTTTTGTGATTAGGAGAGTTTGAAATTTCCTGTCACATCTGCAGCCTGGGGTCTGTGTCCCTTCTCTGAGCCGTAGGGGTCATGCCTGGTTTTTCTGTGGAATTTGATGTGCCCTGATTTTATTTATTTCTTCATATTTTGTTTTTATTGTCCCCATCTCTCTCTTTCTGAGGTTTTTGTTCTTCCAGGATCTCAGCTGAGGGATCTCTATTGCCAAGATCTGGGATGTTTCCATTTCCTACCCTTTCTTGGTTGAAACCTAAAACTGGTCTTCAAGAAGGCAAAGACCATCAAAGAGCATAAGAATAAATAGTAATTCATAGCAGTCTTTGCTAATATGCTTAATTTAGAGCTCTAGAGTCCAAGTCCTAGCCACATTGCCCTGTATTCCATTTTCTATGAAACACTTGACCTATTTATTCACTTTTTGACCTGGCAGTCTAAGAAATATAAGATGGAAAAGACATGACCAAAATGAGAGGTTTAAATAAACAGCTTTTAGTGTGGGAAAAGGCCATATTTATTCTAAATGTAGACATGTATTTTGAAAATCTGGTACCCTCATACTTTGAGGAAATCTGAGTGAATCTGAGCTTTATATCTAGGCTGTGTCTCAGTCCTGTGCCAAACAAAAACTGGAACTGGAATTTGAAAAGCCAGTGTTTTAGCTCAGATTCAGGTAATCATGCTCTGAACCCAACCTCCCAAGCTCGTCCTATTGGGAATTATAGTTAATTAAATTAAGATTTCAGTTGTCTTTGCTAGCATCTTCATTTCTGGGTAGCAGCCTTGGGCAAGGTTGAAAGTGAAACTTGCTTCCTTTGCTCCAAGGCAGCTTTGCCTAAAATCGACTGCGGAATCAAAAGCTCCATGTGCAGCTATTAAAGCTCCCTCACCACAAGCTGCTCTGCCAGCATTTCTGAATGCCCCATTCCTGCAGGTACCCTGGAGAGCTTTCATCTTGTGTGAGCTGTACAAGGAGGCATCGGGGTTTATTAAAGAGTTTGTGCTGCTAACGTGCCATACATCACACCGTTAATTAAGAGAAATTCCTCTTTCCCCAGTTGGGTGGCTGCACAAGGCTGCCAGCATGTGCATATTACCCACCCTGGCCTAACCCAAACTCTGCATGACTGATTGTACCCCAGAGACCTTCCAGCCTCCTCAGGTAATTTGACTGCAGAGGCTCCAAATCCAAGGAATTAAAGAAACCTCTGCACTGGGCTGTGCTGCCCCTGTAATTGGTACCAGAGTGGGGTGCAGAGCATCCATGTGGTCCCAATCACAGCCCACACAATGAAAACGTTTTCTTTCTGGGACAATCTGAAGAAACCTCACGGGGATCTGGGGCTTTTATATATATATATATATGTATATGTGTGTGCATGTAATAATAATTATTATCCTCATTAGAACCTTAGCTCCAAAGCTTGGCCATGTGCTTTAAAAATTGGTGGGAGAGCTGGAGGATGCACCAAGGAATCGCTGCCCACGCACAACCCCTCGCATCACCCTGGGATTGGGGAGCACTTGAAGCCTGAGCCCCAGGGGCTGCTGCCTTCAGCAGGAGTCTGATGTTCACCTCCCTTTAGCTGGGGCTGGACAGGTAAGGTGGGGACATCCTTTGTCTTTTTTCCCCCACTGTGTGCACAGTTGCTTTTGTAAAATTTTTCCACCTAGCTTTGATCCCGCAACAGTTGCTTAGGGTTTAATTTATCCAGGGTAGCCAAAGAAGCAGAGTGGACTGATCTGACAGCCCCTCCAATTCCTGTGCTTCTCACCAATGCTCCTCCCTCCAGGCACCTGGGGATTAGGGACACCTAATGGGATGCTGGATGGCTGTTTTATAGAGAGTAACCATGCTATCCCTCAGACTGAGCCATAGAGTATAATTACAGCTCTTCAGGAATTTTGTCATTAAAAGTCTTTCGGTTAGAAAATACCAGTTCTTAGAAACAATTTTTTTTTTTAATAAAGGGGGATGTTTCTAGTGTCAAAGAGGAATAAATTCTGGAATAGCCACTAGAGCTGGGTAAAGGAGAACTGTGTTCCAGTCCCAGTGAATGTGCAGGTTACTGACACAGAAAAAGCAGCACTGTAAAATAGCAGTGAAGGATTCTGTGCTCTCCTGGTGTTCAGGCAAGCTGTAAAGCTAGGGTTTCAAAGAGATCTGCCCTGACTAAGCAGGGATTCTTGGTTATTTCCTCTATTTGAGGAACTACAACCAAGTTTAAGGACTTGGTGTGTAGCTCTCAAAAATGAGAACATTTCTTTAGAAGGTAACATTGACAAGCTGTGAAGGAGGGTTCACCTTCAGAAGAGCTCTTGCTGAAGTGACCCCACTGCTGGTGAGTGCAAGGCCATTCACAGAACAGTAGAATAATTTAGGTTGGAAAAGGACTCTAAGATCATCAAGTCCAACACTTCCCCCAGCACAGACAAGGCCACCACTGTACCATGTTCCCAAGTTCCACTTCTACACTTCTTCTTCTAACTCCTTCAAGGGATGGTGACTGCCCTGGGCAGCCTTTTCCAGTGCTTGACAGTCTTAATATCCCATCTAAATCTCCCTTGGACAGATTTATTTGTTATGGAGAGACCCAAATCTCTGCAGTCACAGGCGGACCTGGATATGAAAAGCACCTTACAAGTGATTAATGAGCAGCCTGGCACTATCATGGCATTGCTAACTCAGTTAGTAATGCCATTAACACAAATCCCACACACCACTAGCTAACAGAAACAATTCACTCCATCATGAAGATAAAAGGATTCTTTTGGAGATGGGATGCCTGACCTAACAAGCCATTATCCTACACCCCACAAACATCAGCTCCCAGGTGATCATCACTCAGCTGGCAGCACTCATTGCAGTTATCTAATCCTGCACCCCCAGCAGCAGCTCCAGCATCCCAGGCAGCCCTGCTGAGCCAGGAGCAGCAGAGCTGCAGGGTCCTGGAGGAATATTTCTGTCGAGGTTGCTCTGTGTCCTGGGCTGGATGGAGAAGGAAAGTGCTAGGAAAGCTGTTTGAAAGGCAAGTCAAGTTTCCCACCTCTGTGCATTACAGGATACAACAAATTAACCAGAGTAGAGAACCATGCACCATACTTCATTATGTTCACAGGGATCACCTCCTGAGCTCTACAGGAAAGAAAAGGCTTTTTTCATTATTTTATTATTTTTTAATAAAGCATTTTGCTGTTGCTCAAGGACTTTGGTTTATTACATGATGGCTGCTTCAGTGAAATTTACCCCATTCTCTGAGAAAGGCTGGCTTTTATGAATACTCAGGAATTTTGAAAGAAATTATTGAACAAGGACTTTTCAACATTTTCATAAAGAAATCTGTGTTTCTCATTTATAATTTGAAATTGGAATAGTTTTTTTTTAGATAGGAAATAGTCCAATTATGAAATAGCAATGTTCTACATCTTTAGATATCTCTACTGACCTGATATCATTATGGTATGTATAATTTAAATTTATTAGGGCAGAAGGAAAAGGTTTTAGATAACTTCTTCTAAAACAAAAATCTGTTGAGAGAAGTGATTCAGAAATTTCAAGAAGTCTTGAATGTAGGAATATCTTTTCCCTCCTCTTTCAAGTACTGTTTGCTTGGATGCCATTTAATATTGCTTTTACATTTGGCTGTATTTCCTCTGTTTTAAAGACTTTTAGTTTGCATTTTTTTAAAAAGTTTGGGAATCCATGTGGTGGCCACTGAGGACTTGCACTACTGGCAAACGTTGCTACAAGCTGGAGATCCAAGAAAACAAACAGAAGAAATCAACTCCTAGAGACTCAGTAACAGAAAAGTTTTCCCACTAAACCTGTTTTGACTCACATAGATTTTTGCTCTGCATTTGAGTCAGAAACAGAACTCAGTAAACTCGAGTCCCGTCTGAAGGAGCAGACAGCTTCTGTTTCAGAATCTCAGTCTGCAGCTGATACCTGTGACTGTGGCCACCATGTCCCAAGCCCAAACTGCAGCTCACACCTGAACCCCCCCTCCAGCACAGAACTACTGTGAACTTCTTTGCAGTAAACCCTCCATGCTTAGTTTAGCGTGTTATTTTTAAACTTGGAAACAAAATCACCCAAGCTGCATATTCACAGACATAAAAAATGAGGCGCTTCATACACGCAACTTTATTTTCAGAAGTGTTTGTGCGTTTGCCCACCCTATTTTGTGAGGACTTGTGCGGGGAGGGCCGTGCAGATGGCCAGATCTGCAGTGCACAGCCACTTTGGGAGCACATTTACTGCCTCTGAGCCTGTGGATGAGGTGCACCTTTCGTGTGCACAATTAACCATTCCAAAATTTCCACAGCAAAGGAACCATTATGTTTCTGAAAATGTTTATTATATAAATATTGTCCTTTCTGGTTCAGCAGTGTATTATTCTCATTCCTTTCTGTACAGCCATACAGCTCTCCCTGCCCTTGCTTTCCCAAACTGGTGTAACTGGCATGTGGAATGCAACAGCTGGTTAGGTCTGCAATGATCCAAGAGCAGCAGAAGACAAGGAGAGCAGAGGGGGCTGCTGTCTTCTGCCAAGTGTAGAACTAAGCAGCTGCTTTGTATTTTCACATGAACAAAAATGTTTTGTTAACTGCCTCGCTGCCGAGGCACAGGGTGTGGGTAGCAGGGTGTAGTTGCTGGCCCGTGGGGTTCCTCAGTGTCCAGAGACTGAGTGATTCTCCTTCTGTTCCAGGCAGCATCTGACAGCATCTCCTACAAACCTGTCCCAGAGGGAAGATTGTAGGACAGTGTTCAAACAGCTTTTTGTCTTCTCTTTATTCCATTAAGGGTGCCCACATGGGCAAGAATCCCCCCTTAAAAGAATCTTCTTCAGATTGCAATTGCTCAAAAGCTGGGAAATGCCAATGGAAAATATGTTCCTTGATCATTTTTAATTTGGATAAAATAAAATTTGTAATATAATGGTGTGGAAGAGGCTTTAAGATGTCATCCAGTTCTCCATGACTCGAGGCAGGATTGGTTCAGTCATTCAGCTGTTGTCAAACTTGTTTTTTAATGTCTCAAGTTCTCCTGATTGTTTTCAAAGGAATGGTGGCTTTTTGGGATCCTAGAGAGGTTGCCTTAAGCCTGTCCAGAACTGAAGCTCTGCATGTCATTATGAAGATGAGAAGGTGATTGAGGAAACTACTGCTAATTAAAAAAAAAGTAAGACTCCTCTGTTTTAAATAAGTATCAGAAGTGAGACTGAGAAGAGAACATTTTACTGTTCAAAGAGAATACTGCCGGGAGAAACTGAGATAAGAGTTCCAAGGGTAAAAGTTGAACCCTGTGTAGGATATTTACATCTATTGTTGCTCCTACTTTACTGGTGGTAAGGGTAATTAGGACGAAGCTAATCAAGAGTCTTAAGATGTTGTGTCTGATGAGTGCTCATGTACAAATAAAAGAGGTGGTGTAGGGGACGTGCAGTTCCAATCTCAAAAAGAGATTCTGGAGGAAGTGGAAAAGATGCACAGCAAATATTCCTGCTGCAGGCTCCATCTGCAAAAAGAACAAAGGTCATGAGACAGTGAAGTGCCAGAATCCAGCCCAGGGGAAAGGTGCTGGAAGGTGCAGCATGTGTGGCCTGCAGGTGTGGAAGAAGCACTGAAGCACTGGCAATTCTCCTCCCTAGCAGCTGGGAAAGATGGGACAAGAGTCCCTGACAGGCCACAGCACTGGAGCCTTGAGTAGTGTGGGGCACAAGTCTGTGGTCACTGTACTTGTGAAATTCAGCAGGAAATTAAATGAGTCTAACTGGGCTGTGAAACACAGCGTGTGTAACTTTGGGTGTCTGTGAAGTGGGGTGCTGAAAACAAGATCTGTAAAGCCAGAAGATTGCAGATGGGAAGGAAATATTTGCTTAAAATATGATGTGAGGAAATGGGACAGCCTTCACCCCCATGGGCATGTGGCAGGGGATCATGAAACACCAGGTTTCAAGCTGAGTATTTGCATTTATCTCCCAAACTTTGCCATGTGCACTCTGATGTGCAAGGCAAGACCTGCTGAATTCTAGACAAAGACAAGGCAATTAGAGAGTGATCCAACTGCAATGCTAAATGCCTGTGCCTTGTCCTCTGCTTATTCATAGCCTTCTGTTTAAAGTCCTCTTGGAGTTTAACTTGCTAAACAAACCTTTCTTATTCATAAGTCTTCCTGTCTTGAAGGATGGAGAGGGAGTGAAGCAAGGTGAGACTGACAAACAGGGTGAACTCCTTTGGTGAAACAGTGACTCTTTTTAGAGAAATAGAAGCTTCTCAAGGAGACCCAGCAACATTTTTAGGGAAACTGGGGGATGGAGAACCATTACAGCCAAGTCTGGGAAAGAGTACCTTCTATCAGAATAAAGAGAGCCAATAGTAGAGAAGTTCAGAGTGGACAAAGCCACACCCCATCAGTGCCCAGTGAGTGGGCTGCAGCCAAAAGCATTACCAAGAGAACTGGGAGACAAAGCCACGGCACCCCAGGCTCCTCTCCTTGATAAGGGTGCAAAGCTCTGTGTGAATAAATCTGTGAAGTGCACAGGTGGGAAGCAGCTCTCCCAGAGGAGGCAGCAGGGTGCACTCCTGGCCCAGCCCCTGCCGTGGAGCTCATTTTGTGCAGGTCTGAGAGGTTTGCAGTGCTCTGTGTCACAGGGGTGCTGGGTCCTCACCTGCCTGGGGGTGCAGGAGCAGGGCCTTGAGCTAAGGAGTGTCAGTAACTTCATCTCTGAAAACCACGTGTCTCCCTTATCTCTCCTTGGACACATCAAACCCACAGTGACTTGTCCAAGCCTTCATCCTTCAGGACCTCAGGGACTTGTCCTAGTTTCCCTCCTTCAGGACCTCATCTTTTCCCATCCTCATCAGGAAGCATCCCTGAGTATTTGGGAAGCATTTGGATGCTGTCCTGATGAGCCTATTGAAAAGCCCATGAGGAAATGAATAATTCTGTACTTGATGAAGGGTTTGTAAGATGTGCCATATATAGTGCATGGGGCCCTGTGTTTAGGCAGGGGAAACACAGAATATGGAGGAATCTGACCTTTATCCTCAAAATACTAAGAGGGCTCTGGAGAAGGCCAGTGGGTGACCAGCTGTGCTGCAGCACATGCCCCAGCAACTCAGGGTGCTGCTGTGGTTTCTGAAAAATGTTCTCCTGTGTTTTCAGAAGAATGGCAAAGTATGTGTTTAGCTTTGCATAAAATGAGAAGCTTCTCTGAGGATTTCACTGCCATTTACTTCAGATTAGGCACAAATTGATCAGGGCCAGCCTAAGGGAGTCAGCATGGGTTTGGGTGAACTTCAGCAATGGGCTTTGAAGCTTTTTTGGTGAATCTTCAGGTGTTTGTTTGTTAGAACTTGTGCCTCAAATAAATCTCAGCTCCAAGAATCCCCCACAGAAGGGAGGAATTATCACATCCAAATCAGGTACCCAGTGAAATATAATTTAGACATTATATTTGCAGAATCTGGTGTGCGGATGCAATAGATTTCGAGACAGAGTTTTGGATACTCAGTGCAAACAAATCTCACTTATATATCACTAACTTATTTTATGACAAGACTTCAGGAAAATGAGGGGGGAAATGATACCTGAAACATACATTTTTTATAACAAATTTCAGTGTTAAGAAAACCTAGATAAATTATGGGTTGATTCTCCTTCAGCCATTCTTTACTAGACATTTTTAGAGAATATCTATTTATTTATTGTCCTCTGAGACCACTAGAGAGGAAGGAAAATGCAGTCAGTCCATCACTTCAGTGGATAAAGAGGGATGCAAACTCTTAATAAAGTATCGATGGCACCCCAAGGGGACAGGCAGAGATTTGCATCCCTGTGGCCCTGCTGACAGAGCTCATGAGTTACTGCAGCAGCAGCCAGGCCCTGTCAGACACAGGAACATGAGGAGAGGAGAGGGAGCAAAACATGATTTGTACTGGCATGCAGCGAACAAGCTAAGCTGTGTAAAAATGAATACATGAAATTAGAAGGATTAATGGAACAAGTTAGTGCAGGGTAGCAGGGAAAGTCCCCTGTCTAGGCACTTCTGCCAGGTTCCACCCAGACAGGTTATTATTTTTTTTTTTAAACTGCTTTCTTTTGTAAGTGAAATTTCACCTGGAGAACAGCTCATGAACAAAATTCAATTCCTCCCTCCCAGCTCCTCCTGGATAAGCCCTTTGAGCTTTTATATTTTTCTTTTATTAAGAAAATCACGGTGGTTTTCACAGAAGCCTGAGATGTTGGCTTGATATAAGGAAGGCTAATGGCATGTTAGCCATCAGAAATCATCCAGTGAGTTCATTTGCATCGAATGCTCCTCTTAACCTCATGTTGTAAATCACTTTTAAATAGCCCTGCTGCTTCACCCCAGGGCTGGCTGCTGTTCAGGAGGGAGCAGAAGAGTTTCTGCTTGTGCTGTGAAGGCCTTTGAAATCCCTTGTGATAAAGCTCTAGAGATGTAAGGATTTTACTATTTAAATCATGAAGCAGGGCCTAAATATTTTTCTACAATAACAGTTTGCTAAGGAGCACAGTCTGTTCCTTTCAAACCAGTCCACTCCCACCAGCTCTGAAGTTAAACAAAGCTCTGTGAGCTATATTTGCAGCATTTGCCCCATTAGGTGGTTGGGCTTTGGGGTTTTTTTTTAATGCTGTACCTGTTTTGATCTTGCAAAAGGCAATTACTACATTCACAAGATGACAGTCATTTCATGCAACAGAAGGCTGACTAATTGAGGGAAAGGGATGATATTTGGGGATGAAAAACAAAGCTGTGACTTGTAAAATTACATATAAAGTGAGCTTTTTTTATTTCTTTTCTCCTTATAAAATTCCCAGCAAGTGAACTCCAGATGTCAGCATTTAGACACTGTCAGGTATTGCTTGTATTAGTTTAGCATCTACAGCCCAACAGGGAGATGTCAGGTGTTGCACAATCCTAACCTTGGGGGTCCTGGTGTGCACTGAAGAGATGGACAAGTCAGAAAATATGAAGAGCGGGAAATGCTGCCACTATTTCAGCTCATTTCTTTCTCCATTTAAATACAACTTCAACAAGTTTAAGCCACCTGCGATTAATCAGAATTTAAAATGATGCAGAAGTTTGTGCCAGGGGAAAAAATTCAAAAATCTTAAAAAACCAAAAACCTTGAAATCCAACAATGCACTGATGTTCTGCTGGGTAGGAAAGTGGACAATAGACAATAGCTGCTTCAGTGGCAGCTGTTGTCATTGCTTCTTGAAGGATTGAAGCTCATGGACAGGTCTACAGCTCCGTGCTGCTCGTTTTGGAAGGAGAATCATCATTGTCCTGCAGGTCACACCTCCAATCTTACCACCCATAGTCACCCCTCTACGAGCTGTAGCTGTCTCTGTGTAGCTGTAATAGTTTGGGTTACAGCACTTTGAAAGGTGAAGCAGCTTCTCTGCTGGTCTGGGGAAGAGGTGGAGAGAGGCAGTTTGAAGGTGGTGCTGCTATCCTGGCTCTGACAAGGGTGTGTGATCTTTTAATGGATTTTTTAATCTGTTTTCCATGGCTTATTACTTTTTCTTGATCTTGAAGAAAACTTAAGCCAGGTTTGGAGGTCTTACTTCTCCTTGTGTCTTCAAAACAGGCTGGTTTGTACCTACTAGAGAAGATTTATTGAACAGCTTGAGGATTTGTAAGCCTGATATTCCTGGAGTTCTGTCTCAGGAGGTACTGGCATGAAACCTTAGACAGATCCACTGGGAATGTTAGCTTTTCCCCTACTTAACCTGACAAGGTTTTATTCAGAAATGCAAATCCTTCCTCCCCTACTCATCACCTTTATCCATGTTCATCTGTCCTGGTGGGAGCACAAACAAACAAGGCCCTGCTTGTGATGACCTTCCCAGAAGGGTTTTCACACCTACACATCACCACTGGAAAACAGGGTGGCCAGTGTTCATCCCTGACTTTTGTCAGAAGAAAACTCTTGGTCTGAATGCAAAAATATTCCAGGAGTTACCCAACAAAACAGATGCTAACAACACAGGAGCCCTGCTGCCAAAGAGAGTTAAAGCCAAGCAGGACACGGTCAGAAGGGTAGTGGGAATCAGAGGGGGAAGGAGAAAAATATATATACTTCAAAAATAATGTTTTGTTTAGATTGTTGAATTGTGGTCAAGGGCATGGAAAGGGGACAGGGCTGCTGCTGGGAGTTTCCCTGTGGCAGGGAATGTGTGTGCAGGAACATCTGGTGAGCTTGGTCCCAACACTCCAGGTCTTTTGCCATATCCTGCCCAGCACTGCTGAAGTAAACCAGGTGTAAGTGGTTTCAACAGAACAGCCAAAACCACATCTTACTCACAGAAATGGTGTCTTGAACATGAAGGCTTTGTTCTCCAGGGCCAGAGCTCCTCTCTCTGCTCTGGTAGTCCATGAAAGTGTTTACAGAGGCCAGGAGCCCAAAGGAATTGAGTTCAGGTTCTTGAAAGCTTTGGCCTTCACAAAATAAGCTTTCAAAGGAGATTTAGAACTCTCAGCAACAAAATACTTTCTATTCTCATCCATGACAGCCCCCTCCATTCCTGCCCCATGTTTATTTAACAATTTAAAAAGTAAATCCATTGCTTTGAGCTCAGGCAATTGATAGTTTTAAGGTCTGTGGTGTTATTTTTCCATGTACACTTTCTATAATATTCTATATTTTCTTTTTCCTTTTTTTAATTTTACTTTAACCATCATTTGCTCTTGCTGGCAATTGCAGCTCTTGTTTTTTCCTTATACTGGTAATAAGATAGGTGAGGTGAGGAAATGCTGATGACAAAACCTCCTACACTCCTCCTCTTTACCTGAGTGATCCCAATTGATTCCTCTTTTCCACATGGGAGGTTCAGCTTAAAATAGACCCAAAAGGCCACATTTTCAGATATCAGCACTAAGGTTGTCTCTGCTGTGCCTGTTCCCTGTGCTGTTAGCACAGCTCAACCTGAGCTTCACAAAGGGTATCATCAGGAGGCTGTTTAAGTTTCATTAAGAAATAAATAAAATCCAGATTCCTAGGATCTACTTAATTACCCCTTAACTGGACAACCACCAGAGCAAACCTGAACTATTTGCTCCAAATTACCCTTGTGAGTTTAGCTCATTCCTTGCTTACTGGATAGTTCAGAAATCAGACCAAATATCCAGGGCAGAGCTACAATTCCCGAAAAAAAATCTTGAGGCTTTTATGCTGCATCCAAGTAGTTGGATTTGATTATTATTGTCTGATGAGACTGATTGCCAATATCACATTATGTTGTTTCTATTCCCTCCTTGTGTGGCTGAAGCATTCCAAACGGGAGGTAGAGAGGAGGGGGAAATAAAAACCAAGAGCAATTAAAAACAAACAAAAAATCCATAATGACCTTCTTAAGCATATTTTTAAAGGGAGTTCCAGCCTACCTTTTTAACTGTGCCTCCTCTCTAACAAACTATGTTATTTTTGCTATGGGCCTTTTCTTTTTTTTTGTTTTAATTAATACATAACAGAAAGGCTCCTGCATTACTCAGGTTTTCTTCCATGTCCATAGGTGGGTAGTCAGTCATAAACACCAGAGCACCTTAAAAATGGAAACCAAGAGGAAAAAAAGGCCAATTCAAACATCTACCTAAATATTTCTCAGGCCAGCTGGGCCACACAGGAGATGATTCCCAGCAGCTTCCCAACTACATGTAAAAGGAGAATAAACCTTTAGCTCATCAAATCACCAGGGCTTCACTCACTTTTCTCACTCAACAACAACTAGCTGGTGATCAAGTGTTAATAATCCAGCTCTGTGCATGAGCTATACAAGTTTTCAGTCTGGAACAGTCCCAGCAGGAAAGCTTCTCTAATTGAGAGCATCTTCTGTGACTGGGAGCATCTTCTCCTGTCATTTCCCAGTGCAGATGCCACTGCCTTTGCCAAGGCTGTAGGTTTCACTGAAACACAAGGCAGCACTGAAAGATCCCATCTCACCAAATCCTTCTGTGGGATGAGGACACAAAGGGCTCCCGTGGGGAATTAGCAAACCCCACCACCCAAAGGTAATTATTGGAAGGAGATGATGTCCATTGTGTCAGCTGAGAGGAGATTAGTGCCCCAGAAGACACGGGGACACATCAAGAGTCTGAGCAATGTCCCTGTGCTCGAGGCAGAGCCGTGGTGTGAGCACACACAGCTTCAAAGGCTGGTGGCTCCTGCAGCACCGAGCACTGCACACCTCAACTGCACCAGGGTTTGTCCCTGACAGAGGACACATTTTCTGACTTCTTCCTATTTTTAATGATCTGACTGTAGGAGGAAACTGTAGTAGGGGAAATTAGGGAAAAAATCTGCATGGATTAACTTTACTTTTCTCAGCACAGCCACATTATCAGGACTACAAGTCAAAACTACTGACTTGGAAAAAAAAAGAAAACATTAAAAACACAGGATGGGAAACGAAGAGAAAGAGGCTCTGCTCATCGGTGTAGCTCTTACAGCTTATACTCCCCTTGTCCACCTCCTTAAAACTAATTTTACGTGGGTGCTGTGCAGGTTGGCCCCATGAGGAGGCTGCACCGTGCACCTTGAGGCTGAGGGTGTAGGAGGCTCCTCTCTGCAGAACATCCCTGGGTCCTCTGCAGAGCTGAAGGCAGCGCACAGGGCAACTGATTCTCAAACCAGTTCACATGCCATTGCTTGTGCAAAACACGTGTCCAGCCACCAGGCTTGCATAAATTGGCTGTAAATAGTTAATTAAATGCATTTGTACCCCACCACCTGATTTGCATGCAGAATTGTCAAAACAGCCTGCTAAGATTAGACACAATGTACTCCCCGAACACAATTGTACCACTGAAACGGGCTGAAAATCTGGCGCATTGAGTTAAATTTTCACATTGTGCCTTCTTGTGTAATAACAATAATCTCCTCTGCCTTGGAGTATAATCGCAATAAAGAGCTTTTTGTGATTCATTCAGTGTTTATTCACTCAGTAAACAGCCCTTTATTGCTTTTTATACTACAAAGCAAATGAGATTATTGCTTAAATTGTCCGGTAGCGACTAGCTTCTGTCCTCTGGCTTGCTTATTCAGTTTGTTTTTGTGTTGTGGTTTTGGAAAAGAAAACTTGTTTAAAATTAGCTCCCCAATAAATCACAGTAACAATGAAGTGAGAGTTTCTGCAGTGTGACAGATTTGTAGCTTTTTATGTTTGTAATGATGATGATATGTTTTCTAGCTTATTTATTCCCTTCTGCCTTTATTCTCCCAAACTCTAAAGTCTGCTGCTGTAAAGAAAACTCTAAGATGCTGGAGTTTGGGAAAGGGGAACTTGCAGTCCTTGGACTGCACAGCTGCCTTTGCAGTATTCCCAGGAGGGAAAGGTGAGGGAAAGAAGCAAAGAAAGTAAATAGGCAGGAGTCTGGAGCTCAGAGTCCAGAGGCATCAACACTAAGTCACATCCTACCCTGCTCCTAAAAGCTTCAGTGAGTTCTTTCCCTAGATAATAAGGTTGGTGATGTTATCTGCTTTGAAAAGTGCCCCAAGACCTTTGGATGGTGAGCAATAAACATTTCTGTTATTCAGTGACTCTCCAGGCAGTTCTCAAGAGCAGCTGTTCCTAGCACACCATCTCCCCATGAAGGTGTGTGGTGCAGCAGCCCTGCAGGCCCTAGAGGCTGGGAGCTCTGTGATGTTCATCATGGAGAACAAGTCAGCTGTAGCCAACATTTGTTCATTCTCTCCTTTCCTGAGCGTTCAAATGGAGCAGCCCATAATTATTCCTCATCACGAGGCCAAGTGGAGCCTTCATCAGGAGAACAGGAAAGACTATTTCTCTCTTTCAGGCAGTGGCACGTAAATGGCATTTCTTATTTCAGTCCTGCCAGCTTTGAGACGTTAGCAAAGCATTTCCCTGATAATTATTGATCTTCTGTATTTATAGAAAGCTGGGACCCAGTACAATTCAATATTCAGGAGATGCCAATTTTCTATGAATACCTGAGAATGACTTGGTCATTTTCCATTTCTGTAATTGCTTCTGTATTGCTGGGGCATGAATTGCATTCTTTAAAATCCACCTGGAAATGGAACATGGGCAAGGAAGCTCTGCATGATTTTCTTTCTCCCCACTGAAACCAAGCATGTTGTTTCCAATTTGGGCATTTCAAGTATTAATGTCCAACTTCATTTACTCACATCTACTGCCAGCTTCCACACTCAAATGGATGCCTTAAATTAATTGATCTAGAATTGCAAATAGGGGCTCTCAACCTGTTAAACATGCAACTGGGTCTGTATTTTCTCTAATGGACTCCATATTTTTTACAGCAGTCTTTGGATTTAGCTAGTCTTGACAGCTTTTGAGTGGCCATATTTCTCCACTGGGTAATAGTGTTTCCTAGATTTAGCTGTTTTCCTTCTTTTTTGTTGTTACATTCAGTTGTCTTATTAGTTTAAAGCACCTATTTTTAGCATAACCTAAACAGTGACATGGTTCTTGAAAAGAGCAGGCCAAGTCCCAGCTCCACTGTAGTCCCCAGCAAAATCTTTGCCCATTGGCACCAGAAATGAGATGGTACATCCCCATTCCCTAGAGCTTGGAGTATGGCTCCACATCTCAGAGCCTGATCTGGTTGTTGCAAGGATAAATCTGACACCCATCGAGTGCCTGGGATTGCTGTCTGGGCTGACTGGGGAATGTTCTGCTGCAGAGGCTGAGCTCACTGGCTGAATCCATCTGGGAGCAAGGCCTGGAGTACCAGGCTATCACAGTTTTGACAGCAAAACCTCCAGAGGTTCCTCTTTGAGGTGCTACTTTATGGAAACTATCCTGACCCTGGGCACGAAAAAATTATTGAAACCACCAATATTTCTCTGATGATAAAATAATAATTAATTGTCAAACTCTGCATAATGTCACCTATATGTACATTAAAGGGGAGATGTCAGGGTCAGCACTGAGAGGGAAGCAGGGTCCTCCTTTTAGGACCGAGGGCCAGGCAGGCACCAAACTGTCAGGGAGGATGTTGGATGTGTCCCCTCTGCTCACCCCATGCCAGTGGCTCCTGCAGGGGACACAGCCCAGAGCAGTGCACTGTGTTTTACAGGTCTCAGACCAATGCACTGTGTTGTCCAGGTCTGCACTGGAAGTGCCTGGGAGCTGCTGTGCTC
The DNA here is from genome assembly GCA_013400775.1 of Chaetops frenatus. NCBI lineage: Eukaryota > Metazoa > Chordata > Aves > Passeriformes > Picathartidae > Chaetops > Chaetops frenatus. Next base: position 531,915 of record VZTR01009662.1, read on the forward strand.
CTGTCCAGGCAGTGTGTTCAACCCCCTGTGCCTCCAGCAAGAAGTTTCCCTGTGAGATTTCTGCCAGTCCTGGCACAGGCTCCTCCAGGGATGTGACATGTTTGGTTTCCCTGGGTAAGAACACACCCTGCTTCATAGTTTCCATGCATAAGAAACTTGCTAAGTGCACGGCCTCATCTGTGATTAGATTTTTGTTTCACAGGGCAACAGTGATTTATGAAGCATATTTTCATGTGGTGACCAGAAAATGTTTCCATTTAATGATTGGGCAGTGTACTTTCCTTTATCAAACCTGCTAGAAAACCTTTTATTGTTTTAAGAATATATTTTCACAGGAGTTTTGCTGCTTTAACCAGATTTTCTTTTAAAGGGGCTCTGCTGTGGTTTGCTAAAGCTTTCAGTTTGCTGGATAAATGTGTGATTTGTTGGAACTAGGTGAGGAAACACAAGCTGAAGGTCAGCATGCCAAACAGGAACTTACAAGAGCTTCTTCAATTAGCAGCCCTGACACCGAGATTTTGGGTGCCCTTGACCATGTCACTTTGCTGCCTTGCATGTCAGCTCCTCACCTGAAAATGGAGAACAGTCCTATTAATTTTCCTTTACAGTCCCTTGACCTGTTCATCCCTCCAGACTCTCCATTGGAGGTTCTGCTTCTCACTGGGGCTTGCTGGTTGCCCAGCATGGTGAGGGTTTGCAGTCCTGGCTATCACAGGATATTAATTAATCATTCAAATAAATCACCTCAAAGAAATATTAATTAATCATTGCTCCAGTAAAGAGCTCACCACAGACACTCTCTTTGGGCCCTCAGTACAGCCTCGGAGCTGCTAGAAATTCACTCTCTTTCAAACAGGGCCCATGGACATGATTAAAAGAACCGCCTCAAATCATCCCAACTTTCTCACTATTAAATAGCAGCTACAGCTCCTTCTCTTTTTGATTTTCGTTTCTTATTCTTTTTTTTTTTTTGAACCTGGCAGCCTCAGTCAATAAGCCATAAGCACTGAGCTAAGAAGAACTGCTGTCATCAGACAAAAAGGCCTCCAAGTCCACATCCCTAACAACCTATTTTAATAACAAGAGCAATAACGGGATTTATTATGCATGCGGCTTTCTGCAATCATTTCTGAAGAGAAAATTAGTTTGAAGCCTCAGGCGACAGTTGAACTCTCAGANAAAAAGTGTGATGGGAAAAGTTATTGGAGCAAGAATGCCAGTAAACTTTATCTGTGATCGGGTTGTGTCCTGCAGAGGGTGGATGTGGTGGCTGGGAGCTGTGCAGGTTTGCTGTGCCAGGCTGTTGGGGACACAGGTGACATGAGAGCTCTGCAGTGGGAGCTGGCAGAGCAGGGACCACCAGTGATATGGTCCCAGAGCCCTGGTTTACTGTATGGTGAAGTGGGGGTGAATTCCACAGGGGCTCTGTGCCAAGGAGTTAATCTCAGCTCAGACAGGGCCTTAAAGGAAAAAGTCCAAAAAAACTCCAAAACAAAATTAAACTAAACTAAACTAAATAAAAAAGGAAAGAATAAGAGGGCAAGGGCCAGGTGAGCTGCTGGAGGCAGGAGGTGTGAGGGGCTGGCTGCAGGTTGGGGGCAGGAAGGCAGGAACACTCCTGTCCTTCATGGACCTCTGCCCCCAGGAGCCACGGCCACTGCATCCACACCTGCCCCTTCACAACCACCAAAAAGTGCCTCTCTTCCCAAGCAGCTTCAGGTCCACCTTGAAACAGAGGTTTTTAGGTGCTGGCATCAGCCTGCCCTGAAGGACCTGCACCATCCTCTGCTGAAAGTAGGGAGAGGGAATGAAGTTTGGGAATGGTGGTGGGGTACTGTTCCAATTGACAACATCAACTCTGTGCTTTTCTCTAACCAGGAACAGGGCAAAATACAAACTGCTTCCTCTCAGACGTGCTGGAGTTTCCCCCCAGTTTGTACCTGCAGAGCCCATGCCCAGAGCCCACCTCAGCCTGCAGGTAGATGATATTTGGGAGCTGGGGTGGCTGACACAGCCTGAAACACAGAAATTACTTTACCAGCATGATGCTGGCAGCTGCTTCCCAAGGGATGTCCCATGCAGCCCACCACTGTGCAGAACAGTGTCTGTCTCCAGCAGGGATCCAGGAACACAGTATTTCAGGGATAAAACCCTGTGGGTGACTTCCCTTGATCAGAGAGAGAAAGCCAGCACCAGTGGACTGCCCCAGGGCCAGGTGCCCCCATGCCAAACCACCCTGTCTCCCCCACACACCCAGGGTAGCTTTGCTTTCCCCTGCTCCTGGCTCTGCATTCCCATTTCAGACAAATCCTTGACAGAGCAGCAGGACTCCACTCCCATCAGTGCCCAACTGTTCCTTCTAAAATCTAAAATAAAAGCAACACCAAGAGCAAAGAGTGTGTTTGTATTTGTGAGTCCTCATCAAAGAAAGACAAAGCCGATCACTTTTGTGTATGTAGGACTTCTTATAATTAATAGGAAAAATTTTCCCCCCTCCTGTGGCAGTGCCTGAAGTTCACTGCTGGAAATGCTGCAGACCCAGCTGAGACTAAGAATCTCAAACCTGCTATTAGATGCTCCTTTCTTTTGGGGCTCTGGTTTGAGGATACATTACTTTAATTCAGCTCTGGAGTCTGAGGCTGCCTCTTTTGAACTGTAAGAAGTGACCAAAGAAAATAACATGTGGTCATTGTTTAAAAAGCCCTCATACCAGAAAAGTATATGATCATTTTAAAGGCAACATCAGAGAGTGGGGTCTTCTGCTGGCTTCATCCAGGGCCTTGGCTAACCAGCTAATTCCATAGTGATATTTATGGCTTGTATATAGAAAAGAAAATGGTCTGAAATCCTGTGGCTGTTTGGTACCCATATCTTTAATGTCTAACTGCTTATTCATTCTAAAAAGTGGAATTTAATAAGACAGTTATTGTATGTTATTTAAATACCAATTGATTATTAAAAACATCTTTATTTATAACTGCAAATTATAAAGTACTTGGGGAAGTGCATCCAATCAAATCAGTGGACTGCCTGATGAATATCCTTTCCTAACCCCATCATTTTATATATGGAAAAGAGGTTGACTTATGCAGCAGGAATAAAACTAACTTAACTGCCTTTATGGGTCATTTCTTTCTTTGATGAATACTTGTAACTCCCTGTAACGGTAATAGGACCTTTGCTTTCCAACTGAGCAGAAAATAAACAGTCCTCACTGTAGGGGCTCTCCTGCCTTTTGGGGGACTCTGAGCAGGGATAAGCAGAGGTGGATGAAATGTTCTCTGCTTTAATAATGCATGCCAAAAACATTCCTGAATGAGATCCCCTTTCCCTATTTCCTGACAAATGCTACCCAAAGGGTCCTGCCAGTGCCTGAAAAGAAAAAAGAACCCCTGTACTCCGCTCCTTGGTGGTCCCACCAGAAAGCTGGGTTGATAATGAATAGATCTTCTCCAGACTTTTTCAGAGCAGTCTTTTAAAGTTTTTCTCTCTGACATACATTCCTAGTCTTTGGTGGCTTTTTCCCTGGAGAAAGACATGTTGCAAGGTAGCAGAAATGAGAAGTGCTCATCCCATCCCTCCCTTCCCTTTGGTTTGGTTTCTTGGTTTTTTTTTAACCTATTTTTAATTTTTATGGTTAAGCTATAAGATTAATAAAGGGTTGGAAGAGGTGGAAAAAAAAAAAAAAAAGGTAGGTCTTTCCTGCCTCCTTTTCTAAATGCAAAGTGTAGCTGCTGTTGCAGAGACAGGTTCTGCAACTCCAGCAAGCACTCACAGCACAGCAGGCCTGACTCGCAGCCAAGAAAGAGAAAATCTGATATGGTATTTATGTCTCTGTTTAGGGAAATTAACCCAAAACAAGGTGGTAGCTGAGAAAGGAGGCAATGAAACAGGAGAGAGGAAACTTGTTCTTTAAGAAAATAAAATAAAAGAGAAAAGAGAAAGGAAGCTGGTTTAGGAGAGCTCCTAAATAAGTAACAAACACTTTGAAATCCTGTATCCTGGTGGATTTACAAATTAACTTGACAAGGACAATGGCTTGTTTTTCCTTTGTGAGCCTCGTTAACATCTGAGGGTTACACACCAAGGTGTTGTATCACCAGCAGCTATCAATCAGCACAACTCCCTAAAATCAGTGTAACTACACCCACTTACACAAGATGCAGGCCCAGGAATGGCAGACACATCCCTGGGAGGAGTTAAAGCCAGGGCAAGCACCAGAGCCCACTGCATCAGGTGCTTTTCTTTCTACAGGTCTCTCTTTTTACTTTATTCATTCTTTTAACTTACTGGTGCAATTCACCAAATTTTATTTTGATTCACTATGACAAATTATTTGAAATTAACAGATCTATTGACTCAATCCCTGTTCTATTGTACCTTTTTCCCTTCTAGTATAGCAAAAAAAAAATCCATTCCTAAACAAGACAAGATCTTTTAAAAGATCTTCATTATATTTCAATAGCAATCTTCCTTTTGTTGAGAGAAAATACGTCTCTTTATTAATTAAGAGGAATTTGCTGAAGTTAGTTCCACTGAACAAACACTTTGTTTTGCCGCATGGGGCCAAATACTTTGAATTTTCCTGTGCTGTGGAGTGAATCTCTGCTGTTACTGAACTGAATGCTCTGTAACTCGCAGCAAAAGCAAGAGTGGGCCAAGTCTTGCAGATTTTATGGACATCTCTTTAACCTTCCAAGTATTTCTAAGATACCCATTCACACCAGCAATTGAGCTCCAGATGAATCAGTTATTATGAATACTTGGCCTGTTAAACCTCCTTTTCTCTGCCCACAGTCAGTGAAAAAAAATCTGTTATCGTCTTGCACTTTGCTCGAAATTTCATGCTAACAAATTCCAGTCTGGCCAAACCCCCATTTTTCTCCAAGTTGCTGGCATTTCTATAGCATAATGTGAAATTGGTAGTATAGATCATTAATGTCATTTCCCATCTGTGCCACAGCACAAGGAAGGCTGGGAAGAGCCCTCTGCAGAGGCCTCACTGCACATCTAACTTTCCTGGAGTGAGATGAGCAAGGGAATATCACCCCAAAAAACTAGCCCAAGTATCAGCTCAGGATTTTCCCCTGCAATGAAGAGAAGGAGTTTCTGCCCAAGTCCGCTGTAATTTGTTTGGTTTTGTCCTTGTTTTGCTGAAAAAGGTTGGTGTCAGAATGAGCTGGAGGAGAGGCTGCTCACCCTGCCAGTAATGTGGTAGCTTTAACAGACCCTCAGAAAATAAAATAGTGCCCATTGTGCCTGGAAGCAGAGCCCTCGTTCCAGCAGGGCTGTTGCTCTTGAAAAACAAGGTCCCAGCTTGAACAGGACTCAGACCTTGACCCAAGCCCTGCATCCAGCCAGGCTGGCCTTCAGCAGTGCTGAAAGGGGGGCAGGATTTAGAGCTGGGGCTGGGTTTTATAACTCTGGTTTGACTTCAGGCTTGTGTGAGCGGAAGGCTCTGGGTGGATTTCTATTGCCCCTCTGTGAGTGTCAGCATCGTGGTGTGGGGGGCTCTGCACAGGCCCTCTGTGCTCAGCCAGCTGATGCTCTGCTGCTTTATGGGCCAGGCAAAGCCACCTGAGTGCTGGGGCAGGCGCTCATGTGGGTATTTTTGGACAGCTAACCCACACTTAAATGCCATTTGCACTTATTAAAGTGACATCTGGTACAGTAACTCTGGAGGATTATGTGAGGCAAGGAGTGAAATAACTTCCCCAAAAGGCAAGTGCTGGAGCGTTCCCTTTTGTGTATTGAACATTCCTGTAGGCTCTCCACTTGCTCTTTTCAGACAATGCTTTCTTGGCTGGCTGGATTATTGTATATCACCTCTCTAACCTGCTGTATTAATTTCCATTGACTGTGAAAAGAACTTGTCAAATAAGGAGGAAAAAAGGGGGGGGAGTCTTTTAATCCATAAAGCACAGTTCTTAAAAGCACCTTGTTGTGTAGTAGCTGCACACAAGTGAAGAATTTGTCAGGAATACAGGGCTGCTGCTAATTGTGTGAATAAATTACAGCTTTGGAGCTTGGAAGCCACAAATCATGTCATTGTAGCACTAAGCCATTCCTTTACGGAATTGGTCTTTTACAACCTGGAAAAAAACTTTTTTAGAAAGCTGCCCTGCAGTAAAAATTAGAGAGAGAGAAAAACTCTGTATGTGTGTGTGTGTGTGTGTGTGTGTGTCCATGGGGATGTGAGCAGCGCAGCTCTGCAGTTCCCAGCAGCCTTCTCAGAGTGCAGGGCTCCCAATCTGATCATCTTTAACACCAAGTCCTCTGAAGCAGCCAGACCACAGGTACAGCCTTTTGGAGGGCTGGAGAAATAAGCAGGATTAAGAGAATTTTTCTGTCCATGGGAGGGTAGCTGGTGGTCACTTCTGCAGGATGGATGTCAGCTCCTTCCTCCTTGGACCATTAGGGCAATCCAGCCTCGAAAGGAAATATTAAAATATGTATAGCAAAGCACATGCTACAGATTCATATGGTGTTTACTTTGTTGCAGAGGACTTGCAAAAACCACTCTTGATTACTTCACCCATTAAGGTTTAATTTTTTTTCACAAGTGGGGATCAACAGATTTATATTGTCCATGTAGTGCAGGCACTTGGCCGTTCTGATTTTTCCTTCCAGCTTTGGCTACAGTATCAGAAAAAGGAATACAGGATTTTTTTTTTTTTTTCCATTTTCTTCTGAAGTATCTGTTTTCAGACTGTGGGCTGAGTCTTGCTCTCACTGTTGTCATTTGAAAGGCACCTACTGAGTTCAGCAGCCTTGGGATGCAGGCAAGTCCATGTGCAATAATCCAGTGTGGCACGATCTTTAAAGGGGAGTTTAGTTCTGTGTAAAGAATGACTCCCTGAGATAATTCCCAGTTCATACTGTGAACTAGACAATAAAGTGGAAAGTGCTCCCTGGAATTTCCTTAAGGCAACCTGAAGCTGTGCTCAGGTTCTTTCCCAGTTTATTAGTAGTGTTTGGCAAAGTACCTCAGGCTTCTTTGCAGACCACAGTAATTGGTTACCAGACACTGGAGGACAAGCTGCCTGATAAAATTCAAAGTCTGTAATGAGGCAGACAGGCATGATAACACAGCAATAAATCACAGCCATTGGGGCATATTCCTGGGATGGCTGGCACAAGGGTTTCAATCAGAAGTCAAGAAGGCTCCATGTCATACTCCCCTTGGTGGTCAAAGCTCCCCTGGATCCTCTCCAGGTGTCAGGTCAAAGGCAGCACTGAGGAGCTAACTACAGATGAAATGCCAGACAGGAGATGTGCTCAGACTTGTTCTACAGAGGATGCACTAAAAAAAAGTAGTTATTATTATATACTTCAGGAAGTTTAGATCCTAGACCAACTATCCATTAGTGCAGTACATGAATAATTAATTGCAATCCTGGTACTTGCCTGGGATCATTCTCTGCACAACCCAAAATGACATGGGATAAACACACAGTGCTGATTCAGTAGGTTGAGGAAATGCTCAGCAAAGGTGAGGAAAATCTCAATGTCATCAGTGGTCCCAAATGCTCAATATCTGCTTGGGACCAGCAGTTTGGGGACAGGGGTTTTGCAGCAACAGCTGCTCTTCCCACACATATCCTCACCCTTCCCTGTTTCAGTAACCTCCATGAGTAGGCTAATCCATGTGCCAAAAGTAATTAATGAGAAGAAAGCCTTTCTTCCTCCAAAACCACAGCAAATCATTAGCTTTAATGCAGAACTACTTGTTTAGTAGTCCTGTTCATCAGGACATGCCTTTCCCTGCCAAAACTCCTTCTAAAACGCTAATCCTGTCCCCAAATCTGGCAAATCATAGCAAATATCTCCATCACTGCTTGTTTATAGAGTTTCTTCCACCTTCCTTAGAAAAACTGAGTAGGCAAAATGCTGACATAGCTGAGCTGGAATGAAGAGCAAATGTGACAGCTTAGACAGAGACAGGCAGATGGCTGGATCCAAAAGTACCAGCCTCATGTACAGGGGTCACAAATTCAACTCCCATTCTTGAGTTCTGTGGTTTGACTTTCAAAGTGTGGGAAATTCTCTGTTTGAGAACATTCTTCAGGCACTTTTAGATGTGCAGTACAGAGCAGTCCCTGGAGAACCCAGGTGCCAATAGGCTCATTTGCTTTTATTGCTGAAATTACAGGATGAGTTGAGCCCAGCCTCTGATGATGCCAATATTGCCTAATGTTCTGTATTATGGATTTACCTGAAGGTGAGTGATAGTCTGCTCAGTTTCTTGTGTGCTTTCTTTGATGTTTGATGTTTTCTTGATGCTTTTCATCACAGTTCTTACACAAGGTAGGGCTTTACAGGGAAGGAGCTCAGTGGGGGTATCTGCACCAAGGATTTGCACCCACCTTTGAGGCAGGCAGCAGAGTTTCGGACTATCTGGAGCCCTGGATGTAAGCAGGGTGTTGAAGCAAGTCCAGAGGAAGCCACGAAGATGGTCCATGGGCTGGAGCATCTCTCCTATAAAGAAAAGCTGAGAGAGTTGGGGAGATTCAGCCTGGAGAAGAAAAGGCTCTGGGGACACTTTATAGCACATTCCAGTACCAAAAGGGACTCCAAGAGAGAGGAAGAAGGACTTTGGATAAGGCCATGAAGAGATAGAATAAGATTTCAGCTGAGAGTGTAGGGTTAGATCAGATATTAGGAAGAAATCCTTCCCTGGGAGGGTGGGCAGGCCCTGGCACAGGGTGCCCAGAGAAGCTGTGGCTGCCCCTGGATCCCTGGCAGTGCCCAAGGCCAGGCTGGACTTTGGGGCTTGGAGCAGCCTGGGACAGTGGAAGGTGCCCCTGCCCATGACATCTAGTTGGAAATAGATGATCTTTAAGATCTCTTCCACCCCAAGCCATCCTGTGTTTCTATGACTCCATAACCTTCCTATACATCCCTAAATGAATGCAGGTTTCCCCATACCCTGTGCACCAGAGTGAGTTGCTCTGACACCATGGAGAGACACTGAACCCACACAACACCCCTACACCTTGGGTCATCTTTATCCCAGCTATGGAATTTTTACTGTGGGATGTAATGGTACCTTTATCTCTCCTCTCTTAGTTTGGTGCAGTGCAAACTAATTCTTTTGGCAGATTTTTCCACTGCCAGTGGGGGTTTGTATGGTGCATTATCAATGTTCCTCGCCCTGATGATGCATAGCACTAATCCATCATCAGAGCAAGAGTGTGCTCTGATGATGGATTAAAATAATTTATCATAAGAACAAGGGGCTATAATGTAACACCGTCAAAAGATGGCACCATGCAGAGACAAACAGATCAACGAGGAAATTCAGTAATGCTCATTCAATCAAGTAGATCTGCTGCCAAGAGGCTCTTCTACAGCAAAAGTTTGGCAATCTGAGAAAATACCATTATTTTCCTTGCTGAAACAACTCCTTGCAGTAATGGCAGTGATTTAAGGATTTTCTTTTTTGAACAACGAAGGCAGCCCCCCCATTGCTAGCCACCCTTTTTGGGACTGAATATTCCAGGTAAAATTACAGATCCCTTTTGCCCTCTGCAAGTCCTAATTTTTCCCATAATGAAATGCAAATATAACAGCTATTTAAGCCATCAGTCCAAAGTAGGTTTGCTGCAGCATGGTTAAGTGACTGAGTGAGGATTTAAAACTCAGGAGACGTGGTTATAGTCTTTGCTTTCTCTTGGAAGCACTACATCTGTAATTCAGCACTTCATTCCTGTCTAGTGCACATATGCTTAACTGTAGCCATATGTTTACGTGGATTCTTCAGAACTCTGTTAAATTAAGGATTAACTGAAACACCTATTTAAATGCCTTCCTGGACATAAGTTTATGGAATCTGGACTAAAAGAAACATTGTACTAAAGGTTTAAGAAAAACTCCAAAGAATCTATTTCACTGCTCATGGACAACCATATTTTGAGCTGCTGCTAAGAAATCGATTGTCAAAGGTCTTCTGTCAGGTGAAATGCAATAGAAAATGGATCTGCTGAAAGAACAGAACCAATAATTCACAGAATCATAGAATAAATCAGGTTGTAGAGGGCCTCGGGATGTCATTCACTTTATTTCATCTGGAAACCCAATAGCATATGGATAAATAAAAAAAAAATAATAAAAACCAGAGTGATCTGAAACTGTCCCTGTGATTCCAGAGTACATGCATCTAATGAAGGAGGCACTCCACAGAATGAATAAAAGTACCTCTGTGCAACATTGATTTTCCAGTCTGAATGACAGTGGTTGCCAGTCTTCCTATTACTGTAATTGCTGGCTAAATGAACTATAATTGTATTAAGTGGTAAGTCTGAAATATGTATGTACTGTAAAAAGGAGTTCAAGCATTGCAGGCATAAAAATTTGATTTGCAGTATTTGGAATAAGTTCTGGGAGGAGGTTGGTTTTACAGAAACTGGTGCAAGAAAGTGACTTGGAGGGGTCTGGTTTGTGCAGGGGATGTGGAGAGGGATGTCAACAGGCACCATTTCACTCACCAAAAATAGTAATTACTTACATAATATTGAACAAAATCATGGTGGATAACACAATGCTTAAGATTTTTGCTGCCTCTTTCTGCTTCTTTGACTGTTGCTACTCCTTTTCATAATGAAAGAATTACAGTAGTTTCAATATAACTTTTCATCTTGATATGAGAACTAATGATAGTAATATTTTTAAAAGTCAAACTGAACTGTTTTCACTTATCCAAACCAATTCCTGCAGCAGTTGGGTTTGTTAAAATTTGACATTTCAGAATCATATTTTTTTCTAATTTCAGACAGAAAAATTGTTTCCTTCCTAGACAATTTAGGATATATTTGGGAATATCTGTGGATGCTGTGCTTTGGAATGTGGCTGAAAAGAGTATTAGTGAGGCTGAAAACATAGCAGAAAATGATCAAAATGCTGCCCATGAAAATTCTATTGAGAAGTCCCATAAAATGGTAATAATAGTCTCATGAAAAGTTTTCTAAGTAAAACCCCATAAAACGTCATCTCTCCTCCTGTTAGCCTCACTAAATAGTGGGTAACCACATTCCTTGCCCAGGAGGATTTGCTGCCAGTTTTTCCAACAATAGTGCAATAATGCACATTATTTCCAGAATGGAAAGAAAAATGGACCTTTGTGGAGAAATGCAGCAGAATTCCAGCAGCCATGAAAGGAAGGGCAGCCTGGCCATTGTTCTCAGGGATCTTGGCTGAGTCCTTGACACAGTTGCTGAAAATCTTACAGTAACATTATTGTAAGCAGCAGGGAAAAATAATCTCCCCTCAAAATCTTGCTCACAGTTCCTATTTCACCAGCAGCAAATTGATTGCTTGGCAGGAGAAATATCCCCCTCTTTCCCTGCCTGGGGGCACTGGGAGGAGCTCCCTGCTCTGCTCAGGGCATGGGGGGGCTCCCAGGTCTGAGCCACCCGCACTGGAGCATCCAGGGCAGGGCTGGACCCAAGGCTGAGGCTGTGCAGCCAAACATTCCTAAGGCAGGGCAGATCTGTGCCTGGGAAACAGCCCATTAGGGCCACTGGAGCAGAGATGCCAATTAAAGCAGTCCTCGGGGTGACCTCAACCTCCCAGGCAAATGCCAGCCCAGCACCAGGAATGCCAGGCTAAGGGAGAGAAAAATGGAGCAGCCAGCTCCAGGGTGAGTTGCATTTGGGCAGCTGAGGGGTCTCCAGGAGCTGAGACTGTCCCCAGAGACTGCTGCTATAAAGACATTTCCTCATTGTCTTAAAAATTCTGTTTTACCTGAACGTGGCAGAAATTTTATTTCATATGCTCTGGGATGCTTGGGGATGTTAGAATGACTTTGTTAATCCAGCACAGGAATTGTTCAGGATCCAATCCAAACCCCTCAGCAGGAGAGAGGCTGGACATGTTTTCCTATTTGTACATGAATATTGAGCTTGTTTATCCAAACTTCCTGTCCAAGCAATGCCTGGGCAACCTGGATGGGTGGGTGGATGGATGGATGGAGGGATGGAGGGATGAATGGAGGGATGGATGGATGGATGGAGGGATGGAGGGATGGATGGAGGGATGGATGGAGGGATGGATGGATGGAGGGATGGATGGAGGGATGGATGGATGGATGGATGGAGGGAGGGAGGGATGGATGGAGGGATAGAGGGATGGAGGGATAGAGGGATGGATGGAGGGATGGAGGGATGGATGGAGGGATGGATGGAGGGATGGAGGGATGGATGGATGGATGGATTTTCAAGAGGAACAAAGTTCTCCAAATGAGCTATAAGCAAAGATTTTAAGTGCTGTCCCTCCCTCCCTCTCTTCCCCCACCTCTTCTTAGTGTTTAATTGAGTCATCTGGAGGCATTTTGGTAGGTCAGGAATGCAATTAAATAGCCTGTCTATTGTAAAATATTTGAGCAGTAATACCTGATAAAATCATCATTATCTTGGAGTAATTGACCACATCAGATAATTAAGGTTCCTGAGGCAAAGCTTCACCCCCAAAGGAAGTTCAGTGATATTAGAGCAGAGTCAAAACTGTGTTAAGCCCTATATTTTAGAGCTGTGTAATTCTATCAGTAAAATGGTTGTAGTCTGAGAGTGTAGCCACGATTTGACCTTTTTTTTTTTAATAACTGACTAAGAAGAATACAAAGTATGTTGATCTGAGAGACTGAAAAATCCTGCTGAAAAATGAAGTTTGAATAAGACTCTCCTTAAAAATAGAACACCCCACCCCATTCCCTACCCCACCCCCTGAGAATGGCAAAATTACATCCTATCTACAGCCTGGTGAATATTCAGCCTAAGATGGATAAAATAATTAGCCCAGAAGCTCTCCAGTGCTGTGAGTACCTTCATAGTTTGACAGAAAGATAATTCTGACCTTGATGCCTTCATAGTTCTAAGTATTTTTTTTCCCAATCACAATCAGAAGTTGTAAGAAGTAAAACATAACAACAGAAGCCTCTTGTCTTAGCTGTAAAAGTAGGACAAGTATTTCCCTCTCTTCAGACATGATGTAAGCAATAGCTTTGTCAAAGAATTAGTCACAAATGAGACATATCTTAAACTTCATTCCACTGTGTAGAATGATAACTTTTCAGGACTTAATAATTAACCTTTTAGGGATTCGTTCAGCTATGCAACACCTTTGGATCAGAAGGGCTCTTTTTAAAAAAACACCACAGCCTCTACTTTAAATTAAAAAAGGTGAAAAAGCTCCCAGTACTGGAATTTGAGACTGTTACATCCTACATCTGTACTGCTAAATAAAAGCACCAACCAAGGCATGAACACAAAGCCTGGGTTCTCATAGTCTGGGATAATCCTGGTTGAGCAGGGAGTTTGGACCACACAACCCACAGTGCTCCCTTCCAGCCTCACCCCTCCTGCAGTTCTGTGACTCATCTCTTTTTTTTTCCCCAAACAAAGGGCCAACACATTCCATTGTGATTTAAAATAGTTTTTCTTACTAAGAGTTGGGAGTTAGAGCAGGTTGTTGTGTGTATTGGACCCTTTGCATTTCTGTGCAATCATTGGTGGTGTTGCTCTTTTGTGCTTTGCCGTTTCTTTTCTCTGGAGTCACTCTCAAATGTCTTTGATTTTTTTTCTCTCAGTACCCTACAGGAATATTTTTTTGCTGCACTTGCGTTCTGATCTTTTTTTTTTCTGAAAAGTGACTTAATGAAAAATACGTACCAGAATGCTCCGTGTGAGTAGCCTCCAATGCTGAAGATCAATAACAGTTTATTTGATCACTGACAGCAAATGCTCTTTCAATTAAGCAGGTCACATAAATAACTTTCTGGTTCCAACATTATTTGGAAAGGTTGAGTGTAAAATAAATGGGATTGGGTTGGTGCAGACGTCCCTCAAAAAGATTGGAGTAAAAAGCCACCTAAGTACTTGGATGCTGATCCTTGCTTTATTAGGCTGTCCTAAGACAGCCAAACTGAGTTTAGAACTCTGCTTAGGCTACACTTTTCCATAAATTTTCGTCTCTTTGTTGATTGTGAGAAAGATGAAAGCTTCTAAAGAAACAGTTTTCATTTGGTTTCTTTTTTTTTTTTTTTGGTTAGTTATTTCAGCAAGAAACACCATATATCACATGCCAAAATTAAATTATGCGTGTGTGTGCATATCTTTTTACCCCTCTTTCTTTAATATAACCCAAAAAATGTCCCATTCTGCCTCTGGGAGTTGTTTTATCCCTACAGGTTTCTCTCATTCTTACAGCCACACTTGACTGGGCATCTGAGCCTGGGAAAGAGTTTATATTCACAGCAACATAATTTCACTGTGTGTAACTATAGACAGATCAACCTTAAAAATGCCAGGCCAGGTCCAGTCATGCTTCGCTAAAATCAGTGTTGTGCAAGTAAGGTCAGCATCCTTAGAATGAAAACATATAGAACAACACATGGAAAATATTCTAAAGAAAGGGAAAGCTACAAATGACATTTTCTTGTTGAAAGCTTGGAAGTCTGCACATAAAAATTAACAAGAAATCTGTGTTTCATAATGGAGACCTGAACTAAACAGTAGGGATTAATGATCTGTAGGAGTGTCCAATATTCAAATCAAAATCTGGAGTCAACTTTTACAGTTATCCTTAATCCACAAATATTATAAACCCAAAACTTCATCAAAGCACTTTTGGATATTTGATTGTTCACAAAGCAATAGGGATGATCTTTGTTTCAATTGAGTTGGTTCTGCAAAATGGTGCTGCTGTCCTTCCCCCTTTAATTTTTCCAATACCTGGTTTCTGTGGAACAAGTTGTGGGGGGAGAAACAGATTCTGCAGCTGCTGAGAAAAAGATCAGAGGCACCAACCTTGTTTAAAAATTCCACAATCAATTTAGGAAAAAAACAGTAAAACCCCAGGAAACTTCCCAACTTCACTAAGAAGTTCTCAGTTCAAAGATAGCTGTACTAGGAGGAATCCACAGGATCTGCCTGTCAATAGGTTTCTTAGAGGAAGAAATGTTGAGGGTTTTTTTTTTTTTTTTCTTTCTCTGTCATTGAGAAACAACTTTATAACTGCAGAACAAGGTGAAACTACTAACAGGGGCTGGTGGGAGAGGAGGAAGGGAGTTCTTGTCCTGAGGAAGACTTGCTTCTGTGAACTGCTGCTGTTGATCTCTCAGCTGCTGAAAGTTAGAGGGAATAACAATTTTCTACATCTTAGGGTCCATATCTGGAGGGTCTGAGCACCCCCAGGTTGTACAAAGCAGCTTACTGTGCTTTGGACCCTGAACTCTTGGTTGTTGTAATATGACTTTAATGTCATCCCAAGAAGAGCTAAATGGATTTAACTCGGCAAAGTCAATACACTCACAGACACAGAGCACTGGGTTTCCAAAGCAGCCCCTGGAAAAGCTCCATGAGGATGCAGAGCTGAGACACTCCTATGCTTTGCTTTTATTGCCTTACTTACAAAAATACTCCTCAGTATTAGAGCACCTACAGGTTTAAATTTCCTGGACTGCTGTGGTGGGCACTGGGGTTTGGCTGTCATAACCACAGGGACTGGGGCAAACTCCAGCCCGGGCACCAGGGTGAAATGGGGGTCCTGTGCCCAGTGCTGGGCACATGGCAGAGGAAAAGCAGCATGAACAAGGCAACCTGGGAGTGTTGATCCCCTCAGCACATCCTCCCCAGTCCTACTCATCTGCAGCTAGCAACAATAACGTTTGAAAGTCACTGCTGTGTTTGTCCTCTGGGATTTAAATCACTTTCTAAACCAACTGGTACTTTCGGACATGAGTTTCACCCCTCAATAATCCACTGCATAAACCAAAACTTCTTTTCCCTTTTAATTTCAACCCTTATGTTATGAGTAACAGTGAGTAATCCAGCTATGACTGCGATTCATTAGTATGGCAGGATTGCTTGGAATAGGAGGAAACCAGTCTTGAATCCTCTTTTGAGAGCTACTTATCCCAAAAGGCTTTTATTGTTCGTGAAGAACCAAGGCTGAATGGCAAATGCACAGAGACAACACTTAACTTTCCGGCGCAGGAGTGTGATCTTCTTTGCACAAATGCATGTGGGATGAGTGCTGAATAGAAGCAAAATGAGCATGCAAATCACCCCATGCACCAACTGGGGTTTCAATGCCTGCAGAGCTGGGTGTTCACACAGGATCCTGCTCGCACGCCTATCTTCAGGGAATTTGAATGCTGAAGCTGGCTCGGTGCCAAAGTACATATTCACTTCTGCACATGCCCTTCAAAAAAACCAACCTTCCTGAGGCTCAGCCTGGTGTGCTGAATAGCACACCTGGCCATCAGGCAGGAGGCAGGAGAGTGACTCCAAGCTCAGTTACTCATGGAAGCTCTGTGGCCTCAGTTTCCCTCCTTCCTCTCTGCTCTGTTTTTCTAGTTAGAATGCAAATTATTTTGAGCTGGTGCAATGTCTTTTTATGTGTTCACACTACCCTAATGCAAATCATAATGATGACAATTGTATTCAATTGATGGGCTTTTCTGAAATTTCCCTATCACTAACTTTTATACTACCCATCACAGCTGCAAATTCCTAAGGTGACAGCACCTATTGCCCTGCCATTATTATGCATAATAATAATTTAACTAAAATAGTATCAGAAAATGTGCCTTACACAAAATGAATGTAAATTGATTTTTTTTTCTCCTTTCTCAAAGCTTATTACTAATTGGTATTTTTAGAGCTGAGATTCATTTTCATACACTAAAATTAATGGTCCATATCAGCGGGTGTGAATCAGGATAGCTCTGTTGAATTCAATGGGTCCTTTATCCTTTACTCCGGCAAAGAATCTCACCTACCATTCCAAAGAGCATTTTCTTTTTTTTGTAACTCACAAAGTAATTGCATTTTCAGCCTTATGTCCTGATCCTGCAAATAATTGTGCAAGACATTAAGTTTATGTAGATAAGAAGTGCTGCTGATGCCACTGCAGCTCCTCATGTGAAGGAAGTTACGGTTTTGCAGGATCAGACCTTAAAATGCAAATGAAAACACTGCAAAATCCAATGAGTTCCCAGTAATATTTTAAGAATGCCAGCAACTAATAAATAGCCTATTCTAATACCTACAATTACTGCAAATTATGTTGTACAAAAAGGGGGCAGAAAGTAGATAATTTAGGTGGCTTAATACTTTTTGTTTACTATAAAAGAAAGTCCAATCTTTTTCTCCTGGAAGCTCTGTATCCCACACTGTCTGCAGCAAGTCTTTGAAATTCAGCAGGGGGACAACTCTTGGATTAAAGATGTAGTTTTTTCCTCAGCCCCCAAGAAATTCCAACTATAGTTCTGCTGAGACAAAGTGTTTTGAAATAGCCAATTCACTTCTTGCTAGAAAATTTGGCAATGAGTGCTGATTGAAATAGGAATTTGGAAGACTTGCTCTTTTCTTCCCCCCTTTCCAAGAAAAAATCCTTTGCTGCTGGGTGTCCTGGATCTCAAATGTGATGTGTGTTAGCTGATGTGCTAACAGTGCAAGCCTAAATGCTGCTGATGGTGCACAAAGGACTGGTTACCACAAGTTCTTTACACAACAAGAAAACAACCCTTTTAAGGGATGAACAAGAAAGTTTTAAGTCTCAAAATTAAGCGAGCGAAATATAAGAATTAATAGAAATTCAGGATCCTTTATTAGCTGGCCAGCTTACAACAGTACTAAACACAGAGTCTTCAATAACAGGATTGCACCCACTCCTTCTTCTCACCACTGATGAAATACTGAGTGTGTCTGATGAGCACAATTAACATGGAATAGGCTTGAGTTTACCATGGAGACAACACTTTTCCCCCCCCGGTTTTTGTATGTAATATATACATTACCATGTACTTTTTTTTTCTGCTTTAAGGCAAATTGAGTTTGACATTTATACAAGAAGCAATAAAACTGATGCAGTCAAAGTATATTCCTAAAACAAGTTCAGTAATGTCTCTTCCAAACTACATTTGAGTTAGTGGAATAAATGCCTTTTCATGTTTGCAGTTGAAGCACCGGCCAATTCTGCCAAATGGTTTTTGGAAAATTGCCTTCAGAATTGACTTTCCCTGGGGAAGATTTGCTTCTATGGAAAGAGGAGATACTGGGAAAATTTGAAAGAGAGAGAAAGCAAAAGGGAAGGCAGAGGGAATAGGTTAAAGGCTAACTTTAAACAGGTGGCTCTAGTTTTTCTTTGCCCAAATTGTTCTATAATTTTTTTTATCCTAACACTTTCTGATTAACTATAGCATATTTCATTCTAGCAAGAGTAATTCCATGCTAATCCACCTTTGCTCTTACCTCAGCTCAGGTTGGATGCTTTGCTCTCTGGGCCTCCCAGTTCTCAGGAGCAAATTCAGATTTGGGAGTCTTGTAATTCCAATTCAGCTTACCTATCTGGGAGTTCTAAATCATTCAGGATCCCATGGATTTGATTCCTCCCAGTTAAGAAGGGGAAAGATGGGGACTTCTTTCAGCAAGCAGTTGGTGTTAGCTGGCTTGCATAGAGATGCTGGTTTGGACTCCCTTTGATCACCCAATTTCCTCTCTCATCCGAATATGTGTGAAATTTCCTCTCTCATCTGAATATGTGTGTCCTTTTCTCCAGTTGTCATAATCTATTTTGCTACCTGAAAGAGAATATCTGCATAAGACAGTGCAGTAGCTACTGGAGGATGGTTTAGTTCATATATAGCCCTTCTGGGCTACTTTACAAGTTGGCAAGCTTGGGAATCAGCAAGTAGTCATCGTTCAGGGAACGAATCTGCTCTGTTTCATGTGTGTTAAATGCTATTTCCTAGTCCATCTATGGATGACCTGACTGAAGGAAACATATTGCAAATGTATGTGTCATATAAAATCAAGCCCAACAAATATCTCTTGTAATACATAGCATTTTCCATCCTTCATGTTGGAGGTGAAGCACAAGCAGAATAATTTTGCACACATTGCAACACGATGCCTGCAGCTCGATGGGGAGAGCTACAGCACAGAACGTTCCAGTGAGAATCCCTAATGTCACTGTTTGCACCATAACTGCTGCTCTGCTGTCCTGGGACCATCCACACCCAGGCACGTCCCCACTGCTCAGCTGCAGGGTTTGCCTTTTGCTCCATTTGCACTTGCAGGTCCCACACACCCTGCACACAGTCTCACTGTGACTGCAGCTCCAAACTCCTGGGGATTTCCTCTGGGCTGTCGAGCCACATCTCCCTCCTGCTCTTGAGATCCCACAGAGGGGACTGTGCCCACCCTTGGACTCTGACCCTCTGCACTTGACATCTTGGATTTGGGATGCCACCCATGAAACTGATACGAGCAGCTAGGAAAGGAGGAGGGAGTTTATTTTTAAGTTGCACCAGGCAAACAGCTGCAGCATTTTCTCCATGGCAGAAGAGCTCTCACAGGAGAGAAGGAGGCCTGTCTTATTGCCTCCAAATTTCTCCCCTCTAAAGAGTTTCAACCTTTCAAGACTCTCCCTGTGCAAACCTCCAGCTCATGTGCGCTGGTGAACATAACTCTAGAGTGTCGTGGAGGAAACCAGAACTATTTTTATTTTTGGTTGAGTAAACATTTAGCATTTAACAGTTAGGTGTTTATTTCACTTCCCAAACTGCCTCCGGCTCCAGCAATGCTTAGCATGATCCTTTTCTCAGGGAGGGGGAGAAGAAAGGGGATTGAGTTAAATGCTCTCAAAATGGAGAGGCCTGAGGAATCACAAACTTGTATCCACCGCCACACATCCCACCTCAGCCCCCCTCCTTCCTTGCTCCAGCCCTCCTTGGAAGGAACCTGACAGGAAATATTTTAGAGGTAGAGAATTTTCAATGAAAATATTATTTCTCCATCTGCCCACGCTTCCGCCCTCGCAGGTTGTATGGCTAAGTGACATTTAGGAATGTGTATCCTGCAGGCCGCTCGGTCGCCGGTCTCCTCACATGTTGCTTTCCCATCAGGAGCCCTTCAAGGCACCAGGTCCTCCTGCCTCCGAGTGTCACAGGAGACACTTGACCTTCCGGAGCATGTCAGAGATTTTCGGGTTTATTTCAACCCTCGGTGGCTCCTGAAATTGAAGGGGCTGAGGCCCTCTCCGTGAGCTCCCCGCAGCCTTCCTGGGAGGTACAGGGAAGGGTGGGGTCCAGCACTGCTCCAGAGCTCTGGGATAAAAACCCAAAACCCGTGAAACCTAAAGAAAGTTGGCTGGTCTTACACGTGTGGAGCTATTCAAACCAGATGCTCGCATGCCTTCCTGCCCACGCTGCCTTACCCACACTGATCCGCTCCTAGCCCAACAGGAAGCTTCAGCTTTTTGTACCTTGAGCCATTTTCAACAAAAGTCCTGAGAGGAGAGGGACACACGTGTGCTGCAGTGACCTACAAGAGGCTGCAGTCAGCAGCAGACCTGCCTGTTCCTCCACCCAAGGGCTGCCATGTTGCACTTTTTTCTTGGGCAGGTTAAATTTATCCCAGATGGTTGGGAAGTGTTAAGGCAACATGGCTTGACAAATAGCGTGTGTCTAAGAGGGAAGAGGAAAATGGCTGAGGTTAATTTGTGTTGGGAATTAACGTTGGGGAAAAAATGAATATTATTTTGACACATTTCAGCTGTCCCACCATCCCCTTTTTGAACTGGTTAATATTTAAAAAAAACCCCTGTGTCTAGTTCTGTCTTGCTTTTCAGCCATGTTTCTCTGGTCAGAACTACTCTGTGCTCTGCCTCAAATCTCCTGTGTTTAATCCCCTCATTCCTAAATCTTGGCTTTATACTAACATCCTTATCCCTATTTCTAGCTTATTCCAGTCAAATCTTACCAGTGGTTCTAATAGGGACATGCCAATTTTAATACACATCAGCCTCTCAGAACAGTGGTCACAAGAAAGCTATAGCAGATTAGGGAGGAAGTCCTTGCCCAGAACCCAACTGAATCCATCCATTCCTGGCAAGAGGAAAGTCAGGTCCAAAAGTATTTTTTTGCCTTGTTGTTACTGGAATAACAATAAAAGTCAAGGTCAGAAGTTTAAAATAGACCTCATGGAGGCAAACTTTTTTTTTGAGCTGAACCTCTCAAACCATACATAACTGGGTTGATTTTTGAAGAGTTCTGAACATGCCCTGAAAATTGTGAAATCTGCAGTGTTCTCCTATTGACTATAAATGTGCAGCTCAGGGCCCAACAAGCCAGGGATCCTAATGAGGCAGAGAATCTGGGCTACCATTTTGATAGGCTCCAGGAAAGCAGGAAATATTGAGCCCAGACTTGCTAAATAATAATCACTTTGCCAATGTTTCTGTTTATTTTTCCTTTAAGTGCTGATTGCATTTCTTAGCCATTTATTGCCACTTCTCCCCAAGTCCCTTGGCAATTACTGTCTCACAAATCGAGCCTGGTCACAATCACACCTGACTTAACAACATAAAATGGTGTGAAAACGGCTAATAGAGGAGTTAACAAAACATTTTAAAAATTCCCACCCCTCAAATTACTAATTAACATCTATGAGGCTCAAATCCACGGCCTGATATTAGCATAATTCCGTGGGTTTTCACTGGTCAGATGAACCAGTAAGATCAGTGTTCCATTCACAGAGATTGGGCTTCCCTGATTTTTTCCATCAGCAGTGAATTCACTGCTGCCTGTGCCTACCCTGAGTGCATGGGCAGCTGCCGTGCTGTACACTGGACCACTGACATTGTTTTGGTTAGGAAAAAACAAGAAAAGGGCTGGTTGTTTGCACCCCACAGGCTGATGCAGCCTCACAAAGAAGCAGAAATAGCTGTGGCAGAGGGCTGGGAGCAGAGGAGGGGTCCTGGGGGAGCTTCTCACCCCACATCTAGGCTGTGGTACTTTGCCACTGTGCTTGGCTCTCTCACACTCAGAATACATTAGCCAGTGCAATTAAAGATACAGGAAAAACACATGTTAACAATTTTCTCACTGCAGACTTGTCAGGTTTTTATTTATTACTTTTTACTCACTGTGAAACGTGATTATTCATTGGTGAGATTTCGAAGTTTCTTAGAATGAGTAAGGAAGAGAAAAATCCCTTTGGTTTGCTACACGAGTTCATCAGAAAGGTGATCAGCCACATAAACACCTACCCCTCTGCCCCTTCCCACAGCCATGCATTAGCTCACAGCTGTGTGGATACAGGCTTTGAGAGCTGAATGACCCATTAATCTCCATGTGGAAAATCAATAAATTGAAAATAATTAGCTGGGTATGAGAAGAAGCAAAAAATCAGACAGCTGTTATTTAAAGCATGACTTAGGCATGTAGCAACAAGGTGTAACGACATACAGGGAGCAGAGGAAGGAGGGGGAAAGGACAGAAGGATTTGAAAGAGAGAATGGAGTGGTGAAGGCACTGAAATGTGTGTTTATGTATAACCCGTTCTAAATAGCTCCATACCAGCAGTGTTCTGCAGTGAGGGCTGTGCAAGGATCAGCAGGGCTTTGGGAAAATGCAACCCCCTGGATGAAGCTCCTCACTAGCAGGGCTGGAAGGGCTCCAGTAGTCACCAGCACTGGAAAAGGGAACAAAATTCCAGCCACTCTCGACAGGCATTTTCACGATATTATTCACCCCCAAGTAGGCAGACAGCGGGGGCTGCAGTGGGAGTGCAGAAACAGCAGCAGGGTGGGCACAGGAATGGGCCACAGCCACCCTGGGCAGTGCCAGCAGGGCAGGACTGAACGGGGCAGGCGCAAGGTGTCCCTCTCCTCCCTCCTGCTCCAGGTCACACCGACTTGGGACAACCGCTGAGCAAAAACACTCCGAGGGAAACAAATGAAGAGAACGAGGAGAATGTGGCTCTCCAGTGGGGAGACAAAAACAACAGCAGGCTGAGGCAGATCAGCAATGTACCAAACTGCTCCCAGCTCAGCTATGACAGATGGTCTCAGCAAGGGATATTCCAGCTGAGCTCCCGAGTGCATTATTTTTAGGCTGAGATTTAACACCCATGTCCCTGGCCAAACCAAGGATTCTAGGCGCAGTTTTGGGTACTGAAGCACCAGAAACTTTACCAGCTATTTTGCATTTTGTTTATGGTGGAAGCTTAATGGGATCCATTATGAGAAAAAATATACAGGGCCTGAAGTAGAAAATTGCTAGACAAGGTACAATCCTAGATAGAAACCAACACAGAGAAAATTCCTTGTGGAGACAGAGACTGTTTAGAGGGAGAGATTAAAGCAGAAGCACTACAGGCCATACCCAAGGATGTCCTGAAAAGGATAAATGTTAACTGGAATAAAGAACTGCATTTTTTTAAAGAAAAAAATAATCTCACCTTTCTTTCAAGTTGCTGAGCAGAGCATGAAGCAGGTGACTACATCTGCCAAGAGCCCAACACAAGATCTTTGAGGGCATTACACACTTAATTATCATTTTGTTTAACATTAAATTTAGATTTAACTCCTCCAGGAAAGCCTACCAAGACTTCTGTCAGTCCACCTGAGGAGATACAGCAGTAATGAAGGTCTTCCTCTCTCCAAGGGGACTCCTGTGCTTACCCACCACCATTTCTGTGTGTGGAGAGACATAACATGTAAGGGGATTCCCAATTTCTATATTCAGCTAAGCATGAATATGACAGCTGATATAAAACTGTAAAGAATGAAGGATAGGAAAGGCATCTACTTACAAGGCTGCTCAAAACTCAAGAGTTTCTATCTTGAGGTTGACCCAGCTTTGAGCTCAGATTTCTAGCTTTGAGCTTCTAGCTGGACACTGGATACAAAATGGGCCTGTTACCTTTCCCTCTTTGTGTCTTCAAGCATTGGTGAGCAAGTTCTGCCACATGCAGGCTCATTAATCTGTTTAGGTGAAGGCCAGGAAGGGAGTCACCCAGCTCTGGGATGATTTTGGAGCTGTGCTTGAGGAAAAGACCCAGAAGCAGCTGTCTAAAAATTAGTTGTTGTCCCATTGAGGGAACTAAGTTTCCTTGTCCTGGTATTGGCATATCCCAGATCTGTAGAGGAGGCTGGATTTAATGCAAATTATCTTGTGTAGATTGGAGTTGCTTTATTCATCTCCGTGCTCTGCTTTCTCAGAGCAACAGTGCTTTTCTCCTCTATTAATCTCACTTTCACTGACTGTTCAAAGTCTGGAGTTTTTCTTCCACAGCACTTCAAACCTCTGCAAATCAGTCTAGTTCTTGCCAACCTCTACAAGCATTACATTATCTAGGACTGGGAGGACTAATCCCTTCTGTTCAACCTAATGAAAAGCTTTCTAAATACAACCACTACCTTCTCGTTACTCTACACTATCAACTTCTCCTTCCAGATTTAATGACACATCCATGCTATTTCTCCTCATTTATAAGAATAATCTCAGGGCCTTATCAAAATGTGTTCACTACAGGACAAAAATCAGATTTACAATTCTTTAAGTGCAGAATTCATGCCTTTAGATGTAGCCTAATGATGAGGGGAGAGAGGCAACAATGGCACAGTTCAGATCAAACTGCAAAATCAGGGATGTTGGGATGGTTTTGTTTTCAACCACTTCAGCCACCCAGACAAGGAAAAGATTCCAATTCCAGGTTGTGGGTTGCTTATTCTGAAGCTGTTTTAGATAGCTAGAGGAAGGGGAGGTGTTTCATCGTCTCCACTTTCTAAATACAGTGTTCACCAGGATTTTTCATTTTATTAGGTAGGATGACAGTTCGTTCTGCCTTTCTTTTGATATCCAAAGCTAATGTATTTGCCCTTCTCACTCAAAAGTCTGTATGACTGCACTTGTGTTAAGGGAACAGATAAAAACTTGAATACTTCTGCTGTGAAAAGTCTGCTTTTAATAGTTTGGATGGATCTATTTGACTAACTACAGAGAATAGGACAAAAAAGATTGGGTTACAATAGGAAATAAAAGGACTTTTCAGGGAAGAAGAGGATAAAAAGGGCAGCTGAATTGTAAGGACGAAGGCTGTGCTAGTTCCCCACTCCTACTCTGTGCTGCAGGAAATCAGTAAAAATGCAGAAAGAAATCCAACAGGCTCCAGAGAGTAAATAAACCTGTCTGTGATATGTGAGCCTCATCAAACATAAAAAACAAGGACTTAGAAAAATGGGGTTGCAGTAAGGACTGGGATGACTCAGACAAGTAGAAGAATGACAGCAAAGGCTGTATCAGGTTGAAGAAGAAATCTGGCCAATTCTAGTCAGCTAAAAAATTGTCCCTCAGCCCTCCTCCCTGCCTGAAGAGAGGCTGCTTTGGGGGCCAAAGCAAACCTGGGGCTGGGAAGGCTCCAGCATCTCTGCTTGGAGCAATAACCATGTCCAGGATTACCCTTTTACTGTGCTTCTACTTCACTGACACTTCAAGCCACCAAGAAAAAATAAACTAGAATTAAATTACATGAGAAAAAAGCCTGGGTTGGAGCAAACCACCAGACCTCTGCTTCTGAAAAGCTTCAAACTCCCCCAAAGCAGTTGTGTCTGGGTGACAGAGCCCAGGACGTGCTGAAAAGAGCTCCTTGGGAGTACAAGTCCAGACAGCTTTGCCAAGCCTGGGGAGCAACAACTGTGCTCCCTGAGCAAGCCAGAGCCCAGCAGTTTCCCAAAGATCAGGCAGTGTGAGGCTGTTCCTGAGTGTGCCCTGCTCCTGCCTGCAGCCCCTGGGCAGCAGCACGGCTGCAAGTGGAGTCTTGTGGTGGAGGGAAGAGAGAGACGGGAGAGCTCCCAGACTGACGAGCAGGTTCTGTGGTTTTGTTTAAGATGCTGAATCAGAGTTTCACCCGGAGGGGGGGCAGAAGGGGATGGCTCAGGGTTGGCAGGTGCCTGCAGGAGCACTGGGGCTGGCCTATCTCAGAGCCTGGCACACAGCCCTGCTTGGCTGGTTTCTGGCTCTCCGAAGGGAGTGAACGTCACTGTCAGACCCGAGCGTGCTGGTTCTTGTCGTGTGGCCCTACCAACAAGGGAAGGCTCCTTTGAACAAATCTGCAGCAATTTGAAGAGATAATGAAATTCAGTATCCACCCAGGCTGCTAAGCATGATGAATTGTGAAAGGTTCAGAGCTTAGTTTTGTCCTGCCAAACTGTCCCACTCTGCATCCAAGAGCAGCTTCTGGCGTAGATGGCACAGCCCAGATCCTGGCCATCACTTTGTGGGGCTGAACAGTTGCTCTGCACTACCACAAATGGTACAAACACAAGCAGCAGCTCTTGGTCGTTGAGTGCAGAGTGGAAGAGTGTCACACAAGCCTGTTACCAGCTCAGAAACAGCTGTGCCATAATCACAGAAAACACTGAACATCTAAAATGGGGATGGGCTGGACTTCCTTCAGAAGCACAGTCCATATTCTGCCCACTGCAGGGAGCACTGGTAAACTTCTTACCATTTGGCAGCACTTCAGTTATTGACTGCAGTGAGCTGGTCTGTAATTTCCTGCCCTTGCCATGGCTCATTCTGGTCAGTCCAGTCTTGTTGCACCATGGAGGGATGTACCCGTGCTCCTGCCCTGTGCTGCAGTGCCAGCTCACCAGATGGTGTGCAACGATGCTGTGCTGGGGCTAAGGAAACAAATCAGCAACACCCTGAGAAGAGGAAGTAGCAACAAGATGGTTTAGCTCAAGGAGGAGAAGGTTAGAACACGAGTAATGCCTTCAGGTCAAGGTGAGGTGCAGGAGCAGAGCTGATTGAGGAAAGCCTTCATAGCTCCCAGTGACCCCATTATGCCAACTTTATACCAAGCTCCTTGTGCCCTCACTTCCCTGTGTGTTAAAATTCACCAGGAAGATAAATAGTTACTTCATTGCCATCTGGTCTTATTCTGCTAGATAAGTAATCAAGGCTATTCTATACAGGAGAAATATCACTTAACTAAATATCATCCAAAACACAACCTACAGATATTTGAAAGTCACCATTATTTGTTGACATTTGGGACTGAAGCAGCTGGACCAAGACAGGGCAGGTTACAAGCCAGGTATTTCTCTGCCCTTTCACTATTGCTTGAAAACTTCCATGAAAGTTATATTTTTTTTCTAAAACAAATTTTTTAAAAAGTAGCTGCTGAAATAGAAATTTCTTTTCTGCACTTTCTTTGAGTAGCTGCAGTCTGGATTTAGGGATGATTTAATTTCCAGATTTCAGGAAATTGAAAAAAAAAAAGAAGAAAAGAAGAAAAGAAATATTTGTGTTTGGGTAAAACCCTGCCCTTTTTTAATGTAATATCTCCTCCCTACAAAAATAGGGCATAAATACTGCAAATCCTTATTGCATTGGCAGAAATTTTTGTTAGGAACCAGCAAGCACAGAAGCGAACACGCTCTCAATCAAGTTCAGTGACCTGCCCAAAGCCACAAGGACAAAACAGCAAAGCAAAGCACCGAGCCCTGAGATCCAAACCCCACACTCTGCTCTGGCCACTGGGCCTGGCAAATCCCAATTAGCAACAAGGACAAGAGATCCACCAGAGATAAGTGGGCCTAGCTGAGTGTCTGACTCTGCCTCAGAGTGGTTATGTGGGTGGTGCAGAATTTGTCAAACAAGATGTTCACAAAGATCTCCCCGAGCACAGCCAAGAAAAAATGAAGACAACCCTACCATAAAGTGACACATAATTCAGCTGAAGTGAAACACACTCATACAACAGCGGAGAATAACTCATTCCCCTTAGGCAAAACTCATCCAAAAAGCTAATAATGAAAACTGGAGGTCTCCAAACCATTATTTTTACTTTGCAGGCCAGCAGCAGGGATAGCTTATGTGGTTAGCAGCTGACTCTGGAGTTTTATTCTGGTTTCCAGCACTAAGTCCCTGAATGATCTTGCAGCATCACTGTCCTGGGCCTCAGTTTACTGATCAGTGGGATGTGGGTGTGGGTCAATTACAGAATATATAAGTCGTACGTATGAAATATTCTGGATGAACACAGGTGGGTCTGGATGTGGAGGCACGTGGTTCTGTACCTGTTTTCCAAACAGATCCTTGAAATTGTAAAGTAACTCACATGCTTGAAGCTTCTACAAGAAAAAAGAGAAAATACACCTGCAGATGTATGGGGTGCAGAGCTCAGATTTGCTGGTGTCGATGGTCATGACTCAGAAATCATGGGAAAGAGGTCAATGCCTTAATAATGGCCCATTTTAACATGCACTCTGCTCTGTAGTTTGGGAATGGAATACAAGTGCAACTCTTTCTTGAAAGGTCATTGAATTGAGCTGAACCGACCCAACCAGTTACTATTGGCTTGTGGAAAAACCAGGGACAACCATATTTATGATGATTACTCTGAATAATTGCTTTGCAGCTAAAATGCTTGAAGCAATGGAGCTTGGTTTTCAAAAGAAATGTTTCATCAGAGCTTCCTAAATAAAATAATTGTGGAAAGTAACTGGAAAATGGAGCTGGTGGTTGGATTTGTGTTAATATATATGTGAGTATATTTATGCATGGATATTTCTGTATACATGTGTAAAGCAGTGCTGATCAGGAAAGAGAATAAAGCAATTTCTTTGTACTGAAGGATTCTTCCTGAATGTGTTTTATTACTACTACTGTCATTAGAATTATTATTTCAGTGGTTGCAATCATATAAATAAACATATTTTAAGGGACCAAAAATGTAAAAATCAGATGAGTAATCCATGAGATATAGTACTCAGTGTAAGCTATAGAATGAAACTACAGCTTTTAATATATACTGTAAGAGTTAATGAATAGTAAAAATAACACCTTTTTTTTTCAGGTGTTTTTTTTAGGTCTGAAGTAAGAATCTGTGCTTTACAAAGAGTTTCCTTACTGGTTATGGGTCACACAATGTTACTGCACCTTTTAACCTCAGCAACTTCTCACATCCAACACAATAAAACTTTGCACTGGGGAAACAAGAAGGTGAACTATTGCAGTGAGTCATCTTCTAAACATTTCTGGTGTGAGGATAAAACCTTGAAAGGACCATTTTTATTGACTCATACTATGGAGGAATCCCTACTTATGAGTTACCAGGTTACCTTTTCTTCAATTGCTAAGCAAGTTTCACCCCCTCTTGGTTCTCAAATAAGCTGAGACGTTTAAAAAATAGACAGTGTTGGACAACTGCTGGTTTGAAGCTGGTTCATGAAGTTGAATTCTTTAGTTAATAGTTCTTTAGATGCTGAAGTTTCTAAATTGCCATGTTCACATAGGGACCACAACTGCCCGTGCAATAGTGGAAAATGTACATGTGAGTGCTAAGATGTGGAAACCACTTCTACAGCAGCTGTGTGACCAAGCACGTGTGTATGGCCATGAACACCTCCATGAAAATGTGATCCCCCAGGCCCAGCCAGTTTCAATAATCAATAGCCATCTTCATCCTCAGGTACCTCTTTAATGCAATAGCTAAGAATTTACCACAGGCTCTTATTAATGCAAACCAAAAGTTCAGTCCTGTCCTGATCACACTGCAATGCAGCAGCCCTCTAAGGAGTACTTCTGTTTCATAAAGGGATTTCCTTCAGTGCAGGTCCACAGACCACTCTTTGCTGTGCTTTAGAGCCACCCTTCTCAGCAGCTGCAGCAGTAGATACATAATCACTACTCAGGAAAAAACCATTGTCTGAGTTTTGGGACAAGAACCACTTCTGTGTATTCATGAATGCCACAAAACCACTAAGTAGTCAAGTTAAACATAGATACTCTGGACACACATGAGAGCCAGGCTCGATGTATTTTGGGGGTTATTTTTGCAGGTTTTGGATTTGAGAGTAACTAGGTTACTAAAGTCTGCTATGCCAAGCTCTGCTCTGGTCCTTGGCTTTGAATGTCATGCCCACCTTACTGGACACTTGCAGAACACAGAGGAGAAATATTCCTCTGATGGATTTGGCAGGAGACTGTTTTATCTAAGCCAGAAGAGGTGGAGGGATAAAGGTAGAGCCTTCCAAATTTGGGTCCAGAGGGACCCAGCAAATCTGCTGTGCACTCAGAGATGGAAATACAGAAACTTCCATGGGTGGTGAGTAAATGGGACAAGAGCTCGGGATGACTTCATCCTATTTTCCCATTATTACCAGGTATTCTGTAACAGCCCTTGCAGGCTATAACTGAGACTGGGACCTGCTGTGCTTGCACTTGTATGGACAAGCAGGAAGACATTACTATTGCCCTGTAAGGTTTAGACAGAGATCATGAAAGCAAGAATATTTTAGGCTTAAGGACAGTATGACAGACAAAAAGCAGCAAAAGAGGGTAGTGAAGTGACTTGCTCAGTGTCAGGAGGACTTTGGAAGTCTTCTTCTGCCTGTTCTGCCAGTTTAGACAATCATGGGCTGTCTCAGATAAACACCACAGCAAAGTGGAAGTCAGTGGAATTAGAAGCAGAAGCTCCTGTGATCACTCATAGACCACAGGTCCTAGATATCATCTACTGTTCTTTATCCTTCACAGTTTTAGGTTTGATTTTTCTTAGTATCTCTCTGACTTCCTGCTACACTCCTTGGGAAGAATTCACACATTTGGAAAATTGTAACCTAAGT
Source organism: Chaetops frenatus (assembly GCA_013400775.1). NCBI lineage: Eukaryota > Metazoa > Chordata > Aves > Passeriformes > Picathartidae > Chaetops > Chaetops frenatus. The sequence goes on from VZTR01009662.1 coordinate 562,335, forward strand.
AGCAATAGTTACTCCACATCCTGGAAGTGATTTTGATATATCTGCATATTTTTTCTCTCTGTCTCTATCATGACACCTGAGAACATTTGCAAATCAGTCAAAAACATCATCCCATATCAGATATGAATAACTATGAGCTCCTTCTCACCCATCCCCATCCTCGCTGGAGGCTTCCACTTCCCGAGGGAGGTTTCTCAGGAGGAATCTGAGTGGATAGCCAGCCTTGCCAGATGCTTTGAAGGGCAATACAGATTAACTTTGCCAAATCATTAGGGAAAGCAAGGTGTTGCTTAAGCTGAAGGTCCTGATTAGGAAATGCCTTCCCCCACAAAGGTACACGCCACCCCACCCACACACAGAGTTCAGATCACTCAGATGCAAGACTGCAATTGATCTCAGCATCTGCAGAGATGAAAGGAGCTGCAGCATCCAAACCAAGCTGGGCTTCATTTAGAGAGATCCAAACTGGGAATTTGGATTTCATTGCAACTGGAAACAAACTGGTAACCAGTCCAGCCTGCTGAGCAGTGCAGCAATAATGAATGCTCCCATAACCTCCCCACTAGGCTGTTCCAGCAGTGTGCTTTGCAGCTTGCTAGGGTTTCTTTCTGGAAACTTACACAGCACGAGCTTGACACAGTCCCAGTCCTGAGTCCCAGGGAAAACAAACTACAGCCCTGAGCTGCCACTAACAGGTAACACTTTGTGAGCTGCAAACATGTGCTTCAACCTGAAAAAAATCTTCAGGTGCTGTAGAGTGGGGGGACACACAGAAGAAGCCTTGGAAAACCTTCCATGGGACTCATTTTCCTCTGCCACCAGCACCACCATCTTCCTACACATCATTTATGCACTCAGAGCAAGCGGGATTCTCACCTTCCCACTGACTGAACTGCTGGTTACTAATCACTGCAGTGATTATTTCACTTCGAGTACTCTGAGGTCAAACTCCACCCTATAAAATACGTTGTCCTTTTAATGCTCAGTGCATTTTTGGAATCCCCTCAGTGTCTGGCCACCTCAACACATTCTCCAGGCTTTTCATGCTGTGACATCTCTTGACATTCCCTATAACATGTGACCCACAAACACGCATCTTACAGGCTCTAGGACACTCTGTTCCCTCTCATCCTGAAATTCTTGACTCAGTGCATTCTGAAGTTGGCAGCTGGTTCCCAGTCCTGAGGGGTGCTGAGAAATGAAGGGTCAAAATACAGAGGCACCTCACTTCAGCAGACCGAGGGGGTTCCCCTAACTGCAAAATTTCTTAACAGAAAAATGTCTGTATTTCTGGGCAGGCCAGCAGGAGAGGCAAAGAAAAAACACTTCTTCTCGTCCCACTCACTTCTGTGAAGGAATTTGGTCTGTAATTTTTGAGGTCCTGAAGGATTTAGAAACCTTTCTTGCTATTATATTTTGGACTGAGAATATCCCTCAGTTCTTCTCTATTTCTTTCAGCAAAATTCTTCCTGTTTACATAAATTAAGGATCTGGCCCCTGGTTTCCAACTCAACCAAGAAGGACTCAAGTACAATGAGACAGATTGTCCTCACAGGATTTCGAGCAGTGTAGGGAATCTAAAGTGCCAGGAATCTTGTGGGAAGGACTGTTTTCAAGGAAATTCCATCCCATAGTTTCCATACATGTCATATAAGTAATGTCACCCCAGACTATAAACCTTCTGAAATCAGCCTGATACATTCAATACTTCTGGATTTTTAAAAAATATGTATACATATATATTTTTTCTTTTTCCTTCTGCTTTAAACTGCGTCACTTAAAATTAAATTGTGACGCTTGTGACACCAACATTTCCCATTTCTGCTGGAAGTGTGGAAGGACAGAATTCATCTGAAAGAGGTGAAAAAAGTGCCACTAAATCCTATTGTAGTTGTGTTATGTGGTGTGGTACAGCCAAGTGACTTGTGAGGTGCTCCAAGGGCATCTTTTGGAGCTAAACCCTGACACTTTAACTGGTTCAGACCAGCAGGAAGCTGGAGACTGAGATTCATTTCTGGATCTGTCCTAGCTCCAAACTTTGAGCAGTTGGTGGTGATTTTGATCAGATGAATTCCTCCTATCAGGAAGAAAGACAGCATATGCCCATACTTTAATTTCATTTTAATTTGCTTTAGCAGAGATTTATAATTATTATAAGGAACGATTTTATAATGTAATTCAGTGTTGTCAGAGTAGGTTAGCTTTATGACCTGCTTTAAAAAATAAATGCGGCTTTAATTAAAACAAAACCAAGGAGAGAAGTACAGTCTTGTACCAACATGTTGCTGTCAGCACCCTGCTAACTGTCTGAATTGAGCTGCAAGCCTCTGCTCAGGGGAGGCTCCTGTGCCAAAAACAAAGCTCGTGGCACAGTTAAAGGTACCGCTGGCTTATTTTTAATTTATAGCTCAACTTGCTGTTGCTGGAGGTTTTCTAATAACAATCACCACGAGTGCAAAAAAATGAGACACCAAAGAACAGCCACATTTTGTAGCTGACAATTCTGACAGAAGCAAGGCTGGATGCAGCAGTGAACCTGACCCTCCTTTGCTCAGCAATACTGCATTTCCATTGCCTGACATGGAGACTCTCTTGGTTTAACCCAGTACGGGATCAGAAACCCAGTCATTAAATTTAGCCTTCCAAGCTGCCATCTTTCATGAGGTAAGATGATTTTGCTTCTACATAAAGGATGTCACAGAGCTCATCTTCAGTACATGCTCATACTACTTGTAATTTTCTGTATTTGCATTGCCTGACATGAGACAATATTAATACTATATCACACTGAAGGCTCTCTGACATCAGCAAACAGAGCCACCATGCAAACCAGAGCCTCTCCAGCACCACTCACAGCCCCCTTTTTATCCTTGTGTCTCCTTCACAAGGTCAGTGATATTAGGCTGACATATTAACACATTTTAGTATCACTTTATCAGAACTCTTCATGTCTTAGTGTTCACCACACATCAGGATCCAGAGAGCTGTTGCACAGCTGACACTAAATGGCTTGGTTAGGTGGTTATATAATATCCTGGAAGGTAAAATTTCACTCCCTGGAAGTCAATGGAGATTTTGATTTCACTAATTTTAGTTTTAACATTAATAATTCTATTGATTTCCTTCTTACTGGCTCCAGAGTTAGAGCATTATCTAGTTCATAAACTACATTTTGCAATAGGGAATTATTTTTTTATTATTTTTATTCTGTCTTGATGAAATTATTCAGAATTGGATGAAAATGCAAACAGCTTTGAGGCAGCAGCATCGAGGAGAATGGCAGGAGACAGAAGGAAACAGGTGAGGGACAGATTGCAACCTTTGCCTTCCACCCCTCTGTGCAATATCTTATCTGGGTGCTGAGATCCATATGAGAGTCCACTACCATGGATTTTCCAACAGGGAGCCTCAAGGAAGGGGTCTGCTGTAGCTGTCAATATTAATTGAGGCCATGTATGGGAATATGAAGACAAATATCTGAGGGATAATTTATAGCAAGTGAAACATCTTCTCTAGCATGCATTAAAAATAAAATCTACAGAATACATGGGTGAAAAGAGTGAAAAAGAGGTAATACTGTAAGATGTAGCTCTTAAGAAACTGTTCTGGGGGAAAACTACTTTTCAGAAAAGTGATGTTTTCAGCTAAGATTTTCTGGCATTAGGAAAGACAGCATCAGATACCATAAAGTTTCCTTTAAATTTGCTGTTGCTAATTGCCTCAGTTTTTTTCTTGCAAGCTGGATGCACTGACATCTTCTGTCTTGGTGTGAGCTGGGTAATGTTCACTTCTGTGCCAAATCCAAGCTGGATTTGAAAAGTCTCACATCCTAAATGTTTTGTTCCATTAGAGAGCTGGTAAATCACTCCTAAACATTTTAATATGTTTCTAGTCTTGACAATTTATGAGTCATCAAATTGGTGAATACCCTAAAAACCTTTCCAGAAAAAAAAATATTTGTAAAATGTTTTTGTTACTGTTTTCCCCTCTGGTTAGCACATACCTGGTTATAGGGCCAGGATTTTAAAAAGTGTTCCTTTATTCAATCCTGGTCTATTTTAATGACCAAATTTTCAAGAGAGCTCAGTGTACGGTGTTTGACTCCCTTGTGCTGCTCATGGCTTTGGACTCCCTTGGACAGGTGCCACATTTCTGCTCTGTGTTATTCTGTCAAGCACTGATTCACAACTTTATTTCAGGCAGTGTCATGCAGTAAATAACACTGATCATTAACAGCTGTACCTACCACCTGAGGCACTAAACCCAGCCAGGAGAGACACAGAGTGGGTTCTAAGAGCTCTAATGACTCCTGAAACGTTCCTCAGACACTTCTTATCGCCACACACCTCTGATAGGTCTGGAGTTGGGAAATCCTACCAGGATCCTTTTGGATGTCTTTCCCCCACAGGGGGAGAAGGCTCTCTGTGGGTACAGGCTTGCACGGAGCACACGTCTCATGTGCCACAGCAGTGGGCCTGGTGCTCCTCTCACCCTCAACAGCCTGCTAAAACATAAAAAAAAATTCAAAATAAATGCATTGTGTGTCACAGGAGTCTTTGCCTGGCAATAAGTTTTGCTCTGGAAGACATGACAAGTGTCTAAACCATGAGATACTAAACTTCATTCAGTCCCAGGATTGTTACTGCTCCCTGGGAGTAGCAGGAATATTGTTTGTAGTCATGGACAAGGAGGAAGGGTCCTGATCCTGCTGTTTGTGTAGCAGGTGAGACACAGTTCCCCAGGTAAGACTATTCTCCCTTTTGTCACAATGCATAAACACATTTTCTCTTCCTCCTGCCTTGGGCTTTAGTGTATGTAAGAGCTCAGTGATGCTGAATTGGCCTTAATTAAACTGATTAACTTAATAAAATATGTGTAATAGATAAATAACTATTTTCTCACTTGGTGTCCTCTAGCAGAAAAACTCAATAACAATAAAATGTTTTCACACTTGGTTCACAGACCTGTCCAATTGTCCCATTGGTTCAGAGAGTAAAGAACAAAATAAACTTAATTTTTTTCTGGACTTGTCTGGCATACACAATAAAAGAGAATCCTTAGACCTTACATGAGATCTGGTGCAAAAATGCAGTTTGAAGCTCAGCCTCTGTGTTGATTTATGCTGGATTCAATTTTCTTTAAACATACAGAAAATGGTGGCTTTATTTCCAAAGGTGCAGGAAGCCTTGCTCTCATTGCAGTCAGTCATAGTTATGTGGACTCAGCAGTGAACAGGGTGGGAATGATGTTGGGATAAGGAGAAGAAGAAAGCCTTTTGGTGTCCTATAAACATTGTTTCTCCTTTTTTTT